>CM021109.1:48300733-48367941 GCA_007115665.2 Sequoiadendron giganteum
CCTAATCCTTCAACCATATACCCTCAAACCTATACCTTAAACCCTCTACCCTCAACCCTAAACCCTTAACCCCAAACCCTTCAACCCTAAATGCTTAAACCTTAAACCTTCTACCCTATACCCTCAACCAAATAACCTCTACCATGAAACCTATTCCCTCAACCCTGAAAACTTAAACCCTAATACCCTAGAAACTATCAACCCTATAGGTCCTCCACCCTAATCCCTCAACCCTCAACCCTCAACCCCTATCACTTTCTCTCTATCTATACATATCACCTCTCCCTCCATCCCTCCCTCCCACCCTCTCTAATTGTCTCTATCTATCATCTCCCTCTCTCTGCGTACCTATCATTCATTCAATCCCTACCACCCTCTCTCACTCCCTCTATCCATCTCTCTTTATGTCCCTCCCACTCCATCCCACTCTCTCCCATGTCTCTTCCTCCCACCCCCTCTCTCTCTAAGGTCTCTCCCTCTGGCAACCTACCTAGGTAACTCTCTCTTTGTCTCTCTCCCCTCTCTCTATCTATCCCTCCAACCCTACCTAGATAAGTCCCTCTCACTCCACCCCCCTCTTTCTCTACCTCTATCAGGTCACTCCCTCTCACACCCTCTCCCTCTCTCAAGTCTCTCACTCACACTCCCTCTCTCTCCCACTCCATCTCTCTCACACTCCCTCTCTCTCACACTCCCTCTCACTACCTATGTCTCAAGTCTCTCCCTCTCACCCCCCTCATACTCTCAAGTCTCTCCCTCTCACACTCTCAAGTCTCTCCCTTTCGCACCCTACCTACATAACCCTCTCTTTCTCTTTGTCTCTCTCTCTCCCTCTCCCTCAATTCTCTCTCTCCCACCCCCTCTCTTTCTCTCTCCCACCCCCCTCTCTCTCTCTCCCTCCCTCTATCCCTCCCACCCTACCTAGCTAAGTCCCCCTCAATCCAACCCCTTCTCTCCCACTCCCTCTCTCTTAAACTCTCACTTCAACCCCCTCTCCATCTCTCTAGACTCTCTCTAAATTCTCCCTTCATCTAAAGACATATATAAACACATACATACAAGCATAATACATATGTACATATAATATTACATCCATACAAGCATACATGCATACATGACATTTATGTATATAAAAATATATCAACATACCATAATTTATTAGCATTTAACATAAAGTAATACATAACGCGAGCACGTTATAATGCGCTTGCATTATGTGCTAGTAGACATGTTCCCCGCAGAAGCAAAAAGCATGTCAAAAGTGAGATATAACGCGAGCACGTTATAACGTGCTCACATTGTATCTTGCTTTGGGAATTTCCGAGCCTTAGGCTTGGTATTTGCCTTGGAATACGAACCCAAAGGCTTGGAGGGCATTCCCAATGACCAGGGATATGTTTTCAAAAAAACCACCATATTTCTCATAATCGAGTTCGTGCTCACCGTCAAGATTGCACGTGGTTCAATATCAAAAAAATCGAGCACATGGGTAATGTTGGGTTATCTCTTAGCTATCCAACGATGTAATTTTTTTCACTTTATGAAAACATTAAGTCTTTCATCCATAATTTATTTTATCTATATGTCTTTTTTTTGCCAAAAAGCAGTGTTTGGTATTTTTTCGTTATAAATTAACCATTCATCAATTTTTCAAATAAATTACATTTTTAGAAACTAGACTCCATTCTACAAAATTTTAAAATTTAAAAAAAAACAAATCAATTAGTTTCCAAAATTTGTAGGGGTAGCACAGCCAAAATTCTATTTTCAGGATATGTCCACTTCGCAAATTAGTAAAAAATCAAATATTCATTAGAAATTTATCAAAAAAATTGTGCATCAACTACATACTATTAGCTAACTTATGACCATTGCGATTTGAAAAATACTAAAAAAAAGTTCACCGTACAAGGGTCGTACAAGAGTTGCTACGTTATGTTTTTCTGACAAAAACAACACCAATTTGTGTGCGTCCCTCGTTTGAACCCCTTAATCTCAACTTTTCAAAATAAATTAGTATTTTAGAAGGTAGACTCAGAGCACTTGAATCCTTCTTTTTGTTCCATCTCAAAATTTTGAGTCTAAGTATCCTCAATTTCATGTCCAAGATTAGTATTTCTTGATTTCAGAAAAAAAGTTGTCCACTTAAGTTCCCTTTTTGGGAACCATCTTGGTGCACTTACCCACCATGCTGGAATTGAAATTGCTGGAAACAAACTTTAGCTAACTAAATCTTCTCAAAATGAAAACTAAATCTAGTTTTAAAGACAAGAACTACTTTGTCCCTAGTGGTTGCAGGAACAGTTAACAACTCTGCAATTCTGCCAGTTGTAGGAACAGTCACACTGAGGTTCTATGAAAATGAAATACAGATACTCTAATTACAAAAATGAAAAAGATAGACAACGTCCCTAAGTGGCCTCCCTTAGGTAGTGTCTCAAGTACACAAAAAATTAGACTGCAAACTCCATGAAACTCTTTTATTGAACTAAAACTAATAAGTACATTGCTCACAACTTGCAACTGTATTTCTAGAAAACTAAAGATATTACACAGTAAACTTCGAGCCCTTTCTCTAAAGGAGAATGGGCTATTTATTCAAAATTTAAACCTAACAAAAAACTAACCTTTCCCTCATAAAATGGGAAATATTTATTACATCATGACCTTTACATTGAAGAAATGGACACAAGTGGAGGAGCTGAGTCAAATCAGTTTGGAGAATTAAAGCACCACTATCATTGATTTATGTGTCATCAAGACGCCTCTTTTGGATTCCTGGAACGCTTCCCTTGCATGGCGGATGACTTATCATCTATCTCCTCATTTCTTGTTGTTGAATTAGTATACTTTGAATCAGTCCTTCAATGATCTAGTGGAGGCTAAATATTCTCCTTGAGACTTGGTACTTGCAATAACTAATAGCCACTCCTGCGACAAAGGGTTAGCTCAACACATTTAACTCATTAAATGATCCATTATCTTATTCATACATTTATTAGGTATTGGTTTCGAGAAAACAATATTTTGCATATGGCTACAAGAAGGTTAATAGTAATGGCTCTAGGAGAGGCATTTCATCACAAAAATTCACAAGGCACACATCTTCTATCAAACTAATAAAACATATAAGCAATAACCATGGAAAGACTTATCATAATAAACTTGTTATATTTAAGCATAAAGTCTACTTCCATAATTACCACTAAATTTCTTTCTCAGTATAATAAAAGATATAAAAAAGTTTAAACAGATAGTCTAAAATATGCCAAAAACTGAGCTCATCATTCCCCTCAACCAACTACTTGCTAGTCCCTTCAGCAAGTCTGGCATTCTTCCTCTTAGCAAACTCTCTTAAATCAACATTTAGCTATTGTCCACATTCACCACTTTGAAAGCTCCAAAAGTGAGCCCACCTAGAATCCAACTACTGCCCTATACCCTACACCCTAAACCCTTAAACCCTCTACCCTCTCTCTCTCTCTCCCTCTACCCTCTACTCTCTCTCTCTCTCAAGTCTCTCCCTTGTACCCCCTCTCCCTCTCTTAGGTCCCTCTCTCACTCACTCACTCCATCTATCTCTCTCCCCTATACCCTTAACCCTAAACCCTTAACCCTTAAACCCTAAACCCTTATAAACCTCTACCTTAAACCCTTAACCCTTAAACCCTCTACCTATAACCTAATTTCTTAACCATTAACCCTTAAACCCTCTACCCTCTAACATTAACCCTTAGGTATATGTGTGTACAAATCGGATATTCGATTCAAATCAGATATCCAATTTCTAGCACTAAAATCCTACCGTTACCAAAAAAATTAAAATGTTTTTCAAATTAGATATTAGATTTTGTCAGATATCTAATATGTGGGGCCATAGAAAAACCCCATGTGGGTCATTTTCTTCATTCCAATGGACCCCACATTCTTTTTGTAGGATTTGCAGGCGAAAAACATGCGTTTTCAGATAGGAAGAGTAAAAGATCAAGTTTTTGGAGCATCTTCTACTCAAATTTGTCATAAGCAATGATTTTTTAGCATTTTTTATGAGGTACAATGGGGAGCAGTAGTTGTTGGAAGCAAAAACATAAGAGAAATCTTACAAAAGAACAAATTGAAGCATATAGGAAAAGAGATAGAGGTCATAGGAAGAGAAGACAAGGTATGTTAAATATTGGTAAACCTAAGCCCTATGGTCTTTCAAGTGAAGAGGAAATTGAATATGTTCAAGGTGAAAATTTTGAACATGGTATTGAAATTGGGAATGAAAAATTTCAAATTGATATTGAAAATGTTCAAGGTGAAAATGTTGGAATTGAAGATGTTGAACATGATATTCAAATTGGGAATGAAAATATTGAAATTGATAATGAAAATGTTCAAGGTGAAAATGTTGGAATTGAAGATGTTGAACATGATATTGAAATTGGGAATGAAATTATTCAAATTGATATTGAAAATGTTCAAGGTGAAAATGTTGGAATTGAAGATGTTGAACATAATATTGAAGCAAGTGTTAATTATGTTTCGTCGGATTACATGAGAAATGAATAACCTTATGTGGAAGAAAGACATATTCCAAATTCAAGACCTTCAAGAACCCGTAAATGGTTACTTGAAATTGATGAGAACATTATAAACAATTTTGAAGGAAAGAGGTCAAAACGAACTATTCGGTTATGGGCTACAAGACTTTTCAACTAATATTTTAGCGATAAGACATTGACCGAGCAATGCCAACTTTTTGTACAATTTCTAAAGATGCAAAATATGAGACCTTTGCTAGCCAAATTGAAGATTCGTGTGAACAAGAAGATTGAAAATATTTCTATTATTGTCAAATATCTTTTTAATTCTTCCAAGTCTATTGGAAAAAATAACAAGGAAAAAGATAAGATAGTTGCTCGGAGAGTCATTACAACTGACCTAGTAAGCCATTAATTGAAAAAGGCTCACTTTATGAGACAAACTTGTATTGATTTTGACATAAATCATAAAAATTTGGATAAAGCACTTGCAAGAAGACAAAGAATAGATGATCCTCTTCAAAATGATACATGGGTTTTTCTTAGGAGGCTTCCACGTGTTGATAAGAAGCTAGCCAATAATGTAAAGCAAGTAATTCAACAATTTTGGCATGATAACTCAAGAGTATCACCCAATGCAAAGTATGTTTTAAAGTTAAGAATTGAAAATCGAGATCGTACACCGCATCCTAAACATTTCTTGGAATCAAGCCAAAAAATTTTGTTCAATTTTTTTATTGAAACACGTCCAAATATAGAAATCTTGCAAAGGACTTTTGAAGGTTTGAAGCCATTTTATTGTGTGCCTCTTAAGTTTCGTAATAATTGTTGTTGCAAATACCATGTGGATTTTTCAATGTACCATGAACTATTATGCTATATCCATTCTACTTTGCATACTAATGAAATGTTGTAGGAGTGTGGTACAATGCATTTTCTGAAATCATCAAGGGACTTGCTAGATCTGTTTTTATGTTCTAGAGATGATAGTTGTTTTTTCTATAGAAATGATTGTTTAAATGCGAAGTGCTCACAATGTGGTGGGTTATCAAATTTCATTCAATGTTTTCATGATGGTTCTAAACATGAATTTGGAAAGAAGCTTTTTGAGAAAAAGAGATATGAGATAGTCAAATATACTTTGCAGAGTGGAGGTGAAGATTCTAAATGCGAATTGGTTACAAAAGAATGCAGTGTTGCTAATTTTATTTCAGATTTTATGGACAATATTTTCTACAAGTATGCAAGGCATAGTCATAGATATCAATGGTTGGATTAAAAATTCAGGATGTGTAAGGACTCTTTTCCAATTGGCACTATTATATCAGTGGTTGATTTTGCAGAAAACTACACATTGCAACCACAAAATGAGGTACAATCTCAGTATTACAATTCCATTCAGATTACTATTTTTGTCCACATAATGTTTAAACATACACCTAATAGTATAGAGGAGGATCGAAATATAATCAGAGAGTATCATTTTTATATGAGTGATGATAGATCTCACTCGTCCGAGTATGTCCAACATTATTTCGAGAATTTTTTTGAGTTCTTGCAGGAGCATGATATAACACTGGGCCAAGATCATTTGGTTAGATAACTACACAGGTCAATTCAAGAATACTCGTATGTTTTTATTGGTTGAATAGAATGCATGTAGAGAGGGGTGTACCTCATATTTGGAGTTTTTTTGAAGTTGGGCATGGGAAATGGCAGCATGATGGAGCAGGTGCATGTGTAAAGAGAGCTCTAGTTAAGGAGAAATTGAAGATTTCAAGAGAAAAAATTAGTGATGCACATTCTATTGTTGATTGGTGTAGTTCAACATTGTCACAGGGAGGGACACTTGATTCAACAGTACGTAGATTATTTTGGTTGGCTGAGGAGGGTACAGTGGGAGGCAGATTGGATTTTCATACAATCAAAGATTCTTCAAAGATGTATTTGTTTCAAAGCTCAGATGCAAGCACATGGACCATTTGGACATGAAAATCAGCTTGTTTTTGTCAGAGTTGTATTGAGTGTGAGTGGGATCAATGTGAGTCAAGTGAGTGGGTGGATACATGGGTTCCACAGTATCTAACTCCTTTATCTCAAACTATATCCATGAAAAATGACACAATGGAAATTTTAGTTGATTACAATCGGCTTTCAGATCTACGATAGCCAAGACATGTTTTGCAGTTGTTGCACTACAATGGAATGAAGAGAGATCGGACTATTGGTTGGCTCAATGTGTACAATTAAAGAACAAGATAACACAATAGATGGAAGATGATGATGGGTTTGTGTATCCTAAAGTTTTAGTTGTGGTTGCAAGAACTTGGTTGTGAATATACATGATTAGAAAGAATGTCATACCTTCATTTGAAGACTACAAGAAACACAAAACCATTCTCATGTATTCATGCCTTTTTATAGAAAAAAATGTTAAGTTGTTGAAGCATCATGCCAAACCAAAGACAAAACAACTATGGACACTTAATAATGTTGATCATGAAGCAATATTTGATACTCTTAAGTAAAGAGATGACCCTTCAGGCACACTTGAATAGAATATTCAAGAATAGAAGGTACAATGCTTAGGTTCATTATGCTTAAGTTCATTAGTGTTCTTTATTTAATATTGATATTTTGTATGTACTTTTGTGATATTTTTGGCACAGTTGATCATGGACCTGTTGTAACAATAGCCAGCTTTGATCCTTTCAAAGAGGTATGTGACAAATTACAATAATATAGATTGGTTATTCAAAGCATCTTTTATAGTTTACATTACCATCTCATCATAAATTAGGTCATTTAGAATAATATAGATTGGTTATTCTAAGCATCTTTTGTAGTTTGCATGGCCAATTCATCATCATTCAGGTTGTTTAGATTAATATAGATTTTTTATTTTAAGAATCTTTTCTATTGTGACAATATAGATTTATCATTTGAAAAAATTTGTGATATTGTTGGCATGATTGATCATGGACCTGATGCAACAATAGCCAACTCCAATCCTTTCAAAGAGGTATGCAACAGATTAAAATAATATAGATTGGTTATTCAAAGAATATTTTATAGTTTGCATTACCATTTCATCATCAATTAGGTCATTTAGAATAATATAGATTGGTCATTCTAAGCATCTTTTATAGTTTGCATTACCAATTCATCATCATTTAGGTTGTTTAAATTAACATAGATTTGTTAGTCTAAGCATCTTTTCTATTGTGACAATATAGATTTATCATTTGAAAACTTTTGTGATATTCCTGGCACAATTGATCATGGAATTGTTGCAACAATAGGCAGCTCTAGTCCTTTTAGAGAGGTATGTGATAGATTACAATAATATAGATTAGTTATTCTAAGTGTCTTTTATTCTTAGCATCTTTTCTATTGTATGTAGTTTAACTACTACCTTGATGGTTTGTACAGGTGCTTGTCACTCCAGAATGTCAACATACTACTCTTGTGGAAGACTGTGCCTTGAATTCTTCGAAAAGGAAAAATTTATAAAATTTGAATTTTCAAATGTGAAACAATGTAAAAAGGTCATAACTGTGTATGGGCATAATTTATATCCAGTGATGTTTTTTGAAATATGGTTCAAATTTTTGGCATTGTATAAAAGGTATGTTTAAAATGTAAAGGGATCTATAATTTGGAAACTCATAGGTTGAAATAGTCATACAGGTGTATATTTTGTTATTGTTATTGGGACAATTCTATAAGAGATTTTTGTACTTAATTAAGCTAAACCTAAAGGTTTTCTTCCTGGATCTTTCCTATCGGTATGCTTGTGTGAACTAGGTTTTGTAATATCTCCTATTTATATATAATAAATTACAGTGGCTTGCCACTTTTTCCAAAAAGAAATGTAAAAAGGTCATGTGAAAATCATTTCCAACATAATTGAGTCTTTGATCAAGCAAAGTGGAAACAAGGTATTTGGGTGTGCATGATGTTCAAGTTGATTGGGTAAGAATTTTCGAATGGAAGAGTTAGGTGGCTTTAAACAGTATAATTACAATTAAAGATGATTCAAACTCCAATTTGATCTTCAAACCCAAACTTGGGTGCAACTTCACTAAAATAGGCCCATTTTACAAAGAGACTCATACTTAAACACTTCAAAAACTTGAAATTTTGATGGGGCAGCATTAAACATCCTACCAAACTACCAGAACCATATTTTGTTTTGGTGAGATACACTTTCTAAAGCTCTATTTCAACAAACCCTCATTTTTAGCAACTTTCATGAGGTTTTTAAGGAAATCAATGTTTCCAACCTTGAAACACCTTATAAACTCATCAAACACATCTATTAGAACTTGAAATTTTTTGATCCAATCTTAAATATTTATGCCCCCATGTTTCATTGATATTAGCATATTCTAACCACCATTTTTCACCTAATTTCAGTCATTTTTGCCATGCATGGCAACTCACCAACTCAACTATAGACCTTTCTAGATCTTTAAACCCACATATTCACCTTATATAGTCCTAATAAAATCTACCATGGCCATACCATTGAGCTATAGACCAGACAATAGATGGTATGGCCTTTTAGCACTTTGGACTCTTAAAGGAAATCATTGGTCCAATGTAGCTCGGAGTGATTCGACATATTTGGGTGAAAAAGAGGACCATCCCTAGCATAAATGTACCCATCTGGATGTCTTGGAACAGTCTATTTGGTCGTACAAGTTGCATAATGAAAGTTGCACCACTTTACAACTTTACATTGCTTGCATTTGACAACTTTTCCCTTACCTAGAAACTTATCACCACGGGAAAATGCCTCTGAAATTGCAAAAACTGAGAGAGGTTATTGTATATGGTCCCAAAATGATCCCATAAACTCAAACAAAGAGTTTGTAAGCTTCATTTTTTATGAGAAATAGCCCTTCAAATATTGTTGCCTTTTAGCACTTTGGACTCTTAAGCGAAATCATCGATCCAATGTAGCTCGGAGTGATTCGGTGTATTTGGGTGCAAAAAAGGACCATCCATAGCATAAACATACCCATTTGAACATGTTGGTATAGTCCGTTTGGTCATTCGAGTTGGAGAATGAAAGTTGCACCACTTTGCAACTTTACACTGCTTGCATTTGGCAACTTTTCCCTAAAATTAAAACTCATCGCCACGAGAAAACTCCTCTGAGATAGAAAAAACCAAGAGAGGTTATTGTATATGGTCCCAACACAATCTCATAGCCTTAGATAGAGAGTTTGTAAGCATCACATTTTTCGATAAATAGCCTTTCAAAGATTGCTACCTTTTAGCACTTTAGACTTTTAAGGGAAATCGTCGGTCCAATGTAGCTTGGAGCGATTCGGTGTATTTGGGTGCAAAAGAGGACCTTCCATAGTGTAAATGTACCCATCTGAGTGTTTTGGAATAGTTCATTTGGTCGTACAAGTTGGAGAATGAAATTTGCACCACTTTGCAACTTTACATTGCTTGCATTTGGCAACTTTTCCCTCAACTGAAAACTCATCACCACCGGAAAACGCCTCTGAGATAGAAAAAACCAAGAGGTTATTGTATATGGTCCCAACACAATCCCATAGCCTCATATGAAGAGTCTATAAGCATCATGGTTTCCGAAAAATAGCCCGTCAAAGATTGTTACCCTTTAGCACTTTGGACTCTAAAGGGAAATCGTTGATCCAATGTAGCTCAAACTAATTTGGCATATTTGGGTGCAAAAAATTACCATCCATAGCATAGACATACCCATTCAGATGTGTTGGAACAATGCATTTCATCGTACGAGTTGGAGAATAAAAGTTACACCACTTTGCAATTTTACACTGCTTGCATTTGGCAACTTTTCCCTCAACTAAAAACTCTTCACTACGGGAAAATACCTCCGAGATAGAAAAAACCAAGAGAGGTTAAGTTGTAGATGGTCCCAACATGATCCCATAGCCTCAAACAGAGAGTCTATAAGAATCACAGTTTATGAGAAACATCCCTTCAAAGATTGTTGTCTTTTAGCACTTTAAACTCTTAAGGAAAATCCTCGGTCCAATGTAGCTCGAAGTGATTTGATGTATTTGGGTGAAAAAGAGGACCATAAATTGCATAAATCTACCCATTCAGACATTTTGGAACAACCTATTTGGTCGTACGAGTTGGAAAATCAAAGTTGCACCACTTTGCAACTTTACACTGTTTGCATTTGGCAACTTTTCCCTCAACTGAAAACTCATCACCACAGGAAAATTCCTCTGAGATAGAAAAATCGAGAGAGGTTATTGTATATGGTCCCAACAAGATTCCATAGCCTCAGACAAAGAGTCTATAGGCGTCGTGATTTTTGAGAAATAGCCCTTTAAAGATTGTTGTCTTTTAGCATTTTGGACTCTTAAGGGAAATCGTTGGTCCAATGTAGCTCGAAGTGAGTTAGCATATTTGGGTGCAAAAGAGGACCATACCTAGTGTAAATTTACCCATCTGGATATATTGGAATATTTTTTTTGGTTGTACAAGTTACAAAATGAAAGTTGCACCACTTTGCAACTTTACACTACTTGCATTTGACAACTTTTCCCTCAATTGAAAACTTGTCACCATGAGAAAACGCCTCTGAGATAGAAAAAACTAAGAGATTTTATTTTAGATTCTCCCAACATGGTCCCATAGCCTCACACAGAGAGTCTGTAAGCATCATATTTTCTAAGAAATAGCCCTTCAAAGATTGCTACCTTTCAGCACTTTAGACTCTTAAGGGATTTCATCGATTGAACGTAGCTCAAACTGCTTCAGCCTATTTGGGTGTGAAAGGGGACCATACCTAACCTAAATGTACCCATCCAGATGTGATGGAATAGTCGGTTTGGTCATACAAGTTGTAGAACAAGATTTATTTATGCCCTTACAAGTAATTTTCAGCCTCCAACAGAACTCCAACGCTAATTTCACGCTAATTTTCGTGTGAAAAAAAGCCATGAGACTATAGGTTGTTGCTTTATTTTTAATGGAAGCTAGTGGGAAAAAGAGTTAGCTTCTTCAAAAACTTGGTTTCAATTAATTTCATTCATTTTTGTGCATTTAAGAGGCATTTTACTAGAGGCTAGTCTGTGAGCCCTATTCCAAGGGTTTGAGTGCATTTAAAATGGACTTTTAAGCCTTCCACCCACTGTATGATACTATAACTTAGTGGATAGAATTAGTTACAATAGATAAACATGTTTTCATTATTTCTTGTGCAGGGGAGGTCAGCATTATTATTTTTGGTGATGCCCTAAATGGTATTTCAGGTGTTTTTGTATGAAAAAGTGAGGTTAGAGAGGGTAAAAGTGGGAATTGTTTGAGGGCAGTCATTTTTCTTATTATTTTAAGCTTGTGCAAGGTTATTCAATGGTTTTGGAGTTTGTGGTGAAGTTTGGGGAAGTCTGCAAGTAGGTTTTTCAATAAACCCTTGCCAAATTTGAGCAATTTGAGGGTTCTGTGGAATAGGGTCTTAAAGGGAATGTTCTAGAGGATAAATGGGAAAATTTAAGGTTTTGTCATCTAATGAGTGCTGCCCCAACAATTTCTAGGGTCTGTGAATTGTTCCAAGGGTGGTTGCTTTGGAAATTTGGCTTATTTGGCTAGGTTGAGCAGCGTAGTTTGCATGATTTGTGAAAGTTGTTCCAAAGGAGTGTTATGTGAGTTGGAAGTATGTTGAAGGGGACTAAAATGGGTGTCTATAATGATGATTAGTTGCAAGATTTGTTAAATATATCTAAGATTTAAGTTGAGAAAGGTGTTTAGGAATCCCTTGTATTATGAAAGTGAGTGGTTTTCCATCCTTGGTTGCATCAACTAACCATCAACTAGTCCTCTATTTCCATGGTGCTCTTGATCCATTTTCTAAGCATCCATATAGCTTGTTTGAAAGCATCTATTTTAGGCTATTAGCCATAGCAGGAAGGCAGTGAATTGTTTGATAAAATGCTTTGGTAGACGTATGAAAAACATGATACCATATACAAGGCAGTGAATTGTTTGAAAAAATGCCTCAAAAAAAGGTGGTCTCATGGTGATGGAATTCCATGAAAATCTATAGAAATTTTCTTGTCATGGCATTCCATCACCATGAGACCATATTTCTCTGAGGCATTTTCTTTAAATAGTTCATTGCCTTCTCTATATTATTGCTTACTATTATTCTTTGTTAGATTGTTTCCAAGAATCCATATCTTGTTCAAAAGCATTTGTTGTAGGCTTTTAGCCATAGAAGCAAGGAAATTAAATTTTTGATAGAATGATTTGATAGAAATGTATGAAAAATGATCGTAGTATAGACAAGGTAGTGAACTGTTTGAAAAAATGCCCCAATGAAATGAGGTCTCATGGTGATGGAATGCCATGACAATCAACAAGGCAGTCAACTGTTTGAAAAAATACCTCAAAAAAATGAGGTCTCAAGGTAATGGAATGCCATGAGAATCAAAATTAATTTTGATTCTCATGGCATTCCATCACCATGAGACCTCATTTCTTTGAGGCATTTTTTCAAACAGTTCATTACCTTGTCTATGTTATTGCTTACAATTATGCTTTCATAGAATTTTTCCAAGCATCCATAGCTTGTTTGAAAGCACTTGTTTTAGGATTTTACCCATAGCAAAAATCCAGTGAACTATTTGATGAAAATCTTTTGGTAGACATGTATGAAAAATGCGGTAGCATAAACAAGGCAGTGGAATATTTGAAAAAAACCCTCAAAGAAATGTGGTCTTATACAATTCCATGACAAGTAAATGCAATCGACAATTGCTCCTAGTTATTAGTTATGCAATGTGAAGTAATTACATAATTGCTTAGGATGATTTTGTAAAAACTATATTGTAATTGAAATATTTTCATCTATCAACATGTTCTTGTTAGTTATGCAATGTCAAGTAATTATTTTAGTTTGAAAGATGTGCAATGCAATGTAATCAACGATATGAATATAAAATACAGAATATAACCATTCTTTTTTATGCTAGATTGTACATTAATATTTAACCATTGCTCAAGATTAAATTTTCAAAGAGTTTAATCATGCACATGAGGAATAAATTAAATCTCGATTTTCAACTTCTATATATCAAATTATCCAATAATCAAGTGTACGCACATATAAAAAAATGGCATCAACACCAACTCAAACAAAGTTTTATAAAATGTGGCATATGCCATCTCAATATCTATTCAAAATTTACATGCCAAAATTTCTATCTCATCCTAAACTACTGGTGGATCATCAAAATGGAGCCTCTTTGAAGCACTCTTTGGCTTTGAAGGTAGCTGCACAAGAAAAATTCAAACCACAATTGAGATTAGTTATACTATATAATTTAAAATCAAATAATTAACATCAAAATCAATATACATTGAATTTTAATGGAACTCTAAAATTGAAATCTTGATTACCTAAAATATACGTCTCTTCAAAGGGTCAGGAGTCCTAGAATATACCTCTCTCAAAGAACCAACCAAACCAACTTTTTAAATTCCAATCTATATATGTGAACAAAAATATAAATTTGATCCAAGTTAGCATACGATTGTTGGTAATAGGAACATATTTACCAAACACAAAATAAAATAAACACATACCTCTTTAATCTGATCTTTATCTTTATCTCCTTCAGGTGTTTTGACACCTCCTCCTTGAGGTGTTTCAATACCTACTCCTTGAGGTGTTCCAATACCTACTCCTTCAAGCGTTGTGACACTTGTCAACAACGATGTATAGCTCATAATCGCCTGTACATAAAAATGACAAGTACATATGAAATTGCCAATCTATGTCGATGTGTGTATAATCAATATAAGATCTTAAAAATATTAATTCAATCCAATTTGAGTTCAATTACCTTCCCCTTATCTAACTTTGTGCCTCCATAGTCTAGACAAGGCCGCACCTCACTCACACTAGGTATTTCCTACAAGAGGAAAATAAGACAAGCATATAGGTTATTATATAATTTCATTAATGATAATTCAAATGACAGGCAAGTATATAAATGAGTGAGTGTGAAAATATATACTGTGTGCATGTCAAGGCAAAATAAAATGGCCCTAAGGGTGCTATCAGTCACCTGTGTGAGCTCCTCCTCAGACATCAACTATTAAATAGACCATGTAAATAAATATTAGTACTTGATACTATCTCTTATTAATATTCATTTAAAAACAAATGCAAGTTATGAATTTACAACTTAAATCTTACCTATGTCACTATTCCAACAACCCCCTCTCTAGCAAGAGAGGACTCTATAAGGTGTGCTCCACTCCCCTACATTTGATCTATAATGCCCACATCATGGAGGTCATAATTAGAAGTGTCCAAGGGATGCTCAGTGGGTTGTACAAGAGGACCCAAGCATATCTCGTGGCACATAGTGCAAGTATGTGGCACACATATATGTGGACTTGAGGAGGATGATGCAGCAATACTCGATCCATCGCCAATATCACCATAATGTGGCTGAGTTACTGTAGAAGCATGTGAAACCAAAAAACCACTCAAAGAGTGAATACCCTGAATAGTCTATGTGGTTGCATCCTGGATAATATCTGGATGATATACTAGAGGTGGCAGAGGAAGGGGAGGAGGGGGAACATATGGGCATGGGACAACTCTAACTACCCCTGGTCTATCCTAGGGCATACCTCCACCGATTCCTTGGAAGTTCTTAATGTCAAAGTAATTGACATGATGCCCTAACACAAACTCAACGTATAATTTTTTAATAAAGTAAAATGGTCTATCACAATTGTTGTTCGGTGGTTTATCAAAAATCATACACCAATGATCCCAAAATTTATCTACAATGTCCTTATTTGTGCACCATTTTATAGAAATTTTTGGTTTATTAATATTAACTGACAAATTGGTGTAGGGGTTAATGAATAAAGAGGCTATTTGGGCTTTATTTATTTAGAGATCTTTCACATCATTGTAAGACAATCCACATGAGTAATATTCCCTCATTTCTTCTCACCATGAATGAAAGGAATTATTTTGGGTGGAGAGGGTTTCTATATTTTTAATTATTTCCTTCAATGTGTTTGTCATCTTGGATAATTGAGGGATTGTCTTATAAACATCACAAATACCCCTCAATTGCTCCAATTTTTCACCAATTAAGTCTTCAATTGATGGTTGTGGAGGTGGTGGAGCGTTTGGCATTTGTGCATTTTCATTCTTATCCATAATACCTTATTAAAGTTAAAAACTAATTAATCTAGTTGAAAATATACAATATAGATAAAATTATTGTAAAAAACCCTAGTTTGTAATAAAAATCCAAAAAAAACCCTACTTTTTAACAAAAATCCATAACAAACTCTAGTTTTTAATAAAAATACATAAATAACACTAGTTTTTAATCAAAATCCATAAAAAAACATTAATTATTAATAAAAATCCATCGTACACTTTAGTTTTTAATAGAAATCAATAAAAAACCCTACTTTTTAATAAAAATCCATAAAAAACTACTTTAAATTATACAAATCTAAAGGAAAAATCAATTAAAACAAAAAAAAATACCAAAAACTTACCTTCAAAATTGGATATCTGGTATCCAAAAGTCACTTTCATTGTGCACCCTCGGTTGTTTAAAATGACTAAAATGATTTTGAAACTCCGTTGCTATGTATTTATAGCTGATTCAAATCGATTATCCGATTTGCACTTCTTGCCTTAGGCATTGCTTTGGAGAAATGTATTGACACCCAAGCCATAAAAAAGTCAACTCGAGTTTTTTGCATTTTTTGGTGAGTGCAAAACGCTACTTTTTTCATGTCGCCACTTTTTGGCCCATCATGATCCTGCACATGCCCCTGGGTATGTGAAGGATCATCATGGAAAAAACAGGCCCTTAAGTGGCAATTGAAATTCAGAAAAATTAGAGTTAGGCAATTTGACGTAAAAATTTGAATAAGTTATCTATATTATTTCAAAAATATGTAAGAATAGAATTTGTGGAAAATTGAATGTAGTTTCTAAACTACTAGGTTTATTTTTCAAAAAAAAATCTATTTTGTGAAAAATTAAAATTTCAATGTAGTAGTACTTAAATTTCAAAGAAAAAATAAGTAGGTGTCTATCTGACCACCCTAACCATAATAAAATGATAATATTTTTTTATAAGATTTTAGATATAAGTAGAGGACTCATGCCCAGATGTGATGCATATTTTCTTGTAACTTTTTTCCAATTAAATAATTAATTATGAATTCTTTATTACAACTTTTAAAAAATATAAAAAATTGTATGTTTGACCACCTTAACTTGGTCAAAACTTCATGATTTTTTTTTTTTAATCCTATAGTATGTGAAGCATAGAATGTGACGCATGTTTTGGATTCAAAAAATGTGATACCGTTTGAAAGTGATAGATTTTTTTCAATCAAACTATCAATCAGGACTTTAGTCGTAAGTCTAATAGAAAATGAATAATAATTATTTATTAGATTCAAAGTAACGTATAGTTTATATTGGTGGAAAGTTGAGAAGATCCTGTACAAACCCTTTTCGTTTCATCAATTTTGGGTAAAAAAAAAGTCGTCAGCCACATGGGAAAAGTTTGGAAAAACAAGGTGAGTTGTTAAACACATTTTTTGTTTTGACTTCTTAGGATTGGTAAGTCTAAACTAAATTCCAAAGCAAGCCCGAGCCTAATCCCTAGGCATTAAATTTTGTGTCATCATATCGAATATCCGATATGTTTTAGATACGAGTTTAAAAAATGTTATGCAGTTTATAATATATGATTTAAAAAATGCAATAAAGTTTATAATTTAATATAGAATATACAATATAGTTTATAATGTAATATATAATATACAATTTATGATAATCTCTTACCGAATTATGTATTTAATATATAATATTATATTATTATGTATAATATTTAAATATTTTAGTTAATGTATAAATATTTAAATATATATATATATATATATATTACTAATATATAAAATATTTAAATATTATCTCTTTCCCTCTCTCTCTCTTAAGTATCTCACTCAATAACTTCTCTCTCTCTCTCTCTCTCTCTCTCTCTCTCTCTCAACCCTAAACCCCCTCTCTCTCCATCTCTCCTC
This sequence comes from Sequoiadendron giganteum, assembly GCA_007115665.2. Lineage (NCBI taxonomy): Eukaryota > Viridiplantae > Streptophyta > Pinopsida > Cupressales > Cupressaceae > Sequoiadendron > Sequoiadendron giganteum. The sequence continues at coordinate 48,318,364 of CM021109.1, forward strand.
TCCCTCCCACTCTTCCTCTCTCCTTTTCACTCTCCCTCTCCTTCCCTCACTCTCCCACTCTCCCTCTCACTCTCCCTCTCTCCCTCTCCCTTTCTCCCTCAACCCTAAACCCTCTCTCTCTCCCTCTCACCCTCCATCTCTCCTCTCTCCTCCTCTCCCTCTCCTTCTCTCCTCTCCTCTCCTCTTGTCTCCTGTCTCCCATCACTCTCTCTCTCTCTCTCTCTCTCAACTCATCTCCTCTCCATAACCCTGAGCCCTCCTCTTTCTCCTCCACTCTCCATCTCCTTCTCTCATCTCTCACTCCTCTCTCTCTCCTCTCCTCCTCTCCCTCTCCCTCTCCTCTCTCCTCTCTGTCTCTCTCGACCCTAAACCCTCTCTCAAATCTGCCTCTCATCTCCTCCTCTCCTCATCTCTCTCCAGCCTGCACCTCTCCTCTCCTCTCCACTCGCTTTCATCCTCAGTCCCTAGGCCTCCTTTCTTTCCTCTCCTCGTTCTTCCTCTCTCCCGCCCTCCCTCTCCCATCTCTCATCTCTCTCAGCATAAACCTCACTCTCCCTTTCTCTCTCTCTCAATCTTAAACCCTCTCCCTTTCTCCCTCTCCCTCTCATTCTCCCTCTCTCCCTCCCTCCCACTCTCCATCTTTGCTTCCCTCTCTCTTTCTCAACCCTAAACCTTCTCTCTCTCCCTCTCACTCTAAACCTCTCCCTCTCTCCCTCTCCCACTCTCCCTTTTTCCCTCTCCCTCTCCCTCTCACTCTCTCCTCTCCCACTCACCTCCTCCTCCTCTCCCTCTCCTTCCCACTCTCTCTCCTCCCTCTCTCACTCTCCTCTCTCCTCTCTCTCCTATATCCCTCTCCTCTCCTCTCCCTCTCTCTCTCCCTCTCCCTCTCTCTCCTCCATCTCCCTCCCACTCTCCTCTCTCTCTCCCTCTCTCCCTCTCCTCTCCATATCCATCCAACTCTCCCTCTCCTTCCCACTCTCCCTCTCCCTCCCTCTCTCCCTCCCTCTCTCTCTCCCTTTATCCCTCTCCGTCTTTGTCTCCCCCTCTACCTCTCTCTCTCTCTCCCTCTCCCTCTCCCTCTCTCCCTCAACCTTAAACACTTGGGTCTATGTGGGCACAAATCGGATATACAATTTGTATAAATCTGATGTGTAGAGCTACAATATTACTATTGCAAAACATTTTAAAATGATTTCCAAATCGGATATCGGATTTTTGGGTCATTTTTGTGCATTCCAATGAACCCTACATTTTATTTGTTGGTGAAAAACGTGCGTTTTCAAATAGGAAGAGACAAAGATCAACTTTTTGGAGCATCTTATACTCAAATTTGTCATAAGCAATGATTTTTTAGCATCTTGTATGAGGTATAATGGAGAGCAGCAGTCATCAGAAGCAAAAACGTAAGAGAAAGCTTACAAAAGAACAAATTGAAGAATATAGACAAAGAGATAGAGAAGGTCATAGGAAGAGAAGACAAGGCAAGTTAAATATTGGTGAACCTAAGCCCTATGGTCTTTCGAGTGAAGAAGAAATTGAATACGTTCAAAGTAAAAATGTTTAAGGTGAAAATGTAGAACATGATACTGAAATTGGGAATGAAAATGTTCAAATTGATATTGAAAATGTTCAAGGTGAAAATGTTGGAATTGAAGATTTTGAACATGATATTCAAATTGGGAATGAAAATATTGAAATTGATAATGAAAATGTTCAAGGTGAAAAAGTTGGAATTGAAGATGTTGAACATAATATTGAAATTGGGAATGAAATTATTCAAATTGATATTGAAAATGTTCAAGGTGAAAATGTTGGAAATGAAGATGTTGAACATAATATTGAAGCAAGTGTAAATTATGTTTCACCAAATTACATGAGAAATGAAGAACCTTGTGTGGAAGAAAGACATATTCCAAATTCAAGACCTTCAAGAAACCCTAAATGGTTACTTGAAATTGATGATAACATTATAAACAATTTTGAAGGCAAGAGATCAACACGAACAATTTAGTTGTGGGCTAGAAGACTTTTCAACCAATATTTTATCAATAAGACATTGACCGAGCAATGCCAACTTTTTGTACAATTGCTAAAGATGCAAAAGATGGGACCTTTGCTAGCTGAATTGAAGATTTGTGTGAACAAGAAGATCAAAAAAAATTCTATTATTTTGTCAAAAATATTGTTAATGCTTTCAAGTCTATTGGAAAAAATAACAAGGAAAAATATAAGAGAGTTGCTTGGAGAGTCATTACAACTGCTCTAGTAAGCCATCAATTGAAAAAGGCTCGCTTTATGAGACAAACTTGTATTGATTTTGACATAAATCAGAAAATTTTGGATAGAGAACTTGCAAGAAGACAAAGAATAGATGATCCTCTTCAAAATGATACATGGGCTTTTGCCGAGATGATTCCACATGTTGATAAGAAGCTAATCGATAATGTAAAACAGGTAATTCAACAATTTGGCATAATAACTCTAGAGTATCACCCAATGTAAAGGATGTTTTAAAGTTAAGAATTGGCAATCGAGACCATACTCCGCATCCTAAACATTTCTTGGAATCAAGCCAAACAATGTTGTTCAACAAATTTATTGAAACACATCCAAATATGGAAATCTTGCAAAGGACTTTTAAAGGTTTGAAGCCATTTCATTCTGTGCCTCTTAAGATTTGTAGTACTTGTTGCAAATAGCATGTGGATTTTTCAATGTACCATGAACTATTATTCTATATCCGTTCTAAATTGCATACTAATGAAATGTTGTAGGAGTGTGGTGCAATGCATCTTCTAAAATCATCAATGACTTGCTAGATCTATTTTTATGTTCTAGAGATGATGGTTCATTTTTCTATAGAAATGATTATTTAAATGTGAAGCGCTCACAATGTGGTGGCTTGTCAAATTTTTCTCAATGTTTTCATGAGGGTTTCAAACCTGAATTTGGAAAGAAGTTTTTTGAGAAAAAGAGATATGAGATAGTCAAATATACTTTGCAAAGTGGAGGTGAAGGTTCTAGATGCTAGTTGGTTACAAAAGAATTCAATGTTGCTGATTTTATTTCAGATTTTAAGGACAAAATTTTCTACAAGTATGCAAGGCATAGTCATAGGTCTCAGTGGTTGGATCAACAATTTAGGATGTGTAAGGACTCTTTTCTGATTGGCACTATTATATCAGTGGTTGATTTTGCAGAAAATGACACATTGCAACCACAAAATGAGGTACAATCTTAGTATTACAATTCCATTCAGAATGATATTTTTATCCACATAAAATTTAGACATGCACTTGATAGTACAAAGGAGGATCGAAAGATAATCAGAGAGTATCATTTTTATATGATTGATGATAGATCTCACTCGTCCAGTGAATGCCTCCAATAGGAAAAATTTATAAAATTTTAATTTTGAAATGTGAAACAATGTAAAAAGGTCACAACTTTGTATAGGCATAATCTATATCTAGTGATGTTTCTTGAAATATGGTTCAAATGTCTAGCATTGTATAAAGGGTATGTTTAAAATGTAAAGATCTTTTTTTATTTAATCGAGCTACAACTGGAGGTTTTCTTCCTGGTTCTTTCATGTCGGTATGCTTGTTTGAAATAGGTTTTCTAATATCTCCTATTTATATATAATAAATTATAGTGGCTTGCCACTTTTTCAAAAAACGAAAATGTAAAAATTTCATATGGTCATTTTCCATGTAATTTATTCTTTGATCTAGCAAAGTGGAAACAAGGTATTTGGGTGTGCATGATGTTCAAGTTGATTGGGTAAGAGTTTTCTGATGCAAGAGCTAGGTGGTTTTAAACAACACAATTAAAATTAAAGAAGATTTAAACTCCAATTTGATCCAACCTTAAATCTTGTTTCCCCCACATTTCATTGACATTAGCATGTTGTATCCACCATTTTTTGCCTAATTCACTCATTTTTGGCATGCATGGAAACTCACCAACTCAACTAGAGACCTTTCTAGCTCTTTAAACCCACATATTCACCTTATATAGTCCTAATAACATCTACCATTGCCATACCATCAAGCTACAAACCATGCAATAGATGGTATAGCCTTTTAGCACTTTGGACTCTTAAGGGAAATCATTGGTCCAATGTTGCTTGAAGTGATTCAACATATTTGGGTGCAAAATATGACCATCCCTAGCATAAAAATACCCATTCGAACGTGCTGGAACAGTTTGTTTGGTCGTACGAGTTGGAGAATGAAAGTTGCACCACTTTGCAACTTTACACTGCTTGCATCTGACAACTTTTCCCTCAACTAAAAACTCATCACCACGGGAAAATGCCTTCAAGATAGCGAAAACCGACAAAGGTTATTGTAGATGGTCCCAAAAAAATCCCATATCCTTAGACGGAAATTTCTTGTCATGATTTTCAAGAAATATCCTTTCAAAGATTGTTGTCTTTTAGCACTTTGAACTCTTAAGGGAAATCGTCGGTCCAATGTAGCTCTGAGTGATTCGATGTAATTGGGTGCAAAAGAGGACCATCCCTAGTGTAAACATACCTAGTTGAATGTGTTGGAACAATCTGTTTGGTCATACAAATTGGAGAATAAAAGTTGCATCACTTTGCATCTTTACACTGCTTGCATTTGGCAACTTTTCCCTCAATTGAAAATTCATCACCATGGGAAAATGCCTCTGAGATAGAAAAAATCGAGAGAGGTTATTGTAGATGGTACCAACATGATCCCATAGCCTCAGATGTAGATTTTGTAAGCATCATATTTTATGAGAAATATCCCTTCAAATATTGTTGACTTTTAGCACTTTGGACTCTTAAGGGAAATTGTTGGTCCAATGTAGTTCGAAGTGATTTGGCATATTTGGGTGCAAAAGAGGACCATCCCTAGTGTAAACGTACCCATACGAACATGTTGGAATATTTTTTTTGGTTGTATGAGTTGGAGAATGAAATTTGCACCACTTTGCAACTTTACACTGCTTGCATTTGGCAACTTTCCCTCAAATGAAAACTCATCACCACGGGAAAACACCTCTGAGATAGCAAAAAATGAGAGATTTTATTGTATGTGGTCCCAACACAATTCCATAACATTAGATGAAGAGTTTCTAAGTGTCACATTTTCTGAGAAATAGGCCTTCAAAGATTGTTGCCTTTCAGCACTTTGGACTCTTAAGGGAAATCGTCGATCCAATGTAGCTCAAAGTGATTCAGCATATTTGGGTGAAAAAGAGGACCATCCCTAGCATAAACATACCTATCCAAATATTTTCGAATAGTTTTTTTGGTCGTACGAGTTGGAGAATCAAAGTTGCACCACTTTGCAACTTTACACTGCTTGCATTTGGCAACTTTTTCCTCAAGTGAAAACTCATCACCACGGGAAAACGCCTCTGAGATAGAAAAAACCGAGAGAGGTTATTGTAGATGGTCCCAACACAATCCCATAGCCTCATATGTAGATTCTATAAGCATCATGGTTTTTGAAAAATAGCCCTTAAAAGATTGTTGTCTTTTAGCACTTTGGACTCTTAAGGGGAATCGTCGGTCTAATGTAGCTCAGAGTGATTCGGCATATTTGGGTGCAAAAGAGGACCATCCCTAGTGTAAAATTACCCATTCATACATTTTGGAATAGTCCATTTTGTCGTATGAGTTGGAAAATTAAATTTGCACCACTTTGCAACTTTACACTACTTGCATTTGGCAACTTTTCCCTCAACTGAAAAGTCATCACCACGGGAAAATGCCTCCGAGATAGAAAAATCGAGAGTTTATTGTAGATGGTCCCAACATGATCCCATAGCATCAGACAAAGATTTTGTAAGCATAACTGTTTCTGAGAAATAGCCCTTCAAAGATTGTTGTCTTTTTGGTCGTATGATTTGGAGAATGAAATTTGCACCAGTTTGCAACTTTACACTGCTTGCATCTAGCAACTTTTCACTCAACTTTTCACTCATCACCATGTGAAAATTCCTCTAAGATAGCAAAAAGTGAGAGAGGCTATTGTATATGGTCCCAACATGATCCCACAACCTTAGAAAGAGAGTCTGTAAGCATCATGATTTTTGAGTAACTGTCTGTCAAAGATTGTTGCCCTTCTACACTTTGGACTCTTAAGGTATTTCACTGATTGAACGTAGCTCAGATTGCTTTAGCCTATTTGGGTGTGAAATGGAGCCATACCTAACTAAAAATTACCCATTTGAATGTGATGGAATAGTCAGTTTACTCATATGAGTTGTAGAACAAGATTTATTGATGTCCTTACAAGTAGTTTTCAACCTCCAACTGAACTCCAATGCTGATTTTCATGCAGAAAAAATCCATGAGACCATAGCTTGTTGTGAAAAACTAGTCAAACACCTTTATTTCAACCCTAAAACAACTTCTAGACTCCTATCTTTCACTTCCCTTTACAATTTTCATAATTTGTCTTACAAAGACTACATGGCAATTTTGACAATTTTGAAGCAAGAATGCATTTTTGGCATATTGGACCCCTAAACTAAAAAATTCAACTTAATACACCTTAAATGGTCTTGATTGACCTTATTTAGCATAAATAGATCACACCTAACCTATCAAAATATCAACCTTCAAATGTGTAATCTTGCAAATAGTAGATTAGGGGGGAAACTAGAGAGGAAGAGTTGATGGTGAGTGGCCTAGTGAAGGCTAGAGAAGAAGAGTTTGAGGAATATGGTGTTAGGATAGGGGATTGTCCTTGGTTGTCATATTTGGTTGTGTGGAAGATTTATGCAACTATGGGGATGGTTCTAACCATAAAGAACTTGAGAAATATTGTGAAGAGAAGAGTTGAAGGGCAAAGATACATGTGTAGCTGGCAAAAGATTATGGAAGAGCATGAAATAGAGATACTAATTTATGGATGTTTAGCTTTGTTTACTAATTTTTATGTGCTTGTTTCAAAGCTTTGGAAACACCATTTGCAAGTGTCAATGAAGACAAATAGAAGCAAGAAGATCCATTTGAGAAGGATCAAGCATGGCAAGACCAAGACAACACAAAGCATGAAGGGTATAAAATCCCTCAGATGCAGATTTTCATACAAGTGACTTGGAGCAGGTTTGAAGGGATTGTGAACAAGATAGGAGCATACCTATGGAATTATTTATGTGGCATAAATATTTTGTACCCGAGGAGTATGGTGCAGGAGCACCTTAAACATGTAAGATTTCATGAATTGACAAGGCCCTTCCTCCTTCTGTATAGGTTGTACCTCAAAGGAATGGGCATGAATTAGATAGGGGTAGGAATAAGAAAATGTTTTTAGGGGTGATAAAGGGATTAGAGTGGTCTAAGAACACTGCCCTGTTAAGAAACAAAGATTTTTATGCCTTTTGAGTAAGGCTAGAGAGTGAGTTTTTCAGAAGTTGAATGAAAATAGGTTGGAACTTGTTAGAAATTTTAGGAATAGGTGTATTTAATGGTTTTTATGAGGTCAAAGTGATTAAGATTAACCCAAGAAGAGTAAAAGTGTGAAACCCTAGTTGGAAGGGGCAAAAACAAGGGAAAATTGGTGATTTTACAAAGAAAGTGTAAGCCAAATTATGCGGTAGCATAATACAATGATTTTTTAAGTCTAAGAAGAAAAAATTAAGAGGGAATGAAGTGGTTTTAGGATTAAGTGAGGTTAGATCATACAAGTTCCAATAAGCCCTACCAACAAGCTACTGACCTGTTTGATGAAAAGATTTGGTAGACATGTATGAAAAATGCGGTAGCATAGACAAGGCAATGGACAAAAAATCCTCAAAGAAATGTGGTCTCATATAATTCCATGACAAGATAATGCAATTGATAGCTGCTCCTAGTTATTAGTTATGCAATGTGAAGTAATTGCATAACTGCTTAGGTTGACTTTGTAAAAACTATATTGTAATTGAAATGTTATCATCTATCAACATCTAGTTGTTAGTTATGCAATGTAAAGTAATTATTTGAGTTTGAAAGATGTGCAATGCAATGTAATCAATGATATAAATATAAACTACATAATATAACCATCCTTTTTTATGCTATTGTACATTGATATTTAACCATTGCTCAATATAAAATTTTCAAAGAGTTTAATCATGCACATGAGGAACAAATTAAATTTCGATTGTCAACTTCTAAATATCAAATTATCTAATAATAAAGTGTATGTCCATATACAAAAATGGTATCGACACCAACTCAAACAATTTTTTTTTAAATGTGGCATATGCCATCTCAATATCTATTCAAAATTTACATGCCAAAATGTCTATCTCATCCTAAACTACTGGTGGATCATCAAAATGGAGCCTCTTTGAAGCACTCATTGGCTCTGAAGGTAGTTGCACAAGAAAAATTCAAACCACAATTGAGATTAGTTATACTATCTAATTTAAAATCAAATAATTAACATCAAAAATCAATATACATTGAATTTTAATTGAACTCTAAAATTGAAATCTTGTTTACCTAAAATATACGTCTCTTCAAAGGGTCAGGAGTCCTAGAATATACCAAACCAACTTTTGAAATTCCAATCTATATATGTGAACAAAAACATAAAATTGATCCAAGTTAGCATACGATTATTGGTAATAGGAACATATATACCAAACACAAAATAAAATAAACGCATACCTCTTTAGGCTGATCTTTTTCATTATCTCCTTAAGGTGTTTCAACACCTACTCCTTGAGGTGTTATAATACCTACTCCTTCAGGTGTTGTGGCACTTGTCAACAATGATGTATAGATCATAATCGCCAGTATATAAAAATGACAAATAGATATGAAACTACCAATCTATGTCGATGTCTGTATAATCAATATAAGATCTTAAAAATCTAAATTCAATCCAAATTGAGTTCAATTACCTTCCCCTTATCTAACTCTGCGCCTCTATAAGCTGGACAAGGTTGCAACTCACTCACACTAGGTATTTCCTACAAGAGGAAAATAAGATAAACATATAAGTTATTATATAATTTCATTGATGACAATTTAAGTGACAAGCAAATATATAATAAAAAATGTAAATGAGTGAGTGCGAAAATATATACTATGTACATGTTGAGGCCAAATGAAATGGCCCTAAGGGTGCTATCAGTCACCCGTGTGAGCTCCTCCTCAAACATCAACTATTAAATAGACCATGTAAATAAATATTAGTACTTGATATTATCTCTTATTAATATTAATTTTTTTTTAAATGCAAGTTATGAATTTACAACTTAAATATTACCTATGTCACTATTCCAATGTCCCCCTCTCTAGTAGGAGAGTACTCTGTAGGGTGTGCTCCACTCCCCTATGACTAATCTATAATGTCCACATCATGCAGGTCATAATTAGAAGTTTCCAAGGGATGCTCATCGAACTATACAAGAGGACCTAAGCATATCTGGTGGCACATAGTGCAAGTATGTGGCACACAAATATGTAGACCTGAGGAGGATGATGTAGCAGCACTCGAGCCTTCCCCAACATCACTATAATGTGGTTGAGCTATTGTAGAAGTATGCGAAACCAAATGACCACTCAAAGAGTGAATAGCCTAAATAGTCTATGTGGCTGCATCCTGGATAATCTTTGGATGATATACTGGAGGTGGTGGAGGAAGGGGAGAAGGGAGAACATATGGGTGTGGTACTACTCTAACTACCCCTAGTTTATCCTAAGGTATACCTCCACCAACGCCCTGGAAGGGTTTAATGTCAAAGTAATTGACATGATGCCCTAACACAAACTCAACATATAATTTTTTAATATAGTAAAATGGAATATCATAATTGTTGTTCGGTGGTTTATCAAAAACCATACAACAATGATTCCAAAATTTATCTACAATTTCCTATTCGTGTACCATTTTATATAAAGTTAGCTTATTAACATTAACTAGCAAACCGATGCGGGGATTAACGAATAAAGAGGCCATTTGGGCTTTGGTTATTTGGAGTTCTTTCACATCATCATAAGAAAATCCACATGCATAATATTCTCTCATCTCTTCTCGCCATGAATGAAAGGCATTATGTTGGGTGGAGAGGGTTTCTATATTTTTAATTATTTCCTTCAATGTGTTTGTCATCTTGGATAATCGAGGGATTGTCTTATAAACTCCACAAATTCCCCTCAATTGCACCAATTTTTCACCAATTAAGTCTTCAATTGGTGGTTGTAGAGGTGGTGGAGCATTTGGCTGCGGAGGTGGTGGAGCGTTTGGAATTTGTGCATCTTCATTCTCAGCCATAATACCTAATTAAAGTTAAAAACTAATTAATCTAATTGAAATTACACAATATAAATCAAATTATTATAAAAAAACACTAGTTTTTAATAAAAATCCAAAAAACACCCTACTTTTTCACAAAAATCCATAACAAACTCTAGTTTTTGATAAAAATACATCAACAACACTAGTTTTTAATCAAAATTCATCTAAAAACATTAATTTTTAATAAAAAATCATTGTAAACTCTATTTTTTAATAAAAATCATTAAAAACCACTACTTTTGAAAAAAAAATCATAAAAACTACGTAAAATTATAACAATCTAATTGAAAAATTGATTAAAACATTAAAAAAATCAAAAACTTACCTTTCAAATTAGATATCTGGTGAAAACAAATATCTGATTTTGACTTCTCCCTGTGTATCTGCATTCAAAATGTAATACCCCTCCGTTTTGCTTCTATTTTCATGTTGTTTATGCTTTACTTGGATTACAGCTACTGTGATACTGGACATATTTTTATTATGATATTTTGATTGCTACTCTTGAGCGACAAACTATCAGTATGTGATGTGATTATCTAATTTGATTTTACATGCTTTGATGAATGAATGCTGACAGTAGAATTATCATGTGATTATTTATGAAACTATTGATATGACGTTAGTGTCAGTCTTTGATGAGTGTATTGGTGAAGGAGACGGGTTCACATCACTCGCTTGCGAGCGCCCTGCGATTCCGAAATTTCTTCTTCACGGTGTGAATTATATACTGCATATATTATGTTGATTATTTGATTATAGGTTGCAGGTACATGACATCGACTCCACCTGGCTCCACAGGTTTGAGCATGTCGATCCAACGGTTAAGTTGAATGGGAGATAGTAACTTGGTAACATGTGTCAGGTCTACACCCTAGCCTTAGTGTGTCGTCAGTTCTGATGATTGAGTCATGTTAGATCTTATTGGATGTTTTTGTAATGTTTTGAAATATATTAACCCTTTAAATTGATCTTTTGAAAATCGCATTGGCTGGAAGAAATAGTTATTTTATAGTATTTTTATATTATGCTCCTTGGTTATATTTAAATTGATTATGGAAATTAAACTTAAATTATTTATTTAATTAAATTTAAATCTCAAGGGATTAAATTTGATTATTAAATAATTGTAAGTAGGTCTATTTAAGTTGAATTATTTAATTTATTAAATTTAGATCTCAAGGGATTGAATTTAATTATTAAATAATTGAAAGTGTGTTAATTAAGTTAAAGTATGTTATTAATTAAATTTAAATCCCAAGGGATTAAATTTTAATTAATAAATAATTGTGAGTAAGTTAATTAAAGTTAAATTGTTATTTAATTAAATTTATATCTCAAGTAATTGAATTTAGTTATTAGATAATTTAATAATTATTATGTAAGTATATTTGATTGTAAAAATTAAATTAAATCAAAAAGAGAATTATGTGAAATTGAAATGTTAATTAAAAGTCAAAGTTGGGGCCTTTGAAAAAGGGGAAATGAAATTAGCTTGTAAATTCAACTTTTGCATTTGAAAGTGAATTAGGGTTACATTAGGTAATTTTGGAATTGTTGTTTTATAAGTTTAGGGCACGAAAATTTGGGGATTCTTCTGGCTTCATTTTTTTTGACAGGCAGGAAATTTGTTGGAGAAATTTGGTTGAAAGTTTAGAAAATTATTTTCTGGTTGAGGAATTAAATTGAAAAGGGAGAGAAATTTTGTGAAGAAGGTGGAGTTAGTAGATTGAAGCTTGCTGGAAATTTCTTGGCATTGTGGGAAAAGAATTGTGAAGAGCTCAAAGGAAAGTCTGTATCAATAAACTTGGTGGCTGCAAATAACCAGGTTTTCTTTTATTTTCTTGTTTTATTGTTCCTAGTTTAACCTATTTTGTTTAAATGAGAGGAAATTTGCAAATGGGAGAATTTTCTTGAAACCCTAGGTTAGACTCCAATAGTTTGTGATTCAGATTTATTTATTTTGGAAATGCAAACCCTTTTAGAAAAATGGTGGAAGAGAAAACCAGGTCATTGTATCAATCTTCTTGTGTTTAGAATTTTTTGAAAACACAAAGGAAAGGGAATGGTTTCATTTGTTATTCTAAATTTAATCTTTGTTTGGAAAGGTTTCAATGGTTGCAAAAGAAAATTATTTTCTGGTTGTTTATACATTATTTCTTCTATTACCCTAGTATAGAAAATTCTGGAAAAAAAAATTACATATATAATAATATACATTGCATATACCATTTTCTGGAAATAATATATATGCAATCTATATTATTAGATATATAAAATTTTATATTTTTAAACTAAGTTATGTTGTGTTTGGCCGCCGTACAGACCTGCGTCCATCCGTACCGGCGAATGATGTTATTTGGAAATTTTCGTTTATAAAAAAAAAATTTTTTTTGAAGTTTTGGGGGGGTTCGGCCCCCCACCTGTTTGTGTTTATTGTACAGTGGGTACGCAGTACCCACTGGGCAGTGCGCCACCCGTACGGGGGACGCACTGTCCAATGAGGACTGCGCCCCCACTTACCTCGGCCGCTGTACGTAGGTACAGTCGGCGCAGGGTACGCCGACCGTAGGACAGTCTGCGGACTGTCACATCCGCCATTAAACTTTTATTTATTTGTCTTTTGTTTATTGTTTTTGGTTTTTAAAATTTTTGTTTTTATGAAATTTTTTATTATGTTTTTTTTGTTTTATTTTTATTTTTATTTTTTTATTTAATTTAATTTTCAATTTTAATTTTTTTAATTTGGTTTAGTTATTTTTTTATATGATATTTAATTAATTTGTATATTTTATATATGTATTATTTTTATATTATATATTTAAATATATATAATATTTAATATTTAATATATATATAGTATGTAATTAAATATTATATAAATTGTTTATGTAATTTTAATTAAAGATTATTCTTGTATAATCGATTTATTGGATCAAGATGAAATATTGATTTTAATAGTGCATATTATTATGAGGTGTTTTTCTTTGAAAATGTGTGTATTTTATACCTTATTAAACATGAGAGTATTCAACAACTTAGACATTTAACTATAGTCGAATTCATTATTACTCAGGATTTGATTTAGTTGTAGTGATTACGTATTTAATAAAATATTGATTGGTTGATGTAAAGCCTTGAATGAATTATTTTACTTTGCTGTGAAGAGCATTAGATTAGGAACATGGTTTTAGAATAACCAAAATTAGTATTTTCATTTCCAATGCATGAGCTCATCGATGTATCTTTTAATGGATAAATTGTGAATGATTGTTGAGAAGTTGGGTTGTGAAGTCTTCTAGTTAAACGTGGGTCATTCCCTTGTTGAAAGATTGCTTTGATTTCCCTTGGGTAGTGTTACAATTATCTTGTGTCCTCCTAGTATTGGAGTGGATTTCTTTGTGTTGCCTCCTAGGATTGGAGAGAGTTTATTGGTTCAATTCTATAGCACTTGAGTAACCCTTGGAGTTAGTTTGTAGTGTGTTATCCAATTAGAAGAGTGGCTTTTGTTAGGGGCTGGAGCCCAAAGAGGTAAACCGGGAAACCTTCAGAAGTGATTTTAACAATTGAAAACTAAAGTAAATATACTTAGCATATTAGGATGTAGTTCACAATAACCAAGATAAGTTAACCTCACTCATAGGCACAAGGGTTTGTTTAGACTTGGGGTGGGTGAGAAGGCCTGGAATGGCAAGATCACTATCTCGTCACTATGAGAGGTAGATGATTCCGCTTGAGTTAGTGTGAGTGTCAAGATTCGGTTGAGGCCACCAGGATTTTCGGAGCCTATGAAGAATGCCCAGAGGATATCTCATGACAAACCTTGTGATGACACTCTGTCTAGGATAACACCGTATTTATGTTGTGCATATGTTTTCTTTAGCACACTTGATTATATTATGTCTGGAAGCAATGTAACCATGATTAGTGTTTGATTTTATTGTACATGTGTGTGGTTGAGTCAGTTTGTATCAGTATGAGTCTGCCTTTGGTTTGAGGTGGTAGGTTTTTCGTCCATGTTACTTGGTTACTATTTCCTAGCATGGGGGGTGGTCCTTCGGGTACCACATGGTTGGGTGGAACATGCACCATAACCGTTGGGTCCCCTTGATCTTCAATACTTGGTGGCAAGACTTCTTGATGGACATCTCTCTTTGCTTACTTTTGGATTCTTGTACTTTGTATCTCATAATGTAATGGCATTGGTTACCCCTCTTGTGTATGAGGTGGATCTTGTAATATTTAGACTTATGTATTTGTACACATTCCGGGAATGAGGATTGTAATAGACCTTTGTAATTGATTTATATGAATGAATGCTTTATCTTTATCTCGTACTTTTCTTTGATGTAAAATGTTATTACTTGTGTATTTACTTTCAATGTATTTTAAATGATGTATTGTTAATGGGGTTAAGTAATCTCAGTTATGTAACCCTAGGGGAGGTTGTCAATTTAGTTGAACATATGGGTTTAATTCACTTCTTTAAAAAAAAAAATTAGTACGCTTGTTTAGTGAATTGAAACTTCCTCTAGGGTTGTGTGGCGGGGCATTACAAACATTCTAAATGCATTGTTCAATCTCTATGTTTGATTTCAATAACAACAAAATTGATTTTCCCAAATAATTTAAATTCAACTAAGGTTTTCACAATTTTCACTCAAGAATTTTCACAAGCAAAGGCTGTAAATTTATTTAATTCTTTTCTTCTAATATCAAATTTATTTTCTAAAACAGATTTAACAAACAAATCTTTAATCACTACTATTTTAAAGAAAACAATCAAGAACAATAAAACACAAAGAGAAAAACCTGGTACAAGAAGCTACAGGAAGAGATGAATTTCTGATGCAAGCCTCCTCCAAAGATTTCCTGAATTTTCTTCAATCCTCCAATGAATCCAATCCAAAATCCAACAAATGCAAACAATCTTTCCTTCAATCAATTCTACAATCAGACTTTCTTCAAACCATTGTGCAAATTTTTCAAAATTTCTTCCCTGCTGTAAAAATGTATTTTTCTAAAAACTTTCTTGCCCTAAAATTAAAACATGTATTCTTTATAAATCAAAAATACCTAATACAACCCTAATTCACATTACATGTAAATTAGATATTTCAATTTCAATTTCAATTTCAATTTTCAATTTCAATTTCACCTTCAATTTCAAATTTCAATTTCAATTTCAATTTCACTTTTGGAAAACCCACTTTCAATTTAAAATGCAATTTCAAATAATAAATTAATTTCCAAAGTTGCAACTAATTTTCCAAATAAACATTTAATTACAATTTCTAATTTAATTCCCACACATTGAAATTAAATTCCAAATTTAATTTTAATTCTTTTATTTCTTTTCATTCTCTTGCATCACGTTTAATTAATTAATTTAATTATTTAATAACTAAATTCAACCCCCTTGGATTAAATTTAATTAATTAAATAATTTAAATATAATTAATTAATTTAAATGTAAACTTTTATCCACATTGCATTATTTAAATTAAATAACCATCAACATGATTTAAATGCAATTATTCTAAATATCTATTTCAAAATCAAGAATTCTTCAGAATTAAATAACATCAAAGCAAGACAAACAATGACTCGACACGCACAACTGATGACACACTAAGGCTAGGGTGTAAACTTGACACATGTTACCTAGCTACTATCTCCCGTTCAACTTAACCGCTGGATCGACACGCTCAAACCTGTGAAACCAGGTGGAGTCGATGTCATGTACTTGCAATCCTGCAACCAAGTAAACAACATCATACAATATATCCAGCATATAATACACACCGTGAAGAAGGAATTACGGATTCGCAAGGTGCTCGCAAGCGAGTGATGTGAAACCGTCCTCTTCACCAATATACTCATCGAAACTGACACTTCCATCATAATCTAGTAATTTCATAATAACATCTCATGTTAACTCTACAACATCATTAATCCATAATGCATGTGAAACAATAATCAAATAACTACATCCCACAATAATAGTTGTCGCTCAGTAGTAGCGATCAAAACATCATAACAAAATGTATCCAGTATCAAAGTAACTACAACCAAACATAGCATAAAGCAACTTGAACAAGAAACAAAATGGAGGGGTATTACATAGAAACCCATACTCAATGAAATCGGTTTGCTAAAGATTTAAAGATTTAATCTAAAGTAATTGAAATGCAATTCGAACACTATTAAACCAAATAAATCATGCAAACCTTCAATCCCATTGTGGATTGATGACAATTTGTAATGTAGATTGCTCGAATTATGCATAATCCATGATTGCAAAAGTTATTGATTGATTTGATTCACAAAAAGAGTTCTCAAATGCTCAAGGTTGCTCAAGAATTCAAGAGAGGGCCTATGCTTATGAAAATTGTGAATGAATTTCATGAGGAAATGAGTTTTTTATAGATTTGAGGATTTCTAACACTAGTATAGAAACAACAATATGTGATTGAAAAAACTACTAAAAACTACTTATAAATGACTAAACATGGTCGTGTGACCAGTAGTAGTTTATTGTCAGTCATTTATAATGCAACCAAATTGATGAGTAAACCATTTTTAGTCGTTCGGTTGATTGATTTGGTCGTTAGTTTAATTGCCCGATTGATCGATTTGGTCATTGATTTAGTCATCTGAGTGATCAGCTTGCTCCTTAATTTAGTCATCTGATTGATTGATATGGTCGTGGATGTAGTCGTTAATTTGATTGATTTGGCAGTGTGTAACTTAGTCATTAATTTAGTCATTTATTTTTTAAATTGGTCACTTATTCAATCATTTTTTTATTCACTGGTATATTTTTTCATTAATTTAGTCATTGATTGATGTTAACTGGTCACTTATTTAGTCATTTTCATTCACTGATTTCCATCCATTGGTAGTGTATTTAATCATTAATTTTAATCATCATTTTGATCAATTTGGTAGTTTATTTAATTATTTTTGTTCACTGATTTCTGTCAACTGATAGGTATATTGGCACATTGTTTATTAATTGCATAATCATTATATTTAGTCATATTTATTCACTAATTTCTATTATTTGGTAGTATATTTAGTCAATTGGTAGTTTATTTAATTATTTTTGTTCATTGATTTCTGTCTATAAGTGTTGGAAATGAAACAATGTTTTAATTAAGGTTTAAACATATAAAAACACAGAAAAACATAATCAATCATTCATTTGCACATAATGAAACAACTATTAAGTAGGGAAAATACTAAAATTTTATTGAGAAAATGTTTTCTTACAGTAGATATAAGATAGAAATGTGTCTTTGCTTTGAAAAATGTATTGTTACAAAGTGTGTTTCTCAGTGTCGTGACTAAGAAAACTGAGTTACAATGCCTTTTTTCTAGTTATGCAAGATATTACAATTTTGATGACAATTGTAACACTCCGCCATGTGAACCCCAAAGGACAACAAAACATCACACTAATAAAAAATATATATTTTTTTTAAAATAAATGAAACATTACATAAAATGATTATGTTCACACACCATGTGAAAAGAAATTATGCATGTACAAAGTCATCTACGTCCTCTGGGGTACACGGAATGGCAT
This sequence comes from Sequoiadendron giganteum, assembly GCA_007115665.2. NCBI lineage: Eukaryota > Viridiplantae > Streptophyta > Pinopsida > Cupressales > Cupressaceae > Sequoiadendron > Sequoiadendron giganteum. Next base: position 48,336,235 of record CM021109.1, read on the forward strand.
TACAAAACCTAAAGTTTTACCAAAACAAAAGTGAATGAAATCCAAAATTATATAATGATGGCATACAACCATTAATGATCAAAAGAGAAGGAAACAATACAGCATTTTATTACAATTCAATCCATATCTCCATAATACAATAGTGGAGCATATTTCCATAGATACAACACATCATGGTTACAATAGTACATCACAAAGTGCTTCCCTTATAACAATGGGAAGAGTACATTGAGTACAAGAATGATGCATCAATGAAGAATAAGGTACAAAATGAGGAACAGTCTTCAACCAGGTGAAGTTTTGGAAACTTTGCATCATGAACACAACCTAGGAACCCAATGGGGTGCATAGCACATTCCACCCGACCATGTGGACCCAAAGGCCCACCCCCCATGCTAGGAATTTACAAGAAAGACCCACGACTAAGACAGACAAGCAGAACAATCACAAGACCAAACTACAAGATCAACCAAGACATAACATAGAACAATCTCAACGACTACTTACAAAGTGACTGCTTCTAGAGGCATACAAAGGAAAAGCAAGGGATACTATGGGAGAGTGTTATCGAACAATCCTATCATGGGTTATCCTGACTACCTCTCACTAGGCGGCATCCCCCATCTATGGTTATCCTGACTACCTCTCACTAGGCACCGGCCCCATATGGTGACATGTGCAGGACCACTAGCCTCTCATGAGGACGAGGTAGCGATCTTTCCAACCATGGCCTTCTCAACCCACCCTTAGTCTGTAAAAGCACTAACGACGTGGATGAGGTATCTTACTATCTTAATTAATGTGTTCCTACCCCAAACCCACTAGTTTATTTTATTAGGTTTTCACTTGTTTAACCAACTCTTCCATGGGTTATCTTGACTGCCCCTTTGTGCATCGGTCCCCATGAAGAGCCACCCTCCCTAGTAGTACCAAAAACAAAACTCCTCAACCTCAAGGGGTGTACCAAATCACAAACGTACTAAAACCATAATGAACCCAAAACAAGTGTGAGACATGAACCTTCTCACTCATAGTCATAACCAAAGGCAAAAATCATAGAACAAGGTACACAGTCCATGAGAGCTCAAAATAGGGGTACGATCAATGGAAACACAAAGGTCTAATCATGGAAAATTCAACACAAAATAGGTTTCTCGTTGCCTCTGGAGACCTAGCAACCTACCACTTGTAACTATTAAAAGAAAGTAACTTAAGCATTACGGGTTCCCAACATATCCAAAAACATGTCTAGTCATAAAAATTACCTCAATGGCGAAATAAACAAGAGAAGAACATGATCAATCATGGAACTACTAGCATGCATAAGGAATCAATTCCAAGGAGTATTCAGAATAAAAAAATAACTATCTAACATGTTCCAGGTCAACTATAAATTTCCATTCGCTTAAACGTAAACATAATCCAATCTTACTAATGATAATGTAAAGAGTAATTAAATCATCGACTATAATTAAATGCATTTCTATGTAATTACAATCTACAATATCTTATTTAAGTCCTTTCCCCAATTTAAAGCTCCTAATTGTAAGTTCATAATCCTTACATCTATTTTACACCTTTATATTGAAATTATTTAATTAAATAGAGAACTATGAAAACCTACCGCATGTAAACCATAACATTTACCTTTGTTGACTTCAAACTAAATAAATCTAATTAGAATCTAACATATACGATTTATACACACTCACAAATCTAATAGTAAAGGAATTTGTAAATAAATTTAATTGTTAAATGAACTTGTATTTAAATCTAATTAAAATTTTGCATGCACTTGAAAATAATTCTAATTTTAAATGTACTTGAGAATAAATCTAGTTTTAAATACATTTGAAAATAAATCAAATTTTAAATATACTTTAAAAATAATTTACTGATTACAGTAACTTACAAGATAATGAAACTACCCATATCTAATAAAAAAAAATTTAAATAAATTATTGATTACAGTAACTTACAAGATAATGAAATTACCTATATCTAATAAATCTAATCTAATTTTAAATATACTTTAAAAATAAATTACTCATTACATAACTTACAAGATAATGAAGTTACCCATATCTAATAAAACAAATTTTAAATAAATCTAATCTAATTTTAAATATACTTTTAAAATAATTTATTGATTATAGTAACTTACAAGATAATGAAGTTACTCATATCTAATAAAACAAATTTTAAATAAATCTAATCTAATTTTAAATATACTTAAAAATAATTTACCGATTAAAGTAACTTACAAGATAATGAAGTTACCCATATCTAATAAAACAAATTTTAAATAAATTATGAAATAATTTACTGATTATAGTAACTTACAAGATGAAGTTACCCACATCTAATAAAACAAATTTTAAATAAATCTAATCTAATTTTAAATATACTTTAAAAATAATTTACTGATTAACTTACAAGATAATGAAGTTACCCATATTTAATAAAACAAATTTTAAATAAATTATGATTACAGTAACTTACAAGATAATGAAGTTACCCATATCTAATGTAAGACCCCTCCGTTTTGCTCTTTTGATCGAACAGTGTTCTGTTTGGTTAGGCCTTATTTTCTGTTAGTGTTTTGACTGTGGTACTCGGTTACTGTTTGATCACTATCTATATCGTGATGTGGTGATGTATTTTGATGTGATGATACGTTATTTAGATGTTATCATTATGGCATGTTTTGAATTAGCATAAGTGGATATTCGAATTAATGAGGTATTATGCTTTGGATTAAATTATTATGTTAGATTTGTCAGTTAGTAATATTGTATTAGTGAAGGGGACGGATTGTATCACTCGCTTGTGAGTGCCCTACGATTCCGTGATTCCCTCTTCATGGTGTGTTTTAATTATGACATTTATATGCATGTGGATATACTCTTTGCTCACAGGTTGATAGGTATGGGACATTGACTCCACCTAGTTTCACAGGTTTGAGCATTTTCATTGCCCAACAGTATTCGATTGGGAGATAGTAGCTAGGGTTTCCGTGCCAAGTCGTCACCCTAGTCCTAATATGTCGTCAAGTGTTAGTCAGGTTGTGTTGCTTTGAATATTGCTCCCTCTCTTTGTTTATTTAATTACAAGTTGAAAGGGTAATTGAATGGTTTTATGCATTTAAGTTGTTGATTAACTTGATCTGGAATTATGTTAGTAAGGTAATTTATTTTATTATTAATTTAATTTAATTAATAAATAATTTAATCGTTGATTAAATCTATTTTATTAATTAATTAAATTTATGTTGTTGAAATAAGTTAAATTGTTCATTTTGAAATTATTGTTATTTGGTTGAAATTGAAAATTAAAGAAAATATTTAAAAGTCAAATTAGAAAATTGGAATTCAAAAAATTGAAAAAAAAGAAGATATTTTTTATTCCTGTTTTCAGAAATTGATTACAGTGGTTGAATGAGATATTTTTGGAATTTTCCTTATTATTGAATTTTCTTTCACAATTTTGGATCATGGAGTTTTGGAGAAAATGGAAAATAGGGAAGAAAAGAGGATTTTGCTGTTTGTGGGTTATGGATTGAAATTGTGGAAAAAGGTTGTTGATTGTGGGGAAGAAGCTGGAATCTAAAGAAGGAACCTTTGCACCATTGTTAACTTTTCAAGCTTTTGGGTTCAGGTTTTCTTCTTGTCTAAATTGGTTCATTTTGAATGGTATCATAATTTATTGGGTTGTTTGAAAAATATTTATAAATTTTGTCTAATGTGCAAGAAAACCCATTTAAATTTGCTCTCAAAATTTGGCACTTGTATTTAGAAATGGAATTTTATTCAAAAAAAAAAATGAGTTCTTGGTTGTGAAAAATCGATTCAAATTATTTCTTCAATCTGTGTTGGGATGTTGGAAGTCTTATATATAAATATATATATACTGGTGTATAAATATATATACATATATATATTCTTTAAAAAAAAATCTTTTGGAGAGGTTATGCTATCCGTTTTTTTTAGAAAACCCTCTGTGGAGGTGTGCGGAATTCGAGAAATCTGCAGGCCATTTTTTAAAAAAATAATAATAAAATAAAATAAATTATTGGTGGGGGGGCTAGGGGCTCAACCCCCACCATGCCCCATGGGAGGTGGGTGGAGGGATTCACGCCCAGCGCACTCCCCACCACCTCCATCTGCCACCGTCTACCACCACCTCTCCCTATGCGACCGCCACCAGTCAGGGGACGGCTGTGTTAACAGAGTCGTCGCCCACCTAGTGGGGCAACTGTGTTAACACAGTTGCCACTCTTGATATGGGTCAATTGTGTTACACACAGCCACTGCCCCACCTATACTTGCCTGCACCCTACGCGAAAAATCGTCGCTGCATGCAATCCACAGCTGGTGCCCTAACCCGGCTAGCATCCTTAGCATGTGGACCGAGGCAACCACCCAACCTTTAGGGTTGGCACGCGGTTTGAGGACGCCTTTGGATGCGATTTTTTTTTAATAGAAAGAGTATTTTTTTTAAATAGAATAATATTTTATTATTATATTTCAATAATATTATAATATTTATATTTATTATATTGATATTTAATATTATAATATTATATTCATATGCAAATTATACAAGTGTTTATATCCATTTTAAAAGATGATTTATTGAAGGCATGATGTAAGATTAATTGAAGAAATTAAAATATGATGTTCTTAAACAAATTGTTGAATTTATTTTAAAATAATATTATTTTGGAAAGACAAATTAGATCTGAAGATTTCATGTTTTAATAACGAGGCCTTGGCCTTAAAATGATTTATTTTTGCAAGGACGTGTTTAATATTTTAATTAATTGATGTTTCATTTTGCAAAGGAGATATTGTTATCTTAAAATGACATATTTGAATTGAAGGTGTAAATGTTATTTTATTGTTAATTAAGAGCAATTAGGAAATTAAATATTGGGTATTAATTGAAAAGATGTATTTTTAATTCAATTTTATTGATGCAATAAATTACTGAATGTAATGAGGAAATGGATTTAGAATATCCAAAGGTAGTTTCTTTCAATTGCCTTCAGTGAACTTTTCCTTCGTGTTCTTGTTCGGGAAGTGGGTTAAAAGTGTCTTTAATCTGTAAGTCTTCCAGAAGATCCTAGAGGTTGGGGGTTGTCATTTGTGATGTCAACCCGTTGTGAATTTCCTTGGGTGGTGCATGGTGTCAAGTCAGTGTTTACCCGGTTTCCACGAACGGGGATGTTTTGTGTCTCCTGTGAAAGGAGTGGATTATGGGATCCGCGTCTCCTTGTAAGGAGTGGTTTTGTTATGGTTGTTACCTCCACTGTTTGGAGATGGTTTTATCTTATGTTTCCTCCTAGAGTTGGAGTGGTCATGATATCTTGTTCATATGCACTTTGGCACCCTTGGTGATTGGTAATGTTGGGTATGTTGTCAAGTAGAAGAGTGGCTTTCGTATGGGCCAAAGCCCAAAGAGATAAACTAGGAAACCTTCAGAGGTGGTATAATCAAGTGATAACTAAAACAATACTTAGAAGATTAGGACTAACTTCTCACTAATCAAGATAGTTATGTCTCACTCATAGACACAAGGGCTCGTTTAGACTTGGGATGAGTGGGAAGGCTTGGAATGGAAAGGTCATCTATCTTTCTTGTACGAAAGGTATTTGATTCCGCATGAGTGAGTATGGGGGTCGAGATTTGGTAGAGGCCACCAGGACAACCCTTTATGTTGGTCGAAGCCTATGAAGATTCCCAAAGGACAACCCATGACGAGTTGTGTGATGACACTCTATCTAAGACAACAGTTGGTATTCGATTTTATGGGTATGGTTTCCTTAACATACCTGATGTGACCACAGTTGGTATTTAATTATGTGTGTATGGTTCTCATAACATACTTGATTTACTTTACATCTAGAAGCAATGTAACCATGTTGAGTTGTACTTGTGTTGTACTTGCATGGTATATGAGTTGTACTTGTGTTGTACTTGTGAGGTACATGTGATTGGTTGTTTAGTTTGGTTCAGTTATGACTTAGCCTGTGTCTAGAGGTGTTGGTCTTGGTTAGGATTCCTTGTTATTGTCTCCTAGCACGGGGGGTGGGCCTTTGGGTTCCACTTGGTTGGGTGGCATGCACCTAAATCTGTTGGGCTTTCTTCATGTTCATGTGGATGAGACTTCCAGTTGGAGAGCTCGCTGGTTTCAGTATCAGTTCTTGCTTTATTTCATTTCAGTTATTCTTGTGATTTATTACCCCTCATTTGTTATCGAGGTGGAAGTTGTAATTGTAATCTTATTTATTGGACTTGCCTTATTCGGAGAATGAGTGTTGTAACCTTATTGTTTAATGAATGGGTTAATGAATGTGAAAGTTATCTCTTATGCTTGATGTAAATTATCTTATTGGAATGTATGTGTTTAAATTATTAAGTAAATGAATGACATGGTTTAAGTTCATGTTTTTTGTTGAGGTTCTATATAACCTTTGTCTCGTAACCTTAGAGGTTGTTGGCATTAGTTAGTGAACTTGCTTATTAATTGTACTTAAACAAAAAAAATTAGCCCGTTTAAGTAGTTCTTTGCAACTTCCTCTAGGGTTGTGTGGCCGGGCGTTACATCTAATAAATAAATATTTACCTCGGACCAATATTCACAATACTGATTTATACCCCCATATCAAATAAGATAATTAACTTATCTAGATAAAACATACTTAGATACACAGATTCATTACATGATGACACAGTAACTCTCGAAAGCAACTAACTCTATAATATACTAAATTAAGTTAGATTTCATTATTTTATGATAATTGACCAAAATCCCAACTCAAATATATATATATATATATATATATATATATATATATATATATATATATGTATAAATTCTGATTTTCCCTTACTTAATACTCTACTTTTAAAAGATGGAATAGAGATGTTACCTTACATGAAAATAAATACAACTATTTTAAATCTTTATCTGTTTACATTATAAACCTGATTAAATCATGCAAATTGAAATACGTAAATGAAGCGAGGTAAATATATATTGATATTCATTTAAATATAACTTTGTTTAAATTTACATAGAAGTATCCAAATATACATATAAATAAATGAATGTATTTATTATGCAATGAATAGTTGTGCAAGCAGCGATCGTACACACACACACACACACACACACACACACACACACACACACACACACACACACACACACACACACACACACACACACACATATATATATATATATATATATATATATTATTAAATAAAAACAAATGTGAAATCTAAATACAGGCAATCATGCTTGAAACGAAATTGAAAACTTAGCCCACAAGGAAATTAAGCAGTGGCAACACAAAAAATGGAAATCCTCAAATGCATATAAAACCAAACTGTTTACACAAGATATTATCATGCAAATTGATGGAATAATGATTTTTTTTTTTTAAATAAAACCACCAACCTTCGTGTGGCAACAGAAATTGGTGAGCACCATTTCAAAATTTCTTTCAACTGTAATATTCCTTTCACCTTTTACCAGGATAAATTTTTTGAGCTCCAAATATTCCTTTTTCTTCTTCGAATGATGTTTTTTTACCCAAATCCCCCAAAATAAATCAAGGAAGAGTTTTTATTGATTTTCGAGAAACTAAGGGACAAATGGACAATATACAAAAAATCATTTTCCACCTGTCAATTCCCTATTCTCCCGTTTATCCACCTATTGGGTAATTTTTGCATTTAGAAAAAACATAAACCTACCACCTCCAAGCTTTTAAATTTAATAATTTTTCAATTGTTGTAGTTAATTTCACCTTCATTTTATTTATTTTTTAATACTTTATCGGGGTAAACATAACACCACATTATTCAATTAAATCAACCATTTGGATCCCAAGAATTCTTTTAAATATAAATATATTTATATATATATTAAAATTTACCGAATGAAGTAATTAACAAGATATTTGTTTTTCAATTAATCCTTAATAACAATTAAATAAATAATATTATTTAATTAAATAAACAATATTATTTAATTAAATAAACAATATTATTTAATTAAATAAACAATATTATTTAATTAAATAAACAATATTATTTAATTGCTAATTAAATAAACATTAACAAAGTTGTAATTAAAATATTTTTTTCTATTTATAATTAAGAAAATTAAATATCGACAATTAAAATAATATTCTTTTAATTCTACAATCATAATTTAAAATTTTCAAACTAATTTAATATTTAATTAAATTCTTGGTAATTTCACAAATCACTTTACTAATTAAATTTAATGCTTAATTAAATTAATTCCAACATTAATAATATCCATCACTAAATAATGATAATGCATCAGAATCAAACAAACTAACATATTAAAATTAACGCTTAAAATGAACGACATAAGACAAAACGATACCAAACAAAATGGGGTATTGACGAACGACATCGTCAAACAACGATGGGATGACATACACAGACGGGGATACTTTCTTGTCAAATCCCTAAACCACATAATATCCATTGGGTATGTTGGGCATGCTTAGACCCAACAATGCGGGTGGAGTTGGTGCCCGATACCTACAATCCTACATAAAACCAAATGTCGAAACAACACATAAATTTAATGTTAAACACATCATGAGAGAGAATTGCAGTGTAGCAGGGCATTCACAGATGAGTGATGCAACACTCTCCCTCTCAAACAATAACACATCATCATAAATATCATGAAGTGAACATTAATCAATTTGCATAACCACACAATACCGCATAACCAGATAAGTATGAACACCATGCACCATTATACCACCAACATCATAAAAATAGTATCATGAGCATCCAAACAAAATACACCAGTCAAATAGGTGAAACAATCACCATTGTAGTCTCAAGCATGCAACAAACATAAACAGTGTCCAAACAGTATCGACTATACATAGAAAACTATCATAGGAGTAATATTAACACAAGAGGCACTACAACATTTCTATGTTGCAACTTATTTGCAATTGCACATACATGTATGTTGCACTCTCTGTAACTTTTACTCTTCTCTACACCTCTTTATTTGCTCTATATTTATGTCTTTTTTTGCACCCTTGTTCTCTGTGTTTACTACTTACACAGCAACATATCCCCTCTTCTATAATGCACCAATTTGAATGAGCGGAACCCAAACAAAAAGAGAAAAACATAATCAAGGGGTTTTGCATTACAAAGGTGCAGTAAGATAGGACATTCTTTGTTCTACTCACAAAATGTACACCCAAATCATATTTTTTGGTTTTTGTTTGAGTTCAACTTATTCAGGCTCAGTACATTCTCTATATGCAACTTCACTTTCCACACTTTTTTGTTGCTAACCCTTCTTTTTCTCTTCTACACTTACGGCTAACACTATGATTTTTTTCAAATATTTTAGTGGCCACTGTGCAAAGGTCCCTTGTTTCTCTTTCAGATGGACAGCTCCATCTATTTTTTTTGGATGAGGAAGGGGTATGTTACTTGAGACCTATAAAATACATACATTTGAATCTTTTGTTCCTTTCAATTTGACTCCATGTATAATAGATAGTGAGTGAATCCGCCCAATGCCCGTAGCAACACCATCATGCAGATCCAACACCTCAACTATATCCCCTTCTTGGATTTTATCGATAAATTTCTACAAAAACAAAACAAAAATACACATTATATTATTTTTGATAGTTGTATGCAATGTCTTATGTCTTGGAACAAACCAGTTTTTGTATGTGCTTTTATAAAACACTTTATTATAACTAAGCTCTAAGCTTCCATATGTAAGTTATATGTTCTCTCTTAATTCCATAAGCTATGTATAATAGCTAATTATACTTCACTACTATTCTAACCAACTTCTATTAAATAGGTAATGATTACCCTTATTTACATAATAAAATAACCATTACTTACTTGAATAGTATTGACTTGCATGTGGTTTCAAAGCACTCACCTCGAGTTTAGCACGACTACCACTATGAATATCATGTGCACCCTCGTCCATTTCAATATCATCATAACCACTTTCAACGTCATTGCAAACATTAAGTTGTACAACTTTGCAGAGAGTTCTATTGACAAGGTCTTTTTTTTAATTTTTGTCCTTCTTTCATATAATTGCTCTGCATCATGTGGTTTAATCATCATGCAAAAATTAATATAAGTCAAGTAAAGAATGCAAAATGTATAATTTTTTGTCCAAAAAAAAATTTAAAGCATGAAGAATGAAAAAACATTGGGACAGATAACTAACAACTATTATATTAATTACCTCAACTTCAAGACAACTAAGATGATTGTGTTGCACATTCTTGTCCACTTCATCACTATCAATATTGGTAACAACTATTATATTAATTACCTCAACTTCAAGACAACTAAGATGATTGTGTTGCACATTCTTGTCCACTTCATCACTATCAATATCGGTAGCTTTGTTGACACCGTGAAGGAGTTTTTATTTTCCTATTGCTTTGAAAAAATTGCTTTGCATGTGGTTTAACCATCGTGCAAAAAAATATACAAAGCATTCAATACTCAAGTAAAGAATACAAGCTATAGATTTGTCCAAAAGAACATTTTTTGGATCACTCCAACAATAAAGAAATTGGTTTGGATTCTCCTATGCTCAGATTTAATAATCTACATATTAAGAGGAATTTGTATAAAGAACGTCCAAACAAGAAGAAATGAGATCGATAGAGCCTCTTACCTAATCTGAATCCATGGATTTATGCTCTTTCCATATAGAAACCATAGGCTTAAAGGTTTCAACCAACTACGTAACTTGTTGACTAAGACCTAATATGCAACTCATTACCTTTTGGTACACTAGTTCATATGAGTTGACATGATCTACAAAGGCTCCTACTGGGCATTGAACAGATGGCTATGAAATATTTTTTGACAAACTACATTTCAACTTCATCCTACTCTTAGATTTACTAGCATCTAGTGCTACCATATAATTGACAATATCTTTTGCACCTACTTCTCTATTACTGTTTTCCACCTAAAATACAATATCAATTTCAACATATAGTCAGTTCAATAAAAAAATTGAAATAAATAACACAATGTAAATTGAACCAAAAATCCATACACTTACAAAAAAATTGTCCATTTTGGCGTGCAACCTACCTCAGCCAAATGTATATCTAGCCCTCACATTATCTCTTGCTCTCTTGCCTCTGTTACTCTTTACCAAATATTCTTCGGATGCATACTTTCTCTCAATGCCTCCCACTCTTTGGGAGATAGACTAGATTCAAACCTCTATTTTCCCAACATGATTACTTTTTTGCAACTGTATCTATAATTGTTCATCAAAACTCTCATCCTTTACTTGTAATATTTTCTAGACATTTGTCCACCAATAGCCTCAAAAGCATTTTCCATTTTTTGTTTAACATTTTCCACAACTCGTGGATCTTACTCTACAAAATTTGATTTGAAAATATCCAAATGGGCCCTACATCTTACACCCAACTTAGTGGCCCACTTTGTAGCATTTGGCTCAATGGGCTCACCATCTCTTGATACCTCAAGCAAGAATTGCTTTTTCCCTTCTAATTTTCTTTCTTTTGCATTCCTCTTAGTAGATCTGTACAAATCTTGACTCAATCTTTATCTTTTGAAAAAAGCATCCAAATCTTCTATTAAATTACCACTACCTATATTTATGGATGATCCACTAGTTCCATCAAAAGTTCCAGATGCAACAGGTGCACTCTGAGGCACAGAAGATGCAAGCGGTCTCTCTTCATGACTTTCATTAACTAAAACTTTGTGCTCCTTGGCCACATCAGGTGTGTCATGAGTAGGTAGATTAGTATCGGTCTCCATGGATTCCACATCATTAAACACATCCTTTGATGTTGAAAAATAATTTCCAGACCTGTTGTTCCTTTTCCTTGATGTTTTTCAATAATCTCTCTTAGGCTTAGTCCTAAGAGATCATCACAACGTTGCACATCACCATTTGCTATATCAGGTTGCACATCACTATGTGCTATATTAGGCTACACATCACCATGTGCTATATTAGGCTGCACATCACCATGTTCTATACCAGGTTGCACATCATCACAACTATTGTTTACACCAACTACATTTGTTAAATCAAAAAAGCATCAGCTTCTATGAGATGGCAAAATTGTATCTTTTTTTCTTTTGTTTTTTCTCCACATTTTCTTTGCACGAGCTTTTTGTTGGATATAAAATAAAATATATATATCATATTATGTCTTATATACATAAATCTCTTGCCTATAAAATTTTATTAAACACTATTAAACAAATAATATACTCTTAGTGGATTTACAACTTTCCTTTTCAAAGCAAGACTCAAAAATATTCATTATTCTTGGCCAATTTTTCAGTATGTGCACGCTCATATTTTGTCTTTGGAATTTCAACATTATGATCACTACCATCTAATTTGTGCCTTACAATCAAAGATAACTGTTGACTTTCCAATTCACTGATAACTATAAATGGAAACTTAAAATAGAATTCAGTTTACAAATTAAAATAAATTTATAGTCAAAAACCAAGAAGATGTCTATAATTACAAGTATCAGACAAATTTTCCTTTGGGATATATTCACAAGAGAAGAACACATAAAAACATAACACAAGCAGGATGAAGGAAAAACATAGTCTAGTTCATCACGAGGTGTGTTAGAACCTTAAAATTATGCCTAGTTCCATCATCACAATTAACCTTGAGCTCCATGACCCGAGCCTTGACCCTTATGTTCCTTTTTTATTTTTTACTAAACATATAAATTTTTTAGGTCTAACTAACACTGAAAGACCTATACAAAGCCAAATCCAAAAATTCATCATTTATATACTTAAGCAAAAACGTATCCAACTAAAACAATTCCAAATCCCTTAACAGTTTATTACCATGATCCCTCAACAGTAATTTGAACCCTTGGCAGGCTGGCGGTGTGTAGAGACAACATGAAGATATTTACCCCCATACCGTGGAATTATTATGATGATGACATGGTTGGGCGGTATGAGAGAATTTAAATACATCATAAACTTCCATACCATGAGAAGGAAAAATGAAGGGTGTGGTATAGTGGGGTAACCCACCATCCTGTGAGGAAGATCATAAAGGCATGCAATAGGGCAGTATGAACCACTATACCACAGAAGGATGTGACAAATCATGCAATATGGCGGCAAGCCATATGTGACCATTAATGTAAACCATAGTACCATGGGTTAAATAATTCAAGCTTGCGGTATAGAGGTAAGGATCCCACTACCCTGCGGTGAAATGCAAAGAAGCATGCAGTATAGCAGTTTATACCCCTATATCCTGCAACAGTTATAGAAAGTGGTGGCAATAAAGTGGTATTAAATGCATGAATCACATCAACCATCTGATCTTGTAAAATCAATGGTGCATGTTCAAACTCGAACTATGAGAAAAATATTTGATGTAAGGTTGATATTAATGTTGACATGACTAAGCTCAAAAGCCATTAAACCAAGAATTTGACATTCTCTTTGAACTCATTAGCAAAATTATTGTGTGGGGAGCTGGGAGTTTGAGGAGGTTAAGCTCTACAACTATCATAACTTGGCTAAGTGCACAAAACTCTTGTGGATTAAGTTTTATGAGTACAATATTGTTTGAAATTCTACATTTCATAAGTATAAGAGAAGATAGTTAAATTGTGAATTAATTTTTACGAGTACAAGATTATTTTGAATTCTACATTTCAGATACAATAGGAGAAGTAAGATAGTTAAACATCATGCCACCCAAGAAGAAACAACCTGAAACTAAAAAGGACATCATGTTTCCCAAGAAGAAAGAACTTGAAACTAAAAAGGAATAATCTAAGATTAAAAAGAGGTCCTTACAATAGTCTATCCTAGATATACTCCCTGAATCAATTGGTGAGATAGGATTTATGAAATTTTTTAATGATGTGGCTCATGGTTGTAGAGATTCCCTTATCCCTATCTCTGGGTGGGAACTGTTTTGGTACTTTTATGAAAAAGGGGAGGACAAGATTTCGGTGTCAAATCCATGGGCATTAGATTTGGCCAAGTTAATTGTCCCAAATGTTTTTATAGATGTAGAGTTCATCAGAATATTGGCTCAGAGTTATCATCCTACTACTAGGTCTATGAGATTTCCAAATGGTTCACCATTAGTTGTGTTGACTAAAGTGGTCATCATTGAATATTTTGACCTAAACAAACAAGCCCTGAAAAAATTGATTTGCAAAGAAGTAAAGAAGAATATACTAGGTTGAGGAGAATCCATAGAAGTGATGAAGTCCCCATTTACATGAAAATGGGTGTGAACAACAGGGTGATTCATATATCCCCTTTTGCCACTGAACCATTTGATGTCTCAAATTTCCAATACTATTTCAAGAAAACCTACTTTTTCTCTCTATCAAGTACTTGGGATAGATGCAAAAGAGTGAATGCCAGTTAGTTTAATGATGATGGCTATGAGTATCCAAAACCTTGATACAAACATTGAATATGATTTTGCCTCATATCTTGAGAAAGCATTGCATGATGGATTTCTACAAGTCAGGGAAAATAGAGCCCCCATAACATTTAGGCAATATTCTTTGTTGTGACACCTGATATTATACTAGAATAAAGATAGATGGAGCAAAAGGATGTGTTTGGGTCAGATTGACAAGCAGGGGAATTCACTGCCAGTACAACATTGGTGTTACATATGAGATAATAGATGTAAGAATTCAAATTATGTTCTATTCCATGATGATTTTGTGTATAGAATTATGATATTTCTTGGCCACCAACCACCAAGACAACACATACTTGTGCTATAACTGTTAAGACCTTTGGCTTTGAAACCTAAGCAAGGCCATACTCATAATTTTGGTGATTGTTTTTTTCTACTAGATACCACAATAATCAAGATTTATGGATGCCCACAGGCCCCACATATACTACCAAAGTTTGTCCCCCTTTGATTACCCTTTTTAGAGTTCATGTGGAAAATTCTATGGATGGAAAAGGATGTCATGAAAAAACAAAGGAAGGTTAAATTTCTACCCAATTTGACATGTTGTTGGAAGTATGCCCCATATTGTCATTGATGTCACCATGTTGGTCCGGTACCTTGTACCGATGTATAGATCATGCTTATCCCATTCGATATTTTGGTCTGCATATTCTCTCTGGTAATCAGTATAATCTAAGGTTTTGGGAAAAGGCTCATGATTGTTGGAAGCATGTATGTATGCACTCTCATGTGTTTATATGTTTGGGTGATTCATTGGCATCAGTTTTTTTTATTACATTTTTGTATTAGGTTCATCATAGTCGACCTAATAATCAATCTATAGCCCAAAATGAATTGTGGATTATATGTGATACCTATCCTTGGTCCTAGCTGACATGATGTTGCATGACACAGGTGAATTTTGGAAAATATTTATATGAAGCTGACAAGTTATCATTTTTGAAAATATGAATTGCATTTAATTAGGCTGACCTAATTGATGCATACGGATATATCAGGTATATATGCAATATGGTTAGAAGAAGAATTGTAAGTGAAGGCATGTAAATGCGAAGAGAAGAAGTGTGTATGTATATGTGCATGAGAAAAGTGTGTGAATAAATAATTGAAGATTAATCTAATGTCATGCAAGTGAATACTTTAAGCATCAAAGGAATTGAACCTACACTTGTGGTGTAACTTCATCAGTTCAACTTTGGCGACTACCCATTTTTTTTATACAATTTTTGTAGGCAGTGAGCCTCCAAGTTTAGACAGTGAGTCCTTGTAAGTAGTGAGCTTTTTGTATCTTGCAGTGAGCCTCCTTGTAACCGGTATTGAAATATCTATATATATTGTGAGCTAATTCTCATGATCGTTTTTCTCTCATTGGTTTTTCCACGTAAAATCTGGTGTTCTTGTGTTGTTGAATTTCATTTTTTGTTATTGCTCCTTTTTGTTCTATACTGCAAAAAAAATTAGAAGTATGTGTTCAATAAGTTTGTGTGGATATTGATTCACCTCCCTCATCTCAGTATCCGATTTATTCAACAATTGGTATCATAGCTTTGGTTCCTCTGGAGAAGCCTAATAGCTTGAGGGAGATCCTATAGACTAAACAAATGGATAAACAAGAGCTCCAGATTGCCCTTGAAGATCTTGACAAGGCTGAAATTGAAAATAGAGATCTGAAGGAAAATCTAGATGAAGCAAATGAGTGCATCCAAAAATTGAAAGAGAAGTTAAATAAATTCAAAGAAAGATACAGATAAGTGAGTGAGGAATTGAAGCAAGAAAATGATGAGAATATCGGATTGAAATTGAAGATAGATGAAAAGAAGAAAGTTGAAGAGTGCCTGAAAATAGTTATACAAAGCAAGGCTAATGTTTTCTCTAGGCTTGAACAAGAAGTGATGAATTTGAAAGAATAAATTGAGAAAGCAAAACTTTGTGAAGAGGATTTCAAGATAAGATCCACCAAGCTTGATGAATTAATAGCAGGACAGAAACTTTCCAAAGACAAAAGTGGATTAGGTAATGAAGCTAATGAAAATATACAGAACTCAAATCCAGTAATCAATCAAAAGACTCAAGATAAAGGAAAGCAGAAAATAAACTTTAGAAGGAGATCACCTATCAAACAACCAAATGCACAAAGGTACTCATCATTCAATGGTGTTTGTTTTTTATGTAATAAATTTGGTCATAAGGCAACTGAGTGTAGGAGTAGGATGAATCAGTTTATTGGTCCCTTCTTTGGACAATGTTATACATGCAAGAAAATCGGACATAAAGCTACTGAGTGTAGATCTTCAGTAAGGATGATTAGTAGGTTCAATGGAAAAATGATGAATCAATAATTTGATGGTTATTTCTATACCTGTAACATGTTTGGACATAAAGCAAATCAATGCAGAACAGGGATTAATGGAAATTAGACAAGTCAAAGAAATATTGTCTGTTACTATTACAAGAAACCAAGATATATCTCAAGAGTGTGTAGAAGTAAAAATGGAAAGCAATCTGCTCTGGTGGAAAATTATAAACCGATGGAAAATATTAATAAGGAAAAGGTTAAGCAGGAAATGAGCAAGATATGGAAAAAAAAAGAAGAATTAGAGACTATTGATCCATCTCTAACCTCATCCAGTGCAGATGAGTCCTCTGATAATTAGACCTAGCGTGATCTTAAGGGGAGATTTATCAGAAAATTAATTAAACCCCCAAAAGTATAGCGTGTCGGGTGTTGGCATATGGATATGTTGTAAGGAATGACAGAACGTAAGTGATGCAAAATAAATCGAAAGAAAAGAAGTGAGTACGTTCTTTTGCAGAGTAAATTAGAGTTTCTCAGTGAAGAGTGGAAGAAAAGTTTGTCAGATTTTTACAATTAATGTAAGTTAGGGAAAAATGATGGAGTATAAAGGAAACTTCACAAATCATTTTGATCATCAAATACATTCAAAGGATTTGTAGAGTGATTTGGAACTCTCTTGAAGCATCTCTGAAGTGATTTGAAGTCCTTCGAGAGAATATTGTGGATATTCAAAAGTAGGTGATGGAAGTTTCCTTATCTCACAGCTACAGAGGAAGATAATAGAAGAATTTCCTTGTTGAATCTTAAGAGCTATAATGGAAATTTCTAATAGAGGATCAAGTGGGAATATCCCTCTGAAGTTAAAATGAGTCGAGTTGGATGAATTCGATCATCAAAAAATAAAAAAAGATGGAATTAGGGTTGGAACCGAGTGACTTATGGAACTTACATACCCTAGGTTTGGATTTATGGGGAGAATTACCTTGGTTTGCTGATAGAAAATTTATCTTGTTCCTTCTGAGAAAATTCAAGGATGGCAGCATTGTATTGGATAAATCCTATCCCATTTCAAAGGAAGCAATAGAAGCAGTTACTAGGTTGTGTAGTGTTGGAGAACTTCTTGGATGGAAGATTATAAAATACAAGGAAGTACAGGAAATGACGGGAGTTGACAAAGATCCTCGAGCATTGTTGATTGATACTATTGTCGATTCCTCCATTAGGTATGTTGTGTACGATATTTCTTATAAAATTTATTTTAGAAATTGAGAAAGCTCCACTTCAGCCATTGCAGTATATTTGGCACATAAAATAGTAAAAGAGAACAAATGGTTTGATTTATGTAAGCTAATTCTTAAAAATCTCACTGAGAACATACGAATTTCACTCGGAGAAGGATACCCTTTTTGTTTTGGGTCTTTGCTTACATGTATGGTACTTTATTTTTCGAAATCGCTACAGGGAAAGAAAGATGTTGAGTTGGAATCTAGGATTCCCATTGCAAGACAGATATGCAGACACTTGGAAAGTTTAGAGGATAAAGCAAGTGTGTGTACAAAAATTTTCTTATCTTTGTAGAGTGTAATGAGCTCCAGTGAAGTAATGTTGAGTCGATTTGAGGAAGTTTCTTCCTCTGGAACAAAAGAATTGGAAGTAGTCACTAGTGATTCCCCTCTAGAATTAAAGAAAAGAAAAGATATCTCCGAAAAAATCATTGTTATTCGTGAAGAGAAGGAAGAAGAAGAAGAAGAATCTTTGGCTGGATCAAAGTCTTCCTATCCATATAGCTTCTAGTCTATGTTGATAAAAGGGAAAATTTTGAAAAATGGTGATTTATGGAGTACGGCTTCTCCTGTTGACAGACTTAAAATTGATGATGCCCTAGTTGAATATCTACTTCGTAAAGGTTTTGATGTATCTATCGTTTATGATTCTTTACCTGAAAATTTAGTTGAAATAGTTGAAGAGAGAATGTTGCTTGAAGGTCTAAAAGGACGTAGGTTGGAATCTTTAGTTGAAAAGAGGTGTTCTAAAGCAAAGCAAAGGTTATATGGACTAATCATGGAGATGAAGAAGTGTATAAAATAAATGTCAGACATATACAAGTATTGTCTCCGGTGGCATGTTGCAGTAGATAATTTTAGAAGCAGAATTAAAACAATTGAATACGAGGTGAACAACATTGGAAAGAAGTTTGATATTTTTGAAGATAAAGAAGGAAAGAAAAGGATGAGATTTGGTGAACTTCAAGCTGAAATTATCATTGTGCAAAGAAAAATAGATGATGTAGTGAAGACCTTTTGGCTTCTTAAGGAAATTGTTGAGGTTTGGTTAGACCATCTTTCTGGAATATTCTCTTATGTAGAAGACTATGAGAAAAAATGTTTATCCACAGATTGGTCATCCTCTTTCACACCATTGGCTCTATTGGAAAGTATGTGTACAAGATTGTACTCTCCAATACTTGAATGGAAGAAATTATATCATGTGATCAAAGAAAGGTACAAAAAGGTATTTCAGTTGAAAAGTGCCATTCTGGTTTGAGAGAACTTTGAAAGAGTGAATGCTTGGAAGTTTTGAAGTTTTTGGAATTTTGAATTTTTGAATATTGGATGTCACCATTTTTACATATTTTTGGCACCCTTTTCCATTGATGTCAAAGGGGGAGAGATTTGGAGAGTTTTGGAGAGATTTTTTTTAGAGATATTGAAGGAGATTTTTTGAATTGTACTTTTGCACATGTTGCCATCAATGCCAAAAGGGGAGATTGTTGGAAGTATTCCCTATATTGTAATTGATGTCACCATGTTGGTTTGGTACCCTGTACTAATGTGCAGATCACGCTTATCCCATCTGGTATTTGATCTAATATTTTGGTCTGCATATTCTCTTTGATAATCAATATGATCTAAGGTTTTGGGAAAAGGCTCATGATTGTTGGAAGCATGTATGTATGCACTCTCATATGTTCATATGTTTGGGTGATGCGTTGGAATCAGTTTTTTTTATTACATTTCAGTATTAGGTTAATCATAGCCGACCTAATAATCAATCTATAGCCCAACATGAATTGTGGATTATATGAGAGACCTAGCCTTAGTCCCACTGACATGATGTTGCATGACACGGGTGAATTTTGGAAAAGATTTATATGAAGCTGACAAGTTATCATTTTGAAAATATGAATTGCATTCAATTAGGCCAACCTAATTGATGCATGTGGATATATCAGGTATATATGCAAGATGGTTAGAAGAATAATTGTAAGTAAGTGAAGGCATGTGAATGCAAAGAGGAGAAGAAGTGTGTATGTATATGTGCATGAGAGAAGTGTGTGAATAAATAATTGAAGATTATTCTATTGTAATGTGAGTGAATACTTTGAGCATCAAAGGAACTGAACCTGCACTTGTGGTGTAACTTCATCAATTCAACTCTAGCGGTTAGCCATTTTTGTTTGTACAATTTTTGTAGGTAGTGAGCCTCCAAGTCTGGACAATGAGTCCTTGTAAGTAGTGAGATTTTTATATTTGGTAGTGAGCCTCCTTGTAACCAGAATTGAAATAACTATATATATTGTGAGCTAATCTTCACCGTGGTTTTTCCCTCATTGGGTTTTCCACGTAAAATTTGGTGTTCTTGTGTTGTGGAATTTCATGTTTTGTTATTGCTCTTATTTTTTCTATGCTACAAAAAAAATTAGAAGTATTTGTTCAATAAGTTTGTGTGGATATTGATTCACCCCTATTAGAATTGGCTATGGCTGCCAAGATCTTGAGATCAAATAGAAAGAACAAAAAGAGGGAAGAATGTGACAAGAATAAACTATATTCTTATCAATATGATTCAATGATATGATTGTGATTGTTGTGATTGTGTACAATGAGAGAGACCCCTTGGTTATATATCTAAGGTGAGATACAAGATGTCATAGGATTATGACAAGTGTCTTAATCATATGACATAAGACAACTAATCACACTTACCTAGATTCACATGTAGTAGTTGTCAAAAGATAAGATAACAACTAACAACTAACACCATCTAGAAAGAATAATAACTAACACCTTCTAGAAAGATTCCTTCCTATGACCTAAGTGAACTTAACATGTGTAAATAAGTCCCCTAGTAATGAATTAACTAGGTACAAGAAATTATTTACACCAACACCCCCTCTTAAGTGCAACTTAGGGAGTAGCAAATTATTATACAAATGACACAAAGATGGGTCTCGGCTATTAGGCCATGTTAGGTACCGATGTACAAATGCAAATGAAATATCTCACAAACGAAGAAAAGGAGAAAACCCAGTGGGACAAAACTCCTCCCCAAAAGAGAGATGAAATACAAAAAAGAAATGCTCTCATTGATGCATGAGAAGGTAAAAACCATATGTGAGGAAAAATACCCCCCCAAAAGAGATAAGTAGAAGAGAAACAAGGCAGCCCCCCTCAATGTTGAGTCTCCTGCAATGATGGTAGAAGCTCGACATTGAATGTTGAAGATGATCCAATCTCACCGAACAACGTTCCTCCCTTAAGAAGAAACAAAACCATGGATGTATGTACGATATCATGAATATGGATGATGGATGATGATGTCTCTGAAACATGCTCAAGTGTCTCCATGTCGATGTCGAAAGCTGACACACTCCAAATAGGCATTCTAGGCCACACTGTTGAAAAGGACAATCCAAAATCTAGTAGAGATGAATATAGAGCACAATCCAAATACAAGGATATCCCCTCTAAAGAAAAAGAAGCCTCCTCCAAATTCTATCCAAAAGTATCCACACTCATGTCAAACTGCAAAGAATGACCATGTAGAGAATGAACAAGAGGGTTAGAGTGTTCCCTCACAACAACTGAAGAAGGGGAATCTTCATCAAAGAGAATATGAATGCTATCAATGATATCTCCCAAATATGCAATATGAAACTCCATAAACAAGTCTGAAATACCTGTCAAGAAGTCATCCAAAGTAGCCAAATCTGGAAGACTATGTATGTCCTGCTGCACTAAATCACAAGGAGCCCAAAATGTGGAATCACAAGCCTCATCAACTACAATAGTAGGTGGAGGAGATGAAATGCATGACTCAAGAACTAGATCTGATGTGAGAACTCCCAAGTTCAAGAGTCCAAATGTCTCCCCTGAATCATGATTCATATGATCAACAACCAAAGGAACAATGTCACCATCACAAGAAAAATCTGCAAAGGTATACAACTGAGATGAATAATCAACCACCCCAATAGAAATGATCTCTCTACTTTCCAAGTCTCGAATGATGATTGAATCAGGTGTTAACTCCACAGTTCTCCCATCTCCACCATGTGTGATCTGATATATGGAAAGAAGATTGTTCGTCAAATGAGGAACACGCAAGACATCCTAGAAAGTGTTGTCCCCAAAACTAATAGATCTCGTCCCAATTACACTCATGTATGTATTGTTTCCCATCAAGATAGGAGACATAGTACAAGTCTGAAATGAAGAGAATATAGACTACGAAGATTCCATATGATGAGATGCTCCCGAATCTAGAAGTCATCTCCCTAATCCTAGAATTGAAAAAGCACAAAGAGCTTGACCTTTATTTCCTGATGTAGATGCTTGACCTTTGTCCTTTTTAGACTGCTTTGAAGAAGAAGGAGGTGATTCAAACATTCTAGAAGGTAAATCAATTTGATTCATTTTGAGAATATTTTTCAGCTCATCAATATCCTTCTTATAATAATAGTGTTCTTCATGTCCATCCTTCTTGCAATATGCACAAAAAGGCCTCTCCTTTTTAGATGATTCTCCTTTAGAAGATTTTGATTCTTTATGTGGCTTGTTCTTTTTCTTCTTTTGCTTCTTATCAAGATTCCCTGATTCTTTATGTACCTTTGACTCACTAACCATTAATGCATGTGACTTGGAATACTCGATTAGACCCATGTTCATTAACTTAGCTTCCTCTTGGATTAGGAGATTTGCAAAGTCATCAAACTTAGGATCAACATATGATGCTCCCATAGAAAGTCGATGGGTATGAAAGTCAGAAACAAATACTGAATACTTAGGACCAAGCTTGGATAACACATTCAAAATCAATTGTGAATCCTCTTTATCAATGTTGCATTCCTTCAACTATGTTCTTAGTTGCTTGATTTTGGAGATGTATTCTTAGATGTGGTCAAAACTTTTAGGATCAAGATTCATCAAATCATTATCAATCTAATATCCCCTAATCTTATCTATTTTACCATACAATTTTTCAAAAGTCTCCCAAGCTTCTTTAGGTGTTTTGTATGATACAATATGAAATTGTAAATCAAATGAGAGTAATGAGCATATGCATCCAAGTGTTTTCTCATGATCAATCTCCCATTTTTCCAATTCTTTAGCATCAGTAGGTTTTTGAATGATGTCCTTTCGATGACCTATTATACCTTTCATCATGAGATAGTTCCATACTTATTTTCTCCATGTAGCATAATTATGTGGAGTTAGGAGTTCAATTTGTGATTTTTCCATTGCAAGAACACAAACCAAGAAAAATAATGCAATCAACCACTCCAAGACTACCCCCCCAAATTACTCAATCAAGAAACCCCCCCAAGCAATATCTGATTTGGCACTTTATATTTAGTGTGTTTACAATTGCCACTTACCAAAAAATAGTGAAGTGCACTTTGATGCAAATGCCAAATTTGGCCACAGAATCAAGTACAATTTTTGGTACAAAATGAGATCAATCTAATCATACCATTGAAAATTACATGAAAAATCATGCACTTTCAAAGAAAACTACACTCAAAAATGTTATCGTAGGAGTAAGATATGACCTCCCGAAGTTCCCAAAATGAAGATGAAGTAGCAACACCTGTGAGAATCTACAATTTTTGGAAAAACCAGACACCAAAACCAAAAACCAATTGCACCACCCTGTAGAGCACAAAATTCTAGCCCAAATAAAAAAATATTGCTTTGAAAAAGGAGTTAAAATAACTAAGATATCTGCATTTGAAAATCGCCTGCAAAAATCAAAACTCAAATGGAGAGGGGGGCAATTTTTTTTTAAAATGCTGATGTGGTGCTGACATATTTCTGATGTCATCAAACTACTACCTTAAATTTGATGGTCCACCGCCCATCAAAAGTGAATATTCCCCTATCGCTAGAATATTCCTTGGATCGGATCTTACACCTACGGAATATTCTGTTTGAATTAGCAATGGCTAGAATATTTGATTCAGATGCTGGAATATTCTATTTTTCGCCGTTTTTGACCAATCACTGCCGGGAGGTTGTGGTGGGTCCCTGTGAGGTGTGTTGTGGGCTTTGGACATGCCACATGGCAGAATTTGGGAGCGCCGATTTTGATTGCTTGACTATCGGTCGGTTATATTTTCTCCACTGGTTATATGTGACCACCAGTGTTATGAGGGCCCGCAAAATCAAATAGAAGCCCGCCTATTTTTATGTGGTCATCGTCGGGTGAAAACTAGTTATTTAACCTGATCAGTATGTGGGGGTCGTGGTCATAAGGCCACACGGCTTCTTCGGACCCTGCGGTACAAAGAGGGTACAGAGAGTTTTGCAGAGGGTACAGTACCCTCTGCAAACTTAAATTTACATAGAATTTCTTTGAATTTAATCATCAAATCAAATTTTTCTTAAAAAAAACATCAAAAAATTTCAATTGAAAATTTTTTAAATTTATTTTTCAAAAAGTCGTACTCGACTATAATTATGATGCTTGGAGGGTCGTACGGCTCTCTAGGCAAAAAAAAATTGCCTCATCGAACAATTGCTCCAATTTCGATGATTTGGTAGTTGATCTTAGGGTTTTTGGCCCTTCTGGACATGATTGAAGGGTTGGATTTGACCCACAATGCTCCAAAATTGCAGCTACCTTTTGGATCTAGCAACCACTCTTCAGCTTCAAACCCTCATAGATTTGGTCTCGTATGTCTGATTTGGATGAAACAAAAGGAAAAATCAACTTTCTCAAACCTTCCGGACACAATGGTGAGATTAGATTTGCACCAGCAAGCTCCAATATAAACCTTCAATAAAGAGCCACAAAATGGAATCTCCTCAAATCTAGTATCTCTCTTCAAAAAAAGACTATCCAATGGCACCCAACCCACTTTGATACCATGTTAGAATTGGCTATGGAGGCCAAGATCTTGAGACCAAATGGAAAGCACAAAAAGAGAGAATAGAATGTGACAAGAATAAATTATATTCTTATCAATATGATTCAATGATATGATTGTGATTGTTGTGATTGTGTACAATGAGAGAGACCCCTTGGTTATATAGCCAAGGTGAGATACAAGATTTCATAGGATTATGACAAGTGTCTTAATCATATGACATGATAAAACTAATCACATTTACTAGGTTCACATGTAGTAGTTGTCAAAAGATAAGATAACAACTAATGGCAACTAACACCTTCTAGAAAGAATGACAATTAACACCATCTAGAAATTTTCCTTCCTATGACCTAATTAAACTTAACATGTGTAAATAAGTCCCCTAGTAATGAATTAACTAGGTACAAGACATTATTTACACTAATAACCCCCCCCCTCTTGGTATCTAGTTTATTCAACACATGTGGGGAACTATCAATGGGATCTGATACACTTGAAGAGTTGCAGAATTATCTAAAAATAAGGTACTCTTTACAGTCTAGAAAGGAAAGAGCTTTTGACCCTAAGGGTCACATGAATTTTTTAAGACACACCATCCTTACCAAGGCTATGGTTACTCACAAGATTGATTATGAAGAAGAAGTAATCAGAAATTGTTTCACTCCTCAAGAGGTATATGAGAGGAGGAGAAAATGGGAAGTTATGAAAAAGCTTGAGGAAAAAAGAAAGATGAAGCACAGTGATTTCTTGGGGTATTTTATAGAGGAAGCAGATCCTATCAAGAGGATTGATATCATAATTGGTAAGTTTAATAAATTATTTAAGACTACAATAGATATGGGGAGACTTGCCAAATTGTCTCCCAAAAGGCTGAGTGGTGTTGTAATTACTGAACCAACTCTAGATACTGCTTCAGTATGTCATGCTTCTCTAGGATCACCTCTTGAACAACCACCTTCTAAAAAACAAAAGACACAACAAATAGACCCACTTTTTTCCTATGAAATAAGTGAGGAGGTTGGAGATACAAAATAAGTAGTTAATGTGTTAATACATTTCAAGAATGATATTGAAGTGGAACAACCTATGCTTGAAACTAAAGACCACAGGCCTAAAGCTAGAGCCGATATTGAGGTACAAGTAGAAAGAGAAATGCATGAGGATGACAAGGTAGTTGCAGCTCACAAGTTCTTGTAAGATGATAAATTTATCATTTAAACCCCTGAATTTAAAGACTTTTGGATTAAGATGAAAATGAGAGTTTGAAGTGAGGGTTGAAATAAATAAGATGGGAGTTGAGGAATCCCAGCATGACCAAATAGTAGCCCATAATTTTAATGAATTAAGGATTGATAATATTGATGTAAACCCACAAGAGGCTAGAGAGATGATTTTAAAAAGTAATATACTTATTCTCCCTGGTATGGAGTTAAAGAAAATGTTTTTACTTGATCAAGTGAGAACATAGGAGGACCCAATTTTGATTGTTGGTGTTTGACTCAGATGAAGGGGTAAGTGGCATAGGGTATAACCCTAAGATAGAAACCTTGGCATATTGGGCCAAACAAATGATTACACAAAAACCAAGGTTACTAGATGTAGTGCAAGAAATAAAATGGACAACTATGGTGAAAACATTAAAGGATGCATCTCCTCTAGAAGTTGCAACAATGACAATGCATTCATCTATGTTCGCCCAAGCTACAATTAAGGAGATGGAAGCTAGATTGGGAGAGTACAAAAAGGAACAAAATTTTTTAATTGACGAAGTCAATAAATTGTTCATGGAAAATGTGAAGTTGAATGAACAATTGAAAGGAGAAGGCCCCTCATAGAACAAGGAAATATTGTTATACCAACGTCCTCCTACTCCACCAGTTGATATAGAAAGTTCTTCTACTGAACAAGTGAGCATTGAAGAGTTAAAGAAAGCCAACAATGAGGGTAAGGAAGGAGTGAATAAGAAAATATGCAATGTTTTAGAGAAGGTCCTCGAGCATAGGATAAAGCTAATTGTGGATAAGTTGGAAAGTGTGCATGATTGCTATAGCTCGCTGACATAGGCAATTGATTAGATGAAATCACATGTACCCATACTGGATCCCCTTTTAAGAGCTGGAAACCCATACACCACACATTGGTAACCTTGTGTAGAATCTTATAGAGGAGTATTGAGGCTCTTGCAACATTAAAACCTACAGACCAGATGGCCAAAATAGTTATAGATGAATTCCAATATATGCAAGGAGAGGACCAAAAGATCATAATAAGAATAGATTCATTTCATACTCTGAACCAGTGGTTTGTGCCAAAAATATTGAAAGATGATGACCACTTGAAGGACCTTAATGAATGGAAGAGAGAATTTTTCCAGATAGTTCCACAGTGCATCACACGCATACCAAAGGATGGTGAGTTGAGTCTTGACAGGTTTGACTTAATCATGCATGGAGTAATAGCATTGGATGTTGGATATTCTAAGTTTATCATGGATGGTAGGGCATTACTAGATAGTTGATGGAAGATTCACCTTGCAAATATATTGAAAATTCAAGAATACAAATGGCCACATGATTATACAGTGTATGACTGGGTGCAGAAGTATTTGGTTCGTCCCGTGAACAATAGACCTTGTGGATATCACAGTGGAAGAACCACACATTTAGATACACTAATATGGAGAAAGGACCTTGAAAATATCTTCAATGATCACGAGTTCCTTACAGAGATTAACAGACTATGGTGTCATGAGTGTTATGGACTTCATTAGTTATCTACTTTCTATGTTTTATGTTTTAAGAAAAAACTAATGTTTAGTTTAGTTTTTATACAAAGCATGGATTTTGAAAAGATTCCATATTTTGTAATGGTTTGAAGCTTGTTGCTTCTCTTATAAAAGAGAAACCAAGACCAAATTTTGATGTCATCATCATAGGTATTTATAGAAATATATATGAGGAGACTTATGTTATATTGTAATATCTATTTGAAGCAATCAATGGACAAGAAGATTTAATCTAGTGCTCAAATTTTGGTCTTAATTATTTGTTGATAATACTATGTATGATTGGATTTTTTATGTATTTCAAGTTGGAATATATGGGTATATTATGAATTGGTATCAATTATTTGTTCATAATCATCTGCATTGTTGATTACATTGCATTGCACATCTTTCTAACTCAAAGAATTACTTGATGTTGCATAACTAATAACTAGATGTTGATAGATGACAAAATTTAAATTACAATATAGTTTTTACAAAGTCAACCTAAGAAGTTATGCAATTACTTCACATTGCATAACTAATAACTAGGAGCAACTTCCAATTATATTTTCTTGTCATGGCATTCCATGAGACCACATTTCTTTGAGGAATTTTTTCAAACAGTTCACTACCTTGTCTATGCTACCACATTTTTTATACATATTGTCTACCAAAGAATTTTATCAAACAATTCACTGCCTTGTTGCTATGGCTAAAAGCCTAAAACAAGAGCTTTCGAACAAGCTATGGATGCTTTGAAAAATATATCAAAGCATAATAGTAAGCAATAGCATAGACAAGGCAGTGAACTGGTTGAAAAAATGCCTCCAAGAAATGTGGTCTCAAGGTGATGGAATGCCATGAAAATCCATATAAATTCTCATTTCATGCCATTCATCATGTCATTATATTACCTTGAGACCACATTTCTTTGAGGTATTTTTTTCAAATTTCATTTCCTTGTCTATGCTACCACATTTTTCATACATGTCTACCAAAGAATTTTATCAAACAGTTCACTGCCTTGCTGCTATGGCTAAAAGCCTAAAACAAGTGACTTAAAATAAGCTATGGATGCTTGGAAAAAACCTTTCAAAGAATAATAGTAAGCAACAAGCTATGGTCTCATGGTTTTTTTTGGCATGAAAATCAACGTGATTTTATTTGCATTTTTTTGTAGGTTTTAAACACATTTTTTTAGCAATTTTGTTGTTTGAAATGGGGAAAAATCTTTGTGATCAGTTTTGTGCATTTTCCAATTGTAGGATTCTCACAGTTAGTGAAAAAGGTAGTGTTCATGAAGGAATGGAAAAGATGCATAGAGACTTTTAAGTATACCTGTACTATGCAATGGCATTGAATCATTTAGCAGACCATTTTTTCTTCACAGGGCAACATTTTCTTATGGAACAGTTGACTGAGACAAATCTTATCTCAACTGACCACCCTCTCATGAAATCTCATTCATATTATAATATTGCATGATATTTTCATAGTAGAGGTGATTATGACACCACTGGCTACTACTACATGGCATCAGTCAAGGAAAGCCAGAGGCCACAAGATTTTGTGGATGGGCTCAATTGAAGCTGGGAGATATTACTTGAGTTCTCTCTCAAATTTTGAATAGAGTTCCACCCTGAGAACTCTGGGAGCTTATAATTTGTAGGCCATATATATACTTGTGTCACCAAAAAGTGTAGCTTTCGACACTTTTCACTCATTTGGACCCTTGCCTATGGATTTTGGACCTTTTTTAACCTCTTTTTACCTCTTTCTAAACCTTGTTCCAAAGTGTTGTAAGGTGTTGTAAAACATTTTCACACTTTCCTAGGCTTGTCGTCACTAAATAAACCCTTTCTTATGCTATAATGACCCCTTAATGTACATGGCATGCCTTATTTTAGTGTGTTTTGTGAGACAATCCCGACAAACATTATTAATCACACTTTAATTCCCAACAAGCAATCAAAAATTCTCAGGTGGACTAGGTCGCCACCTTGGGCAACCTAGTCTCATGTGGCTTAAAATTTAAAATAAACTTAATATTCTTTATAAACTTAATATTCTTTAGGGATTATATCTCTAAAAACCTAAGGTTGGCCTATATGGTTTATTTCAGGAAAATTAGGTCATAACTTCTATAAATAATGGTTTTTCCCCTCATTTTTCCTCCTCACTCAATCTTCTCAAGCATTCATCCACTCCTCCTTCTCAAGTAAGCTAGGGTTTGAGCATTCTAAGTCAACAAGACATCTTTTCTGAAGAATCCAAGGGTTGATTGTTGCAACAACACAATATCTCTCATCATGGAAAGGTAACTCACTCCATTACTTCAAGTTCCAATTTTCATTACATTATTTCTATTCATTTTGGTTTAGTTACCTAAAAGGGGTTTGACTAGAAGGTAAACCCCTAATCCCTAACAATCAACATTTCTCTTTCTCTCCCTGTGTGTTTGCATATTTAGGTGCTTTGAAGATCATTTAAGACTTTAAAGACTTGTTGAAGACCTCTCCTTTCTTGCAAAGTCCAAAAATCCACCAAAAGTCACTTTCAGACCCGAATATCAAAGTTTCAGAAGTGGACAATTCTAAAGAACCAAGGTGCAAATCGGGGGCTTCCATTTCCCCTTCAGAAATTCCAAAAATATTGAAAAGGACTAAGTCACCAACAATGGTGACCTAGTCCCACTAGATAGGTCTTTCTGTTATTTTCACATTTCCAGACACCCATTTGGCAAAAACAGGCTCTAGACCAATTTTCTCAAATCTGGGACTAGGTTGCCCAGATTGGCACAAGTGTCTCTTTCGGCTTCGGCAACATTTTCATCAGCATTCCAGACCTCCATCAAGTCCTTCTTCAAATTCCAGGCGCACACATTCTATCTCCTTCATTTTTGCTTAGTTTAATGTACATTTCTTAGGTCATTTTGTATATGTTTGCATACAACATTGTGTTTTCCAGCACTTTACATTTCTATAGTTTAGCATTAATAAATCATTCTATTTTTAGTTTATTACATTTACACACACCTCAAAACCCTATTCAACCCTTAATCCTTTGAATACAATCACCAAAATGCATATCATTAGGTGAAGTAGAGCCATTCCTAAACCAAGTGCTCCTAAGTGAAAAACCCTAGGGGCCTAATTGGGGGAATCCTCTTTCCCTTCTTGTCAATATCTTTTAGTTGGTTCATTTTGGTGAACCTGATGTCTGCACCCTCTTGTCTGATTTAGAGTCTTTCATCATCCTAGGTTTGCATTACATTGCATTGTACATTGTTTAATTTACATTCTAGGGTTTTAAAATTTTGCATTAGTGAAAGTGCATAATAGGTTGCTATTTTGCATCTTAGAACATTAATCATCTCTAAAATTTTGCATTTTCCTATTAGGCCTGCATCACCCCATATAGAAACCACTTGAACCAATCCAATACATTAGAAAAATCTCAAAAAAATCCCTAGGAGGACTAAGTTGCCACTCTGGGCGACCTAGTCCCTTTAGGCCCCTGAAACTACACTTTACAGAGCTAAAAACTCTATTTTTATGCTTTTTTTTGTGTTTTGTGCCATTATCTATCTGTATCAATTGGTTGTTTTTTTGTAACATCCATTTCATTCCATTTAGCTTAAATTAGCTCATTTCATGCATTTCACATTTTGCATTCACAACATTTTATTTTCAGATTATCACATAGTGTAATCAGTGAATTACTTTGTTTGACATCTGAAAATTGCATTTCATTTTAAGTATTTACATTGAATTATAAATTATTCAAACATATTAGTTTCAATTCTTTCCAAAATTTCAAAGACAAAGTTAGTAAATAAACATGTTAATCATTCATTCAATGCATTCCCTAGTTATGAGAGTCTAGCGAATGAAAACGTTAATAATTATCTTTAACTTACAC
>CM021109.1:48368041-48447929 GCA_007115665.2 Sequoiadendron giganteum
GTAGAACATGATACTGAAATTGGGAATGAAAATGTTCAAATTGATATTGAAAATGTTCAAGGTGAAAATGTTGGAATTGAAGATTTTGAACATGATATTCAAATTGGGAATGAAAATATTGAAATTGATAATGAAAATGTTCAAGGTGAAAAAGTTGGAATTGAAGATGTTGAACATAATATTGAAATTGGGAATGAAATTATTCAAATTGATATTGAAAATGTTCAAGGTGAAAATGTTGGAAATGAAGATGTTGAACATAATATTGAAGCAAGTGTAAATTATGTTTCACCAAATTACATGAGAAATGAAGAACCTTGTGTGGAAGAAAGACATATTCCAAATTCAAGACCTTCAAGAAACCCTAAATGGTTACTTGAAATTGATGATAACATTATAAACAATTTTGAAGGCAAGAGATCAACACGAACAATTTAGTTGTGGGCTAGAAGACTTTTCAACCAATATTTTATCAATAAGACATTGACCGAGCAATGCCAACTTTTTGTACAATTGCTAAAGATGCAAAAGATGGGACCTTTGCTAGCTGAATTGAAGATTTGTGTGAACAAGAAGATCAAAAAAAATTCTATTATTTTGTCAAAAATATTGTTAATGCTTTCAAGTCTATTGGAAAAAATAACAAGGAAAAATATAAGAGAGTTGCTTGGAGAGTCATTACAACTGCTCTAGTAAGCCATCAATTGAAAAAGGCTCGCTTTATGAGACAAACTTGTATTGATTTTGACATAAATCAGAAAATTTTGGATAGAGAACTTGCAAGAAGACAAAGAATAGATGATCCTCTTCAAAATGATACATGGGCTTTTGCCGAGATGATTCCACATGTTGATAAGAAGCTAATCGATAATGTAAAACAGGTAATTCAACAATTTGGCATAATAACTCTAGAGTATCACCCAATGTAAAGGATGTTTTAAAGTTAAGAATTGGCAATCGAGACCATACTCCGCATCCTAAACATTTCTTGGAATCAAGCCAAACAATGTTGTTCAACAAATTTATTGAAACACATCCAAATATGGAAATCTTGCAAAGGACTTTTAAAGGTTTGAAGCCATTTCATTCTGTGCCTCTTAAGATTTGTAGTACTTGTTGCAAATAGCATGTGGATTTTTCAATGTACCATGAACTATTATTCTATATCCGTTCTAAATTGCATACTAATGAAATGTTGTAGGAGTGTGGTGCAATGCATCTTCTAAAATCATCAATGACTTGCTAGATCTATTTTTATGTTCTAGAGATGATGGTTCATTTTTCTATAGAAATGATTATTTAAATGTGAAGCGCTCACAATGTGGTGGCTTGTCAAATTTTTCTCAATGTTTTCATGAGGGTTTCAAACCTGAATTTGGAAAGAAGTTTTTTGAGAAAAAGAGATATGAGATAGTCAAATATACTTTGCAAAGTGGAGGTGAAGGTTCTAGATGCTAGTTGGTTACAAAAGAATTCAATGTTGCTGATTTTATTTCAGATTTTAAGGACAAAATTTTCTACAAGTATGCAAGGCATAGTCATAGGTCTCAGTGGTTGGATCAACAATTTAGGATGTGTAAGGACTCTTTTCTGATTGGCACTATTATATCAGTGGTTGATTTTGCAGAAAATGACACATTGCAACCACAAAATGAGGTACAATCTTAGTATTACAATTCCATTCAGAATGATATTTTTATCCACATAAAATTTAGACATGCACTTGATAGTACAAAGGAGGATCGAAAGATAATCAGAGAGTATCATTTTTATATGATTGATGATAGATCTCACTCGTCCAGTGAATGCCTCCAATAGGAAAAATTTATAAAATTTTAATTTTGAAATGTGAAACAATGTAAAAAGGTCACAACTTTGTATAGGCATAATCTATATCTAGTGATGTTTCTTGAAATATGGTTCAAATGTCTAGCATTGTATAAAGGGTATGTTTAAAATGTAAAGATCTTTTTTTATTTAATCGAGCTACAACTGGAGGTTTTCTTCCTGGTTCTTTCATGTCGGTATGCTTGTTTGAAATAGGTTTTCTAATATCTCCTATTTATATATAATAAATTATAGTGGCTTGCCACTTTTTCAAAAAACGAAAATGTAAAAATTTCATATGGTCATTTTCCATGTAATTTATTCTTTGATCTAGCAAAGTGGAAACAAGGTATTTGGGTGTGCATGATGTTCAAGTTGATTGGGTAAGAGTTTTCTGATGCAAGAGCTAGGTGGTTTTAAACAACACAATTAAAATTAAAGAAGATTTAAACTCCAATTTGATCCAACCTTAAATCTTGTTTCCCCCACATTTCATTGACATTAGCATGTTGTATCCACCATTTTTTGCCTAATTCACTCATTTTTGGCATGCATGGAAACTCACCAACTCAACTAGAGACCTTTCTAGCTCTTTAAACCCACATATTCACCTTATATAGTCCTAATAACATCTACCATTGCCATACCATCAAGCTACAAACCATGCAATAGATGGTATAGCCTTTTAGCACTTTGGACTCTTAAGGGAAATCATTGGTCCAATGTTGCTTGAAGTGATTCAACATATTTGGGTGCAAAATATGACCATCCCTAGCATAAAAATACCCATTCGAACGTGCTGGAACAGTTTGTTTGGTCGTACGAGTTGGAGAATGAAAGTTGCACCACTTTGCAACTTTACACTGCTTGCATCTGACAACTTTTCCCTCAACTAAAAACTCATCACCACGGGAAAATGCCTTCAAGATAGCGAAAACCGACAAAGGTTATTGTAGATGGTCCCAAAAAAATCCCATATCCTTAGACGGAAATTTCTTGTCATGATTTTCAAGAAATATCCTTTCAAAGATTGTTGTCTTTTAGCACTTTGAACTCTTAAGGGAAATCGTCGGTCCAATGTAGCTCTGAGTGATTCGATGTAATTGGGTGCAAAAGAGGACCATCCCTAGTGTAAACATACCTAGTTGAATGTGTTGGAACAATCTGTTTGGTCATACAAATTGGAGAATAAAAGTTGCATCACTTTGCATCTTTACACTGCTTGCATTTGGCAACTTTTCCCTCAATTGAAAATTCATCACCATGGGAAAATGCCTCTGAGATAGAAAAAATCGAGAGAGGTTATTGTAGATGGTACCAACATGATCCCATAGCCTCAGATGTAGATTTTGTAAGCATCATATTTTATGAGAAATATCCCTTCAAATATTGTTGACTTTTAGCACTTTGGACTCTTAAGGGAAATTGTTGGTCCAATGTAGTTCGAAGTGATTTGGCATATTTGGGTGCAAAAGAGGACCATCCCTAGTGTAAACGTACCCATACGAACATGTTGGAATATTTTTTTTGGTTGTATGAGTTGGAGAATGAAATTTGCACCACTTTGCAACTTTACACTGCTTGCATTTGGCAACTTTCCCTCAAATGAAAACTCATCACCACGGGAAAACACCTCTGAGATAGCAAAAAATGAGAGATTTTATTGTATGTGGTCCCAACACAATTCCATAACATTAGATGAAGAGTTTCTAAGTGTCACATTTTCTGAGAAATAGGCCTTCAAAGATTGTTGCCTTTCAGCACTTTGGACTCTTAAGGGAAATCGTCGATCCAATGTAGCTCAAAGTGATTCAGCATATTTGGGTGAAAAAGAGGACCATCCCTAGCATAAACATACCTATCCAAATATTTTCGAATAGTTTTTTTGGTCGTACGAGTTGGAGAATCAAAGTTGCACCACTTTGCAACTTTACACTGCTTGCATTTGGCAACTTTTTCCTCAAGTGAAAACTCATCACCACGGGAAAACGCCTCTGAGATAGAAAAAACCGAGAGAGGTTATTGTAGATGGTCCCAACACAATCCCATAGCCTCATATGTAGATTCTATAAGCATCATGGTTTTTGAAAAATAGCCCTTAAAAGATTGTTGTCTTTTAGCACTTTGGACTCTTAAGGGGAATCGTCGGTCTAATGTAGCTCAGAGTGATTCGGCATATTTGGGTGCAAAAGAGGACCATCCCTAGTGTAAAATTACCCATTCATACATTTTGGAATAGTCCATTTTGTCGTATGAGTTGGAAAATTAAATTTGCACCACTTTGCAACTTTACACTACTTGCATTTGGCAACTTTTCCCTCAACTGAAAAGTCATCACCACGGGAAAATGCCTCCGAGATAGAAAAATCGAGAGTTTATTGTAGATGGTCCCAACATGATCCCATAGCATCAGACAAAGATTTTGTAAGCATAACTGTTTCTGAGAAATAGCCCTTCAAAGATTGTTGTCTTTTTGGTCGTATGATTTGGAGAATGAAATTTGCACCAGTTTGCAACTTTACACTGCTTGCATCTAGCAACTTTTCACTCAACTTTTCACTCATCACCATGTGAAAATTCCTCTAAGATAGCAAAAAGTGAGAGAGGCTATTGTATATGGTCCCAACATGATCCCACAACCTTAGAAAGAGAGTCTGTAAGCATCATGATTTTTGAGTAACTGTCTGTCAAAGATTGTTGCCCTTCTACACTTTGGACTCTTAAGGTATTTCACTGATTGAACGTAGCTCAGATTGCTTTAGCCTATTTGGGTGTGAAATGGAGCCATACCTAACTAAAAATTACCCATTTGAATGTGATGGAATAGTCAGTTTACTCATATGAGTTGTAGAACAAGATTTATTGATGTCCTTACAAGTAGTTTTCAACCTCCAACTGAACTCCAATGCTGATTTTCATGCAGAAAAAATCCATGAGACCATAGCTTGTTGTGAAAAACTAGTCAAACACCTTTATTTCAACCCTAAAACAACTTCTAGACTCCTATCTTTCACTTCCCTTTACAATTTTCATAATTTGTCTTACAAAGACTACATGGCAATTTTGACAATTTTGAAGCAAGAATGCATTTTTGGCATATTGGACCCCTAAACTAAAAAATTCAACTTAATACACCTTAAATGGTCTTGATTGACCTTATTTAGCATAAATAGATCACACCTAACCTATCAAAATATCAACCTTCAAATGTGTAATCTTGCAAATAGTAGATTAGGGGGGAAACTAGAGAGGAAGAGTTGATGGTGAGTGGCCTAGTGAAGGCTAGAGAAGAAGAGTTTGAGGAATATGGTGTTAGGATAGGGGATTGTCCTTGGTTGTCATATTTGGTTGTGTGGAAGATTTATGCAACTATGGGGATGGTTCTAACCATAAAGAACTTGAGAAATATTGTGAAGAGAAGAGTTGAAGGGCAAAGATACATGTGTAGCTGGCAAAAGATTATGGAAGAGCATGAAATAGAGATACTAATTTATGGATGTTTAGCTTTGTTTACTAATTTTTATGTGCTTGTTTCAAAGCTTTGGAAACACCATTTGCAAGTGTCAATGAAGACAAATAGAAGCAAGAAGATCCATTTGAGAAGGATCAAGCATGGCAAGACCAAGACAACACAAAGCATGAAGGGTATAAAATCCCTCAGATGCAGATTTTCATACAAGTGACTTGGAGCAGGTTTGAAGGGATTGTGAACAAGATAGGAGCATACCTATGGAATTATTTATGTGGCATAAATATTTTGTACCCGAGGAGTATGGTGCAGGAGCACCTTAAACATGTAAGATTTCATGAATTGACAAGGCCCTTCCTCCTTCTGTATAGGTTGTACCTCAAAGGAATGGGCATGAATTAGATAGGGGTAGGAATAAGAAAATGTTTTTAGGGGTGATAAAGGGATTAGAGTGGTCTAAGAACACTGCCCTGTTAAGAAACAAAGATTTTTATGCCTTTTGAGTAAGGCTAGAGAGTGAGTTTTTCAGAAGTTGAATGAAAATAGGTTGGAACTTGTTAGAAATTTTAGGAATAGGTGTATTTAATGGTTTTTATGAGGTCAAAGTGATTAAGATTAACCCAAGAAGAGTAAAAGTGTGAAACCCTAGTTGGAAGGGGCAAAAACAAGGGAAAATTGGTGATTTTACAAAGAAAGTGTAAGCCAAATTATGCGGTAGCATAATACAATGATTTTTTAAGTCTAAGAAGAAAAAATTAAGAGGGAATGAAGTGGTTTTAGGATTAAGTGAGGTTAGATCATACAAGTTCCAATAAGCCCTACCAACAAGCTACTGACCTGTTTGATGAAAAGATTTGGTAGACATGTATGAAAAATGCGGTAGCATAGACAAGGCAATGGACAAAAAATCCTCAAAGAAATGTGGTCTCATATAATTCCATGACAAGATAATGCAATTGATAGCTGCTCCTAGTTATTAGTTATGCAATGTGAAGTAATTGCATAACTGCTTAGGTTGACTTTGTAAAAACTATATTGTAATTGAAATGTTATCATCTATCAACATCTAGTTGTTAGTTATGCAATGTAAAGTAATTATTTGAGTTTGAAAGATGTGCAATGCAATGTAATCAATGATATAAATATAAACTACATAATATAACCATCCTTTTTTATGCTATTGTACATTGATATTTAACCATTGCTCAATATAAAATTTTCAAAGAGTTTAATCATGCACATGAGGAACAAATTAAATTTCGATTGTCAACTTCTAAATATCAAATTATCTAATAATAAAGTGTATGTCCATATACAAAAATGGTATCGACACCAACTCAAACAATTTTTTTTTAAATGTGGCATATGCCATCTCAATATCTATTCAAAATTTACATGCCAAAATGTCTATCTCATCCTAAACTACTGGTGGATCATCAAAATGGAGCCTCTTTGAAGCACTCATTGGCTCTGAAGGTAGTTGCACAAGAAAAATTCAAACCACAATTGAGATTAGTTATACTATCTAATTTAAAATCAAATAATTAACATCAAAAATCAATATACATTGAATTTTAATTGAACTCTAAAATTGAAATCTTGTTTACCTAAAATATACGTCTCTTCAAAGGGTCAGGAGTCCTAGAATATACCAAACCAACTTTTGAAATTCCAATCTATATATGTGAACAAAAACATAAAATTGATCCAAGTTAGCATACGATTATTGGTAATAGGAACATATATACCAAACACAAAATAAAATAAACGCATACCTCTTTAGGCTGATCTTTTTCATTATCTCCTTAAGGTGTTTCAACACCTACTCCTTGAGGTGTTATAATACCTACTCCTTCAGGTGTTGTGGCACTTGTCAACAATGATGTATAGATCATAATCGCCAGTATATAAAAATGACAAATAGATATGAAACTACCAATCTATGTCGATGTCTGTATAATCAATATAAGATCTTAAAAATCTAAATTCAATCCAAATTGAGTTCAATTACCTTCCCCTTATCTAACTCTGCGCCTCTATAAGCTGGACAAGGTTGCAACTCACTCACACTAGGTATTTCCTACAAGAGGAAAATAAGATAAACATATAAGTTATTATATAATTTCATTGATGACAATTTAAGTGACAAGCAAATATATAATAAAAAATGTAAATGAGTGAGTGCGAAAATATATACTATGTACATGTTGAGGCCAAATGAAATGGCCCTAAGGGTGCTATCAGTCACCCGTGTGAGCTCCTCCTCAAACATCAACTATTAAATAGACCATGTAAATAAATATTAGTACTTGATATTATCTCTTATTAATATTAATTTTTTTTTAAATGCAAGTTATGAATTTACAACTTAAATATTACCTATGTCACTATTCCAATGTCCCCCTCTCTAGTAGGAGAGTACTCTGTAGGGTGTGCTCCACTCCCCTATGACTAATCTATAATGTCCACATCATGCAGGTCATAATTAGAAGTTTCCAAGGGATGCTCATCGAACTATACAAGAGGACCTAAGCATATCTGGTGGCACATAGTGCAAGTATGTGGCACACAAATATGTAGACCTGAGGAGGATGATGTAGCAGCACTCGAGCCTTCCCCAACATCACTATAATGTGGTTGAGCTATTGTAGAAGTATGCGAAACCAAATGACCACTCAAAGAGTGAATAGCCTAAATAGTCTATGTGGCTGCATCCTGGATAATCTTTGGATGATATACTGGAGGTGGTGGAGGAAGGGGAGAAGGGAGAACATATGGGTGTGGTACTACTCTAACTACCCCTAGTTTATCCTAAGGTATACCTCCACCAACGCCCTGGAAGGGTTTAATGTCAAAGTAATTGACATGATGCCCTAACACAAACTCAACATATAATTTTTTAATATAGTAAAATGGAATATCATAATTGTTGTTCGGTGGTTTATCAAAAACCATACAACAATGATTCCAAAATTTATCTACAATTTCCTATTCGTGTACCATTTTATATAAAGTTAGCTTATTAACATTAACTAGCAAACCGATGCGGGGATTAACGAATAAAGAGGCCATTTGGGCTTTGGTTATTTGGAGTTCTTTCACATCATCATAAGAAAATCCACATGCATAATATTCTCTCATCTCTTCTCGCCATGAATGAAAGGCATTATGTTGGGTGGAGAGGGTTTCTATATTTTTAATTATTTCCTTCAATGTGTTTGTCATCTTGGATAATCGAGGGATTGTCTTATAAACTCCACAAATTCCCCTCAATTGCACCAATTTTTCACCAATTAAGTCTTCAATTGGTGGTTGTAGAGGTGGTGGAGCATTTGGCTGCGGAGGTGGTGGAGCGTTTGGAATTTGTGCATCTTCATTCTCAGCCATAATACCTAATTAAAGTTAAAAACTAATTAATCTAATTGAAATTACACAATATAAATCAAATTATTATAAAAAAACACTAGTTTTTAATAAAAATCCAAAAAACACCCTACTTTTTCACAAAAATCCATAACAAACTCTAGTTTTTGATAAAAATACATCAACAACACTAGTTTTTAATCAAAATTCATCTAAAAACATTAATTTTTAATAAAAAATCATTGTAAACTCTATTTTTTAATAAAAATCATTAAAAACCACTACTTTTGAAAAAAAAATCATAAAAACTACGTAAAATTATAACAATCTAATTGAAAAATTGATTAAAACATTAAAAAAATCAAAAACTTACCTTTCAAATTAGATATCTGGTGAAAACAAATATCTGATTTTGACTTCTCCCTGTGTATCTGCATTCAAAATGTAATACCCCTCCGTTTTGCTTCTATTTTCATGTTGTTTATGCTTTACTTGGATTACAGCTACTGTGATACTGGACATATTTTTATTATGATATTTTGATTGCTACTCTTGAGCGACAAACTATCAGTATGTGATGTGATTATCTAATTTGATTTTACATGCTTTGATGAATGAATGCTGACAGTAGAATTATCATGTGATTATTTATGAAACTATTGATATGACGTTAGTGTCAGTCTTTGATGAGTGTATTGGTGAAGGAGACGGGTTCACATCACTCGCTTGCGAGCGCCCTGCGATTCCGAAATTTCTTCTTCACGGTGTGAATTATATACTGCATATATTATGTTGATTATTTGATTATAGGTTGCAGGTACATGACATCGACTCCACCTGGCTCCACAGGTTTGAGCATGTCGATCCAACGGTTAAGTTGAATGGGAGATAGTAACTTGGTAACATGTGTCAGGTCTACACCCTAGCCTTAGTGTGTCGTCAGTTCTGATGATTGAGTCATGTTAGATCTTATTGGATGTTTTTGTAATGTTTTGAAATATATTAACCCTTTAAATTGATCTTTTGAAAATCGCATTGGCTGGAAGAAATAGTTATTTTATAGTATTTTTATATTATGCTCCTTGGTTATATTTAAATTGATTATGGAAATTAAACTTAAATTATTTATTTAATTAAATTTAAATCTCAAGGGATTAAATTTGATTATTAAATAATTGTAAGTAGGTCTATTTAAGTTGAATTATTTAATTTATTAAATTTAGATCTCAAGGGATTGAATTTAATTATTAAATAATTGAAAGTGTGTTAATTAAGTTAAAGTATGTTATTAATTAAATTTAAATCCCAAGGGATTAAATTTTAATTAATAGATAATTGTGAGTAAGTTAATTAAAGTTAAATTGTTTTTTAATTAAATTTATATCTCAAGTAATTGAATTTAGTTATTAGATAATTTAATAATAATTATGTAAGTATATTTGATTGTAAAAATTAAATTAAATCAAAAAGAGAATTATGTGAAATTGAAATGTTAATTAAAAGTCAAAGTTGGGGCCTTTAAAAAGGGGGAAATGAAATTAACTGGTAAATTCAACTTTTGCATTTGAAAGTGAATTAGGGTTACATTAGGTTATTTTGGAATTGTTGTTTTATAAGTTTAGGGCAGAAAAATTTGGGGATTCTTCTTGCTTCATTTTTTTGACAGGCAGGAAAATTTGTTGGTGAAATTTGGTTGAAAGTTTAGAAAATTATTTTCTGGTTGAGGAATTAAATTGAAAAGGGAGAGAAATTCTGTGAAGAAGGTGGAGTTAGTAGATTGAAGCTTGCTGGAAATTTCTTGGCATTGTGGGAAAAGAATTGTGAAGAGCTCAAAGGAAAGTCTGCATCAATAGACTTGGTGGCTGCAAATAACCAGGTTTTCTTTTATTTTCTTGTTTTATTGTTCCTAGTTTAACCTATTTTTGTTTAAATGAGAAGAAATTTGCAAATGGGGGAATTTTCTTGAAACCCTAGGTTAAACTCCAATAGTTTGTTATTCAGATTTATTTATTTTGGAAATGCAAACCCTTTTAGAAAAATGGTGGAAGAGAAAACCAGGTCATTGTATCAATCTTCTTGTGTTTAGAATTTTTGAAAACACAAAGGAAAGGGAATGGTTTCATTTGTTATTCTGAATTTAATCTTTGTTTGGAAAGGTTTCAATGGTTGCAAAAGAAAATTATTTTCTGGTTGTTTATACATTATTTCTTCGATTACCCTAGTATAGAAAATTCTGGAAAAAAAAAAATTACATATATAATAATATACATTGCATATACCATTTTTTGGAAATAATATATGCAATCTATATTATTAGATATATAAAATTTTATATTTTAAACTAAGTTATGTTGTGTTTGGCCACCGTACGGACCTGCGTCCATCCGTACCGGCGAATGAAGTTATTTGGAAATTTTTGTTTTATAAAAACAAAGAATAATTTTTTTTTTTGAAGTTATGGGGGGGTTCGGCCCCCCACCTGGTTGTGTTTATTGTACAGTGGGTATGGAGTACCCACTGGGCAGTGCGCCACCCGTACGGGGGATGCACTGTCCAATGAGGACTGCGCCCCCACTTACCTCGGCCGCTATACGTAGGTACAGTCGGCGTAGGGTACGCCGACCGTAGGACAGTCTGCGGACTGTCACTTCCGCCATTAATCTTTTATTTATTGTTTTTGGTTTTTTAAAAATTTCGTTTTTATGAAATTTTTTATTATGTTTTTTTTTAATTTCGTTTTATTTTTATTTAATTTAATTTTCAATTTTAAATTTTAATTTGGTTTAGTTATTTTTTTATATGATATTTAATTAATTTGTATATTTTAAATATGTATTATTTTTATATTATATATTTAAATATATATAATATTTAATATATATATATATTTTATGAATTTAATTAATATTATATATTAAATTAGTTAATCTTATTAGGATGAATTTTTATATATAGTTGATTTACTGAATCAATGAGAGGGGAGATATTTCTTTTTATATCGAGTAGTAGTATTATGCATGATGCTTCGTTGTGGAGTTCATAATTAAATATCTTGTGGAACATAGAAACGTCCTCCAGTTAAACAAATAAATTATAGTGAAATTTTTACTCTCATGATTTGATCCAGTTGAGAAGTTTAAGATTTTGATGAAGAACTTTACTATTCAATGTATTGTATAGAAAGGAATAATTCGTCTTTTGTGAGAAACATTAGATTTGGAATATGGTTTTAGAATAACCAAATATAGTATTTTCTTTTCCAATGCATGAGTTCATTGATGTATCTTTTAAAGAATATTTTGTGAATGATTATTGAGTAGTTGGGTTGTAAAGTCTTCCAGTTAAACGTGGGTCATTTCCTTGTTAAAGTATTGTTTGATTTCCCTTGGGTAGTGTTACAATTATCTTGTGTCCTCCTAGTATTGGAGTGGATTTCTTTGTGTTGCCTCCTAGGATTGGAGAGAGTTTATTGGTTCAATTCTGTAGCACTTGAGTAACCCTTGGAGTTAGTTTGTAGTGTGTTATCCAATTAGAAGAGTGGCTTTTGTTAGGGGCCAGAGCCCAAAGAGGTAAACCGGGAAACCTTCAGAAGTGATTTTAACAATTGAAAACTAAATTAAATATACTTAGCATATTAGGATGTAGTTCACAATAACCAAGATAAGTTAACCTCACTCACAGGCACAAGGGTTTGTTTAGACTTAGGGTGGGTGA
Organism: Sequoiadendron giganteum; assembly: GCA_007115665.2. NCBI lineage: Eukaryota > Viridiplantae > Streptophyta > Pinopsida > Cupressales > Cupressaceae > Sequoiadendron > Sequoiadendron giganteum. Next base: position 48,380,415 of record CM021109.1, read on the forward strand.
GAAGGCCTGGAATGGCAAGATCACTATCTCGTCACTATGAGAGGTAGATGATTCCGCTTAAGTTAGTATGAGTGCCGGGATTCGGTTGAGGCCACCAGGATTTCCAGAGCCTATGAAGAATGCCCAGAGGATATCTCATGACAAACCTTGCGATGACACTCTGTCTAGGATAACACCGTGTTTATGTTGTGCGTATGTTTTCTTTAGCACACTTGATTATATTATGTCTGGAAGCAATGTAACCATGATTAGTGTTTGTTTTATTGTACATATGTGTGGTTGAGTCAGTTTGTATCAGTATGAGTCTGCCTTTGGTTTGAGGTGGTAGGTTTGTCGTCCATGTTACTGGGTTACTATTTCCTAGCATGGCGGTGGTCCTTCGGGCACCACATGGTTGGGTGGAACATGCACCATAACCGTTGGGTCCCCTTGATCATCAGTACTTGGTGGCGAGACTTCTTGATGGACATCTCTCTTTTGCTTACTTTTGGATTCTTGTACTTTGTATCTCATAATGTAATGGTATTGGTTACCCCTCTTGTGTATGAGGTGGATCTTGTAATATTCAGACTTATGTATTTGTACACATTCCGGGAATGAGGATTGTAATAGACCTTTGTAATTGATTTATATGAATGAATGCTTTATCTTTATCTCGTACTTTTCTTTGAGGTAAAATGTTATTACTTGTGTATTTACTTTCAATGTATTTTAAATGATGTTTTTTTAATGGGGTTAAGTAATCTCAGTTATGTAACCCTAGGGGAGGTTGTCAATTTAGTTGAACATATGGGTTTAATTCACTTCTTTTAAAAAAAAAAATTTAGTACGCTTGTTTAGTGAATTGAAACTTCCTCTAGGGTTGCGTGGCGGGGCATTACACAAAATCTCTAAAATGACTTTAAAAGACCACTATTTTTTATTTATATAGTTTGCTCAAATCGGATATCCAATTTGTAAAATATATGTTTGGGCATTGCTTTGGAGCAATGTACTGACACCCGAGCCTAAAAAAATTCAACTCGGCATTTTTGAATTGATCCAAAACATAATTTTTTTCCCATTGCCACTTTTTGGCCCATCAAGATCTTGCACATACCCCCCTCTCTTATGTCTTTAATGTAGCACCCTCAAAAAATAGAGTTACATTCTAGGGCAAGACATGCCAACAAAAACATTCACCATTAGATCTAAACCCTTATAATTAACCATCTAGATTTACAATGTATCAACTCCTACCAATGACACAATAGACCATCACTCCAATTTCCACTTGTTGTCACATGTCACCAAACTCCATTGTCAATGGTCATCATGGTTAGCTCCCACTCAAAGCACTTCCTTCCTCCTTATCACTCCATCTCTAAGTCATTAAAAATACAAACCTCAGAACCTCGTGTCAGAGGTTACGAAGTTCTAAAAACCCGTGACTCGCCGACAACAAAGAGACTGCTAAGTCGTTAAAAATCCAAACCTCAAAACCTCATGTCAGAGGTTACAAAGTTTTGAAAACCCACAACTTTTTGACAACAAAGAGATCGCTAAGTCGGGAGGTTCTGCAACTCTAGAACCTCACGACTTAGGTTAGGAAAACTTGGAACCCCGTGACTTAAGTAACAAACCATTTCACCTATCAACAATAACCATTATATAATTGCAAGGTTGAGACACAATTTCCCAACACAAAGGATGCGTTTTGTGCTCAAAAATGATTTATCTTTGCTCTCGGACAAAACTATGGTTTGCAAATAAACTTTAAGGGTTTGTAGTAATGGTGCTCATCAGGTTTTCTATTTTATTGTTGACTGCTTATCAAGGGTAGTCGGTCACTTAAGTCATCACTTGAGCCTTCAAGTTCATTGGTGCAACAAACCCTCTTTCCTTAGACTTTGGGTACATTCGTTGAAGATTCCCTATGTAGAATAAATGGTATGTGTTGTAATCTTGAAGATTGATGGTTCTCACCAACCCATGATGTCCTTGTCTAAGCCCTGCGGGATAGCGGGCAATGATGGAGATCAAATGATTAATGATCAAATGGCGATAGAAGATTTTGGTGGTACCAGATAAAGTGAAGTGGCATATGATGATGGTGACATGGTGATAGATGGAGTTATCCCACCAACCTGTTGATGCACGTGCTTTGAGCTCATGGGATTGTGAATTTGTGACACATGGAAGAAGATCACTCGATTGCTTCACATCATTGTTGTGAAGAAAAGTGATGGATGCATCCAACTATGAGAGCTAGTGGAAGATGATGATAGCCAAGGATAGATAGTAGCTACCTTCTACCCTGTTGAGGATCCAGCTCATCCCTATGGCATGGTGGGAGCATATATAAGGATAAGTTTCAACTACCTGCTGTCCTACTAAGGATTTGGTTCAACCCTACAATATAGCAGGATTATGACATGTATCTCCATGGGACCAAATGTAATGTGGTTTCTATGAAGGAGATGGAAGGCGGTGTTTCAAAGGATTGTTCATATGATGGTAAAGGTTTAAAGATAGGTAATCAACATGGAGAAAAGGATTTGGGCATGAATGGAAGAGAATCAATGGCCCAGATTTGAATATGATGAACTTAAATGGCTAGGTCCATGTGAACAAGGGTTTCAACTAGTAATTGACATAGATAATAAAACTGATTGATCCACCTGCACTCTCAACCAATATAAATGAAGATTTGATGGACAAAACTATGGCACAAACAACAACAGAGGATCATAATCAAATCATGTAAACAAAGGAATGTATTAACTTCATATCTGATTCTAGGGTTTTTGTAGAGAGATATATTTAGCAAACTCTTTAAAACTAAATTAAATTATTTTTGAGGCTCGATGCAAACGTAGAATGTTGGAGAAGATAACTTTCAAACCCTAGAAAAAGATCTGACGTGGGTGAGAATCTTGAGCGAATCATAGTGGTTAGAAAGAGATACAAAACAAAAAAATCAAAAAATTGGCGAAGTGTTGATGTAGTGCATATAGCAGAGAGTGAGGAAGAGCATAAAAGAAGACAGAGAATGCACTAATTTTGAAGGAGTAGAACCTAAATAAAATTAGAGATTTCAATCGAGGTTAAGATTCAAATAGCATAGTGAAGAGAGGTGTAGAATAGAGTTGCAGGAGATTGCAACAAGGTATTGTGCAGTTGCAAATAAGTTGCAACCTTGAATTATAACAAAAATACAATATTCTGAATTGTAAATCTGATTGGTGGGTGCCATCCGATATTTGGGTAGGTACTCAGATTAGGCAGTGGGTGCTTCCTTGGAGTGGGTTCTCCTAAAACTAGGGGATTGGTCTCTCATTAGGGTTGGTGCCCTTAAACTTTGTAATTGGATATTTAATTATGAGGTTGGATAAGGATAGGAGATCCTAGAAAAATTTATCACCATGGTTTTTCCTATCTTGGGTTTTCCACGTACATCTTGTGTTATGTACGTGCATGTTTATGTTCCTACATCTTATGTTTCAATCTGCACAAAGGTTTTAAGGGTTGAAATTTTATAATCTACTGATTCACCACCCCCTCAAGTAGATTGTTGTGTTCCAACACCAACATTAGGAGAAATTTTGATGCACCTTTCCTAACATTCTTCCACTAATCAAACATCCTAGAAGATCAAATAGGGTACCAATATTTATGAATTAATTTATAGGGGCTATGAGGCCCAAAGTCATAGAACCAAATAAATATTTCTATGTGCATTGAATTCACTAATACATTTAAAACATTCCACAAAGTGTCAAATTTCTCCAACATCACCTCCAATATTTTACCATATCACCAAAAAAATTACTATAAATTAATATTATTCACCCTTGCATAGAAGACTGTGTTTTTTTCTAGACATATGGTACTCTAACTATCATATAGAACTATAATATTTTGTAGACTCAACCAAAAATATAAAAAAAATAACTTAAGTTAAATAGATTTGTTACAAGCATGAGTAGCTATCATCTACTCTACTTCTATTGTGGGGAAAGTGACTACAACCTATCACTTTCTCATTCAATTGATGTCACCACTAGATATAGTGAAACATATCCACCAATGGATCTCCTCTTTTCAACATCCCTAACCCAATAAAAATCCACATCCATGAATATTCACTAATTTTTTATCCCCTATATATTTACCATGATAAAAATTAGTGTACTCAAAGGTTCCTCACAAATATCTAAATACTATCGTCTCTGTATCATAATGTATTCATATAGGATTAGTCGTGAAATAACTAAGGAATCCCACTACTTAAGAAACGTCTCATTTTATGTAGACCATAGAATAAATAAATCTCTCAATAGTGTTGCAATTGGATGCTCTAACCATATCCTCCATCTCACTAGGAGAAGTTAGAAACTTATCAACTAATAACTTAGTCCCCACTAGAATAAGAACAAGCAAAGTTCTACAAGTTGACATGTTGAATATATCCAATATTGAGTTCAAATACTTTCTTTCACATAACCAATTTTTTCTTTTAACTCTATTTTTTTTCATCTCCATCCCCAAGAAGAACATAGCCACCCCTAATTCCATCTCAAATTGTACTAAAATTTAATATTTCAATTCAAAAATCACATCATCCCTTCTATTGAAAACAACATACCATAAACATATAATGCAATAATAAGGAAGAAATAACCATCCATCTTATAATAGATGCTATGATCCAATTTGACCACTAAAATTCCCAATCCCAACACAAATAAATTTCATTTTTTAATTACCACATCCTAGGAGATTGTTTATGATCATACACATATTTCTTGAACTTACAAACCAATTTTTCTTTAACCTTTTCAATAATTCTCTAGATGTGAAATACAAATCTCTTCCTCTAAATCACCATGAAGGAAAGTTTTCTTTAATTCAATTTACTGAGCCTCAAAAATTAAATTTTGGTATAATAGATAATAGAAACCAAATAGATGTCAACTTAGCAATCAAAGAAAAAATATCACAATAATTAATTCCCTCAACTTCGGAACAACCCTTCACTAATAGTATTTAATTATAATTCCTATAATTAGTTCCATCTAAACTAAATTCTTATTTAAGAACCCATTCATCTATCAAGTTTACGTCTATTAGGAAAAGGAACTAGGTACTATGTCTCATATCCTCTTCAAAACTCTCTAGACTATCTAATATCTTCTCCTCTTTAGATCTTTCATGAGAGTTTAGTTCAAATTTCTCAATATTTAGTAGTTGAACTACACTTTTATTTTGATCCTTTTCTAGCTAAAATATAGTTGAAGAAGGCTTAACTTAACTAAAGATAACATTTCTTCTATATCACTCCCCCAAACACATGATCTCAAACATTGTACCCTTTCACATGTTCATACTATACCTCATGAAGATACATTTTATAACCTTGTTCTCTAATGTTGACCTCTTCTCCCTAGGAACATGAAAATATTCCTTTCAACCAAAAAATTTAAGATGCATCAAGAAAAAATAAATCTCCAACCACACCTCCATAGGTTTCTCATCAACAACGGCCAATTTAAGAGACCTATTTACCAAGTAACAAGTTTTAACAACTACTTGTTCCCAAAACCTCTATTTCAAGTTATTCCCACTAAACATAATCCTAGCTCTCTCCATCCACATCTTATTCATTTTTTCTACTTCAATTTATTGAGGGGTGTATATATTTCTCTTAACTATTTCTATTCCATGATCCTTGTAGAGCCTGTTACAACTTTCTAAATAAAAATCACCACAATTATCAATCCTCAAAATCCTAATATTTTTGCCAATTTGATTCTCTAAAGGAGCCTTAAACTCTTTAAATTAACTAAAGACTTAAAATTTACTCCTAAGAAAATATACCCATGTCCTATATGGTCATCAACAAATGAAACATAATAAATAGATTTTTAAATAAAAAATATTAACAAAACCAAAAGTATAAAAATTCGTCAACTCCAATACCCTAGAAAATTTATGAGAACTAGAATATAATTATGAAAATGGTTTTATTTTCCATAAACATGATTTTCACAAGAATTGAACTCAAGGTTACAATCATGTATTCCCTTAATAAGGCTTTTATTTTTCAAGATGATCAATCATCTAGTATCATGACATATTTTTATTTTTAGGAGGCTTAGTCTAGAAATCATGAGCACACTCGGACACCTAGAAATTATGACAATTAAAAGTGGATACAAACTCTATTTTCCTTCTCTTCCTTACAGTATCTTCTATAATGGCTAGTATTACCATAGTTTCCATATTTTTCCTTATATTTACCAATATATTTAGATCTCTCATGGGATTTAGATCTATAATTTTCTTGCATCTAATCTTTCTTCTTGAACAATGGTGAAAAGAGTGCTTTATGGCCTAGGTCATAGAACACCACTCTTCTCCAATTACCATTCAATAATTCCTTAGGATCCCAAATTGGATTGAATATCAACCCAAAGTTGAGTCAATTCTCAACAAGGAAGACCTAGGAGGGGTTCTTTTAGGCTGGGAAGGGTTCACCACCAAGCAAAAGATTGGAAAAGACAACTTAATATTCAACTCACAAAACCCAGTAATGCAAGTCAAATCATGAATGCAAATAATGAAATTTAGCAACACTAAGTTAGGTTATGTGTACCTAGGAAGTCTAGAAATGTGATGAGGATTTTGGAAATGAAAAATTACTATCAAAATATGCTAGGGAGGACTAGCACACCCTTACTATTGTCTTAGTCCCATTGCTATTTTTTGGGAGAAATTCAGAATCTTCGGATGTCGAAACAGAATATGGAAGAATCTCGGAAAAATAACTTTGGGAGGACTAAGATGCCCTTACTATTGCCTTAGTCCCATTTTGAATTTTTTAAATCTCTGAGTGTGATCTTGAGGCTCAATTTCTACACTTCCTTCTTCTCAAATCTTTGGTCCTGAAACTTCCAGATCTAGCCTGTAGGTGAGTTTTCGTGAAGATGAAAATTTTTATATGCAACTATACAACTTTATAACTTTGCACTTCAAATGACCTTCAAGTCTTCAACCTAAATCTACAAACACAAACATGCACAAGATGAAAAACTTTTTGATTGTTAGTAAATGGGGGTTTTCCTTGGTCAAACCCCTTGTTGGTAATTAAACCTTGAAATGAAATGGAATAATGAAGGGAACTGATGAATGAACAAAGTGTTATGTTGTAACTCACCAACCCCTTGTTATGAAGTCTTCAAACTTGTGTGAAGTGGCTAGCTTGAATGTATATCTTGAATCAAAGGAATACTTGATAGATGTTGACTTGAATTGCTTGCTTGAATCAAAACCCTACATCAAAAACATTAGCTCAAAAACACATATGATGCAAGAATATTCTTGATGTGATTCTTGAATCTTGATGATGGCTTCAAATGCTTGAAGAATTTCTCTTGAATGCTCTTGTAAACTCCAATTTTTTATTATGAATGAATACTCGAGTTGCTAGGATGATCTCATGAATGCTTAGGATGAAAATGAGCGAAAGAACCTTGTATTTATACTTATCCATGCTTAATATCTTGAAATTACAATACAACAAGCTGACATATGAATTTATTAATTAAAGGAAGCTAAATCTCGCCAAGATTTGAAATTAAATCCCAAAAATAACTTAAGGGGGACTAAGATGACCTATGTGTCGTCTTAGTCCCAAGGCTTGAAACTTGGGGCACAAACTCCAAAAAGGGGGCCATTTAAGGTGCATTTGAAAAGAGGGTCACAAGACCTTTGGGGGACAAAGATTCCCTAGGTGGCATCTTAGTCTTGACCCAAAAATTAGGGACACACAACCAAAATCATTAAATTATTATTTATCCTTTGATATTTGTTTCATTAAATTATTATTTATCCTTTGATGTTTGTTAGGATTAGCCATAAAAAGATGAAATTCATTAGGCTTTTGGATGCAAAATAGGGTGAATTAAGACATAAATAAAGATAAATAAAGAAAGGCAAGCCCAAACAAGTGTGAAAGTGCAAGGGTATGCATTTTCCTACACTACACTTCTTACCTTTTCCTTTTATCTACCACAAACAACTAGGGCCTCCTTAGCATATTCAAAAGTATCTCTTCACATCTCTTTAGAAAAAAACTGCCACCACCTCATATATTTTCAACTTGGTCCCATGAATATTAAAATAACTCAAAAAAAACATGAAATGATACTCCTCCATTTTTACTCCAAGAGTGTGTAACTAGGTAACACCATATTAAATAAATTGATGTACTTAGCTTCTTTGTAAAAGAAATTGTTAACAAAAGATTTAGCTTGATATAAATCTCCTAATTTCTTCCAAATAAGTATTGTGGTGGTATTTGCATGTACGTTCAACAATATTGAATCAATTAAATAAATCCTAATGATATCTTTACCTTCTCTATCTACTTTATTCCAATCTTCTTATGACATAGTAGTAGGTTTTGATCTTGATATTTCAACCCATAGATCTTTGTCTATGAGTTGATCCTTCATCTTGAGATTATATATCTAAAATTTTGTGTCTAAGATATTTTCCATTTATATTTTTTATGTTCTTACCATATCTTCTTATAAAAATATCAAAACCTTATATGCAAGATCGCACTCAAAAAACATATTAGTATAAAAATACTCAAACCAACACCTAGAATATGAGTTGATAAAGATTTGATACCAAATGAAAGGAAGAAAGACCTATTTGGAAGTACTTCCTAAACTACTCTTAAAGGAAATTACAAAAGGGATAAACACATATAAAACTTAATTAAAAAATGACACCCCGTTTTAAAAATGAGATACTGTTTCATAAAAGCATAAAAAAAAATTAAAAAATTATGAAACAAGATCCTTCCCATTTTTTAAAATTTGAATTTTTGGTCAAGTTTTTGCTTTGTTTTTCAATGAACAGGAAAAGGCTTGGATACCCAAACCTAAGCTTTGGACCTAGTTTGACCTACAAGTTGGAGGTCTTGGCAATGCCACAAGAAAATAGTGACTTTTGACATATGTTCAAAAACGTTTTTGCAGAATTTTTTGATGAAATTAAAACCCATTATAGCCAATTATACCCAAACCTAAGCTTTGGACCTAGTTTGACCTACAAGTTGGAGGTCTTGGCAATGCCACAAGAAAATAGTGACTTTCGACATATGTTCAAAAACGTTTTTGATGAATTTTTTTTCTATTTTTCAATTAATTTCTGATGAAATAGGTCCATAAACTTGAATTATCAGGGCTTTTTAGTATTTTAATAACTTTTTATTAACATAATTTATTGAAAAACAAATTGTATGAAAGCATATAGACAATTATTTTTAATTTAAAAAATATATAAAAATGATAAGTTTAAGTCATCTTATGCATGATGTACATGATGATTTTTCAAAACACCAAATATGGCCAATAAAAATTAACAAAAAAAAATTCAATAAAAAATTACAAAAAAATATGGAAAGCGTGCTTCAATGAGTTACAAATCTTTTCCCAAAAGGATTTAGAAAAATATGATTATTTAGGTCAAAATATGGATGATGTACACACACATGGAATAGTAAAAAAAAGTGACTTTTAATTAGTGGTTTTTAGAAAAGCTTATTGAAAATCAATTTGTATCATTTGGGTATTGAAATAAATTACATATTTGGAATCTACACTTCGAGTACTACATTTTATGATTAGTGACTTTTTAAAGATTCCATCTCTAAGTGCTTCAAATATTAAGATCAAATGTGACAAATTTTGAAAATCGGGGAAAATGCATCCACTTTCTGGCCAAAAAGTGCACTCAACTTCTTGCCAACACCCAAATTTATATGGAAATCACTAAAGCAATTAATGCTCAATCAAGAATGTTGTTCTTAAAATCACTATTAACTAAAGTTTGTAACCCACTACCAGTTCTTAAATAAACCCCCACATCAACACAAAAATCACAATAGTATATATAATATGCATTCACATCAATAACACATACTAGTTACTACTACATTTCCATCATAAATATGTTTCTTTTGTATTAAATATCATAGAATTTAAAGGATTACATGTTCATCAATTGGACAAACAAAGCAGGGTCATATATACATAGTAATATACAAACTATTTTAAAGAAAAACAAACTATGCAATGTTCAACTACTAGATTTGCTTAGATACATTTACCATTAGATGATAATAGGTAATAATTTAATCTCTTACAATGACTTGTAACATAATAAAACAAAACCATTTTTCATAATACTATAAACGTCGTCTTTGATTTGTTGCCCCATTTCTCAATGTTGTCTTGGTAGAATTATGTTTGATTTTCCCTTGTGGTGGTGGTTTACCTCTTTGTCCTATGATACTTTTGGGTAATTTGTTGGATTCCTTTTGAAATTATAAATAACATCTCATGAACGAGGTACTATCAACTTCATTGAGTTGTGAAAGCCTTCCAAATTTAACCTCTATCTTGTTGAAATCCACAACTCCTTCCTTTAGCAACTTCACAAGTTTGTCCTTTCAGTTCTCCATAGTGGTTGCTACCTGCACAACAATATTGTAAAACATGAGTCTTCTAAAAGAATCAATAAGTACCCTCCTAGTACCCTAAAAAGTATCCTCATTTCTAGCCTTCCATATTGCTCATAAGATATTAAACGATAAATTAAGCCAAAATAGATTATATGCCATACTTAAATCTTCTACAAAAGAGAATCTCCTACCAATTTATCTTACCTTTGTCCCCCCATCCCATAATGTTCTAAGCCAAAAATATGTTCTAGATCTCTTTTGCAAACAAACATTCAAATAAGATATGTCTAATGCTTTCAAGATATTTACATACAAAACAAATGCTCAAAATTGAAGATGAAAGCTTAAAAGGAAGTTTTTGCAGCATAAGTAACCATTTAAAGAAAGCGATCTTAAGTTCTAGTGTATTATACCACAACAACTTGAAGGTTTTTTACCACTGTATATCTGAGAAATCTATATTCCAACATTTTTTTAGATGGAATGGAAGGCCTTGTGAGAAATTTAAGGTTTTATAAATCACTTTAGGTTTTAATTTTAGAATCTTAGTACCATCTACATAAGTGATTTTCAATCAATTCATTATCCTTTATATTGCAACTAGGTTAGTGAATGCTCCTACAGGCCTCCCTAAGGATAGAGGAAGTTCTCCAATGTGATGGAGAAAGCTTGAATTCAATACTCAAATCTACCCACAATTTTATTTGATTAATATATGTTATATCTTTAAAGCATCTAATGCCTTTTGAATTTCATGTTTTAGTGAGCATGTGGTTTACCTTTTTTAGACCTATCAAGGTACACAGTACTTTTGGTTTGATTCACATACTCACAATTCTTAATTTGACTTCTAATGATCTCCTAGGCTTTCCATACACTGTTGAACACATTTGATCCAGTTGGCATTACTAGAAATCTCTCAAATATCATGTCCATCGACCTTCTTAGTGACCATTCCATCGATTCATTTTCCAACAATTAAATAATAGATCATCTACTAACTCACAAAGAATCCACTTAATAAAAAATAGATGACATTAAAATTTTAAACTATTTTAACAAAATAAATATTTTTCAATTCTTACTGCTAAATAAAAGTATATATAAAATCATACTGCTCTAAAACCCCAAAAAAAAATCTATTAAAGCCATTACTTCCAGATTATATATCTACTACACAGATTTGATCTTTAAAAATACATCTAAAAATGAAATGTTAAAAATATACCATATTATAAAAGCTTTTTCCTCCATGAACAGCAGCCAACCTCCAGCTTTCCAGTATGCAAAGGCATTATTGAGTGCAGCATTGCCGATTAAACATAGAAGAATTTCTACACAAGCTAAAAATATTAAACCATCGAAATCATCAACGCTGCACTCAATGATGTATTTGCCAATCCAGATTTTTTTCAGAAACGTTTGCCTGAGATTGTCCAGGCATTGAAGAAATGTTCAACCATTTATAATATGAGCAGATCTGTTCTGCACCAATAAAAACATTAGATTTTGTCGATTTGTGTAGTACAAGCTGAAAAGTACAGTCGATGTGAGAGGCGTAGGGGATCAGATTGCAGTACTAATTCAGTGGTACAAGTTACGTTGCCCTAATCTAAACTCTACAAGCTAGAAAAAATATTTAATTCATAAGATTGAAATGGTGCATCAAGTTATCTTGTTATATTTAATTTGGTAATTAAAAAATTATGAAGATTAATGTAGATCTAAATTTCAAGTCTAAGTATAAGGAATAGTGAATATTAGATTAATGGAATTAGAATATTTTATTATTATTGTGTAAGGATTTTGTCTAAGTCTAGGAATTAGGGATGAATTCAAGATTACAAATTCGTTTTGTATATATAAACTTGATATGCAAAGGTCAAGAGAGATTTAGAGTAATTAGGTATGTGAGGACTAAGCCTTATTGTTGGTAGAGGTTCTTAATATTTTTATCATGGGACAAGGTGGTAGTGTTCCATGATTGCAATTCTATGATATCTTAGAAATCTTTGAGTTTTTCAATTGCAGCTTTCATACTTGGGATATTTATGTAAACTATCAAGATATATTTATATGATTCTCATGTTAGGTATCATATTTGAGTCTATTTCTAGAGTGATTTGTACTTGTTACCTCTCTATTGGAAAGATCGATGTGACATCAAATGTATAAAGTGTAACATGACTATTTGGAGGTAGCAAACAATGGAGGTAGGAGGAAATCAATCATCTTGAGCTACCTTCTTGCTTAGGGGTGATTCATTGCATGAGAAGCACCACTTCATATTTGTCCCTTCATAGAGCAAGGGTGGCTTGGCTTTTGTTGAAGTTTTCTTTTCAAGTGAAATTGGTATTCACTTTGGTTGATGTTGTTTTATAAAACATAGGAGGGATTTGAGAGACTCGGAAGAGATGTGCACTCTTGGAGGAGAGTTGTTCTCTCATGTGTAGCACTAGAGGAGGCATTTTGAATTTTTGACACACTTATAGGAGATGTGGACTTTCAGAGGAAATTTGTTGTCCCATTGTGCAAGGAGGATGGGGACACTTTATGTTAGATCTCATGTTGTGTAAAGGTTTGAAGGTTCTATAGTCAAGAGATCCACTAATGGAGACATTCTAGTGTTTCCTAGGTGAGTGAGGAGGAATAGTGAAGGCGCTTCATCAGAATCTCCAAAAGGGTCGATGTGATCAACTCTTCCAATGTTCTTTCCTTTGTTTGAATTGATGTAGTAAGGTGGGATGGTTGTTATTAAATTAAATAGTTAGTTTAGTGTACATGAATGTTAATTTATTAAATAAATAAGCATATGAATGTTAATTTATTAAATAAATAAATGTTACTTAATATTAGTAATTTAATAGCTAGTTAGTTTTAGGAAGTTATTCCCACAGGGAATTTGGGGTGGTTATTTGAAGGCATGCAATGATTTAGAAGAATTTTCAATAAATATTATAAATTATTTCAATAAGTATAATGTTTACTATCATTTCTTTTATTATTGTTCAAAATGGTGTAAGCAATCTGATCAGCATATTCAATACATGGGCAAAGGATGGTATTGTGGCACTTAATGGGAAAAACACCTATGTAGATACAATGTCATTATGCCTCAATAAAGGAGAGAACTTAGGAAAAATCCCTTTAATACAATAAAGAGGGGATTGATTAGCACAATGCCCCCTTGAATAGAATAGAGGGCCCAAACAATTAGGCACAATACCCCCAAATCTAATGAAATGGCTCAAGTGAATGCAACAAAGTAAGATGTAAGAGGAAATTGAATATCTAATAAAAGGCTCCATATGAGTAATACAATGTGACAATAATGTTAGAACACAATGATCTACTGAGAGGGGGGTGAATCAGTAGATATTAAAACTTTTAAGCCTTAAACTCCCAAGTAGATGATTTCCTAAAACATTGGGTAAACTCATAATAGTGGTGTACAATTTTGATGAGGAAGGAAATTTGTAAAAAATGCTTATACATTCGAAATTTCATGTTTGTAAGGGTTCGTTCGAACTAGGGATTTCGCACGAACCCAAAAGAGGGGTTCGGTCAAACCCATAGTTCGAGCGAACTCCCTTTTTCATGGTGGGTTCGCTCGAACCCTATAATGTCATGTTTCTTCATAGAAACGAATGGAAAAGTCAAAAAAAAGGGGGGTTCGCTCGAACCCCCCTTTTTTGCCCTTCTCCTTTTCCACCAAATTTTAGCATATTTACGCCCTTCGAAGCTCAGGTTGAGGATGAAAATGGAGGAGACTTCACAAACCCAACTAGAAGATGGTAGTCCTCAAAACGAGCTATCCAATGAATAAAATTTTAATATGTTTTGGTTTTATTATGTATGTATTTTTTTAGTTTTATTAAAAATAGGTTTTTCACCAAAAATCAAGCTCTTTGTTTTGCACATGTGGAAAAATAGCAGATTATCAAAATAAATTTTTTAAAAATATTTTTGTGTTGGGTATCGATGTCCTTGATCCATTAAAAAAAAAAATTTGAATTTCGATACATACAAAAAAAGTTATGTTGTGTACAGTCCACCTATGTTTGAATTACAATTGGTTTGACTTTGAAACTTGATTAAGGAAAATATATTCTATAAAAAACTATGAGACCAAATGAAAGTGCTAGATATCGTAGTTACAAATATAAATTTGAAAAAAATAGAATTTTATCCTTCATACAAAAAAAGTTATGTTGTATACTGTGAGCGTCACTTTTTAAAAATGTTGTTTTCTGAAATAAACATATGAATGTTAATTTATTAAATAAATAAATGTTACTTAATATTAGTAATTTAATAACTAGTTAGTTTTAGGAAGTTATTCCCACAGGGGAATTTGGGGTGGTTATTTGAAGGCATGCAATGATTTAGAAGAATTTTCAATAAATATTATAAATTATTTCAATAATTATAATGTTTACTATCATTTCTTTTATTATTGTTCAAAATGGTGTAAGCAATTTGATCAGCATATTCAATACATGGGCAAAGGATGGTATTGTGGCACTTAATGGGAAAAACACCTATGTAGATACAATGTCATTATGCCTCAATAAAGGAGAGAATTTAGGAAAAATCCCTTTAATACAATAGAGGGGATTGATTAGCACAATGCCCCCTTGAATAGAATAGAGGGCCCAAACAATTAGGCACAATACCCCCAAATCTAATGAAATGGCTCAAGTGAATGCAACAAAGTAAGATGTAAGAGGAAATTGTATATCTAATAAAAGGCTCCATATGAGTAATACAATGTGACAATAATGTTAGAACACAATGATCTACTAAGAGGGGGGTGAATCAGTAGATATTAAAACTTTTAATCCTTAAACTCCCAAGCAGATAATTTCCTAAAACATTGGGTAAACTCATAATAGTGGTGTACAATTTTGATGAGGAAGGAAATTTGTAAAAATGCTTATACATTCGAAATTTCATGTTTGTAAGGGTTCATTCGAACTAAGGAGTTCGCATGAACCCAAAAGAGGGGTTCGGTCAAACCCTTAGTTCAAGCAAACCCCTAGTTCAAGCGAACCAATAGTTCGAGTGAACCCCCTTTTGCATGGTGGATTCGTTCAAACCCTATGATGTCATGTTTCTTCATAGAAACGAATGGAAAATTCAAAAAAAAGGGGGTTCGCTTCGAATGAACCCCCTTTTTTTGCCCTTCTCCTTTTCCACCAAATTTTAGCAGATTTATGCCATTCGAACCTCAGGTTCAGGATGAAAATGGAGGAGACTTCACATACCCAACTAGAAGATGGTAGTCCTCAGAACGAGCTATCCAACGAATAAAATTTTAATATGTTTTGATTTTATTATGTATGTATTTTTTTAGTTTTATTAAACATAGGTTTTTCACCAAAAATCAAGCTCTTTGTTTTGCACATGTGGAAAAATAGCAGATTATCAAAATAAATTTTTAAAAAATATTTTTGTGTTGGGTATTGATGTCCTTGATCCATTAAAAAAAAATTGAATTTTGATACATACAAAAAAAGTTATGTTGT
Organism: Sequoiadendron giganteum; assembly: GCA_007115665.2. Classification (NCBI taxonomy): domain Eukaryota; kingdom Viridiplantae; phylum Streptophyta; class Pinopsida; order Cupressales; family Cupressaceae; genus Sequoiadendron; species Sequoiadendron giganteum. Next base: position 48,396,462 of record CM021109.1, read on the forward strand.
ATACAGTCCACCTATGTCTGAATTACAATTGGTTTGACTTTGAAACTTGATTAAGGAAAATATATACAAAAAAAGTTATGTTTTATACGATGAGCGTCACTTTTTAAAAATGTTGTTTTCTGAAAAAAACCGATTTTCGTGGGAGATGGAAAAAGAAGTGCAATCTAATTCCAAAAAATTTGAAAAAAATATTTTAGAATCTATAGACAAAATGTGATGAGACTCTAGTTTGCATCATCTTGAAATTCCTCATGGTTTAACCGCTATAGGTGCCCAAATGTGAAGATTTGTTAAAAATAATAATTTCAGTGTCCAGTTTGGCCAAAAATTGTAAACCACTATTGTGGGATCACCCCATTCAATGTGCAGATTAGAACATAAACCAATATAGTGCAGTCACATGCACATGAAAAAACAATACATAACACTAGATGTATGTGGAAAACCTTGAATGGGAAAAACCGCAATGAGAAATGTTGCTAGGATCTACTATCCTAATCCATCCTCACAAGCAATGAAATTCAATTACAATTTTAAGGGCTTCAACCCTAAGGAAACTTCAACTCCCTATTTTAGAAGCTAAAACTTCAAGGATGCTACAACACCCTAATCTAAGCTACAACTATGTACAATGAGGCTACAACCTCTATAGATTTACACATTCAATTATGCATAAATTGGCTCTACAAAACCTACAATGCATCAATTTAGTGCATGGATTTTTCTTCTCTATTCACTCCTAAACACAACTGTAAACAACTTCACATATATATATTTCAGATTTTAACTCTTTGTTAGAGTAACACACTTCACTTACTGACTATAATCTCTCTTCACCAAAACCAAGAAGTTCATATCTCTAAACTACTAATATATAACAATTTTTGTCTTCACCGAGAATCAACACAAATCACCTTGTAACCCTAATTGGAATTAAATGAATCATTTCATTTTTGATGAATTATTTCTAGGTTTTATATGTCGTTTCACCATTTTCCTGTGCAGTGATTCAAATTCAACCTATGTGTTCTTCTTTTCCTTAGAACTGTCATCTTCATCCAATGATCAACAAGATCATTGCTAGATATCTACCTGACAATTTGTGCGAGTGAATATATTCAATAATCAACTTCCTAGAATAGATCTCATCCCTTGTTCATTGATCTAAGAATTTATTCCATTCATTTTTCCATTGGATCAAATGCATTCATAGTTGTGTTCACTTACATAATAAATCCCACTATCAACTATGTCATCCTACACCAAGAGTTCATGCCCTAGCTGTGTCGTTTTCCATCTTCTCTTCGACTAGGGCTATCTAGTAGATCACCATCATCAACTATATTGATTGACCAAATATTGTTTTTGCAACAAGGATGCAAAAGAATGAATGATGATTTACCATGTGTCACCATTCTATTCACCTTCCTTATCCACGTCATCAATCAACATTCTATTCTTTACTTATTCTATTTTTGTGTTATCATTATATCGTTGTAAAATTAACGAATACACATCCACTTTAGCGATGTAGCGATCATTAGTATATTGTTGCTTTGATAAGCCTTTCTTTTTTATTTTAGTGATGATCATATTCCTATCGCATATCATTGTAAAACTTCAAGATTCACTATTCATTATCGCGATGGGGAGAGATATAGTGATCACTGTTAGATCGCATACCTTTTGATCTCTTGTCATTCACTTTATCTCATCATGTATCGCTAAACCACACGTTAGTTTCAATGCATATGAACTCAACGATAGTCTTTGTTTCCATCAGGTCCCACTACCACATATTGATCAACATGGATTGATTTCCACCAATCCCCACTTCCCCGCAGGTCTTGAACGGGCCCCACTAAATTTTTAACGGGCTCGTGGGAAACTGTTGTGTATACACTTCCAAGATCACTAAATGATGTTTTCAAACAATGCTCGGTCCTACCTAACTTGCACAATCATTTCCATATCAAAGAGGGGTGATCCCACAATACTGGTTTACAATTTTTGGCCAAACTGGACATTGAAATATTTTTTCTAACTAAATCTTCACTTTTAGGCATCTATAGCAGCTAAACCATGAGGAATTTGAAGATGATGCAAACTAGTGATTTGTGGCATTTTGTCTGCAAATTCTAAATACATGTTTTTCAAAAAAATTGGAGTCATATTGCCGTCTTTTTCCATCTCCTTTGAAAACTAGTTTTTTCAGTAAACAACATTTTTTTGAGTGACACTCACCATATACAACATAACTTTTTTTTCCATGAAGGATAAAATTCTAATTTTTTCAAATTTAGATTTGTAACTATGATATCTAGTTCTTCCAATTGGTCTCATAGTGTTTTATTGAATTATCCTTAATCAAGTTTCAAAGTCAAACCAATTACAATTCAAACATAGGCAAATCGTATACAACGTAAAAAAAATTGTATGTATCGAAATTTATTTTTTTTGGTTGGATCAAGGACTTTAATATCTGATGCACTCAATTTTTTCAAAACAAAATGATAATCTACTATTTTTCCACATGTGCAGAACAGAGAGCTTGATTTTTGGTGAAAACCCTATATTTAATAAAACTAAAAGAACAAATACATAATAAAACTAAAACATATTACAATTATATTCATTGGATAGCTCATTCTGAGGACTACCATCATCCAATTGGATCTGTGAAGTCTTCTCCATTTTCATCCTCAACCTGAGCTTAGAAGTGCAAAATTTTGTACTTTTTTGGTGCTTGAGGGAGGAGGAGGGAAAAGGAGGGTTTGAGCGAACCAAGGGGATTTGCTCAAAGCCCCAAGGGTTCTCTTAAACCAAGGTTCACTCGAACCAAGGTTTGAGTGAACCAGGGTTTGAGCGAACCCCCTCTCCACAAGCCTTTTATTTTGGATTTTTCTTGAGAATGGTGGGCCCCATCATTAAATGGGTTCGCTTGAACCAATAAGTTCATTTGAACCCCAAAAACCAATTTTTTTGTATGGGTTCATTTTTTCCAACTTTTCCTTCCTCACTCAAATTGTAAACCACTTTTGTGGGTTTACCCAGAGACTACCTTAAGAATTCTTTCAATGATAATATGTCACTCGGATGTGGAAACCACATGATGTCATTACATGTTGTGGAGGAAGTTATGTGACACTCTTTGAAATGACTAATTCATCCCAATGCACCTCTAGGCAACAGGGCCAGTCACCAACACATGATTAATGACATAAGCTGTCACTTAAAGTAACCTACAACCTGTCATAGCAAGTCAATGAATATAAATAACATTGTAACTAGACCTATCATAAATGTAATTTCCTTTTGCATTTTCATGATTGACACTGCTCATATTACACTTATGATTGGCATCAATGACCACAAACCTGAACCGACTCTATCCAAACAATCTCTTCTTTTGACATCAATGACAACATTCTTAACTTTAACATCAATGACAACATTCATAACTTTGACATCAATGACAACATTCTTCCAACAAATGTGTGAAGGGGAAGAATAAATTCCCCCATGTCAAAATATATGGTAATGATAATATACATGTAAAAAGGATGATACATGACACCCCCAATGTCTAACTCAAAAGATGTATCAATATAATCTCATCACTACAATGTAAATAGCCCCAAACAATAAGATAAATATTATGTAATAAGTGATCATTTGGATCATGCCAATGGATAGGCATGAAAATGAAAATAAGTAATATGTAAGGATGTGAATGCCAAATCACATGTATAGATGTACAAGTCCCATAATAATTTGTGAATTATTTTTCTATGTAGGTTTGTATTGTCATAAGATATAATATACTCATCAATGATCACTTTTGGATATCAACACATTTATACTTAAGATATATGTTATTATATATTTTGCCTTAACTAGTGTGATGTATTTAGCTTTTCTATTTTCATTATTATCATGTTATGTTAGATGATTCATTTCAATGGTCTAGTTTCATTGATTTGATTATGAGGTGTAATCATACACCTTTGTATTATTCCTATTATGTTTAGTTAAAAAATAACATTGAGGTAGGTTACATATTGATGTGATTACAATATATGTATTACTTGTTTTATTTAAATGCTCACATTGGTTATTTATCTTTTATTATTCTATGGATATAATTGATATGTATTTGAGTATGTAGGAATAGGGAAAACCGAAGGGTATTTAACTGTAAAGAGGTTTGTGTGGGTTTATTTGACTATATAAAACCATCTTGCTTCATCTAGAATACTGAGTCTTGCTTCATCTAGAATACTAACTATGTAAATACAAATAAATGCTAGGTATTGATATAATAATTTATAATAACTAATAGAAATAGATATAAATAATTATATATGTCTCAATAATGAAAGAATGCACTAGGATTGATGTAGATTTGAATCTAATATTTCTCAATATTAAGAATAAAAATATCAAACTAGTAATAGCCTCAAAATTAGAATATTCTTGTCAATATATAGGGATGAGTCTAAGATTCAAGCATAGATCTAAGACTAAAAAATTTCTTACACTTTTGAACTTATCTTATGTACCTTTCAAACATATACTATCAAATTTATATTATATATTACAATCTACTCTACTCTTCCTAAATATTTGGGGGCTTGGTAATGTTTAAAATTATCTTAAGGAGTGTCAATTGTATAAGAATTAGCTACCCAAGATCTCTAATTCCTAAGAAAAAATAAAATATCAAAATAATACAATAATATGCTATATAAAAGATGAAATGTGCATATATAAGAGAGAGCTAGAAGTGGGTATATAGAGGATATAACAAGGGATAAAAATGTACAACTAGTATGAGATAATAGAATATTTTACCATATGTGTAGTAAATATCCACTAAACTAGGAAAGAATCAATGGCCTTACTAAAATAAATATGCATGGTGTGACCAATATTGAAAAATAAATTGCAGTAGTATTTAAAGACACATCTAGACTAATGTGAACACACTAGTAACACCCCTCCTAAGTGCAACATAGGGAGAGAAAAGAAAATGAAAAATAACCAAATCCTCAAATATATATGTTCCAGCATTTATTTATAATCAAGTGCATATGTAAAATGTAATCACTGAAGGAAGGACTTGAGATGACCACAAAAGGACAACTTCCTTCACTCAAAGAATCAATTACAACTGGAGATAGTTTGAGAATTGAGTTTTGATTCCTCTTGCATCCATGTGTCTAATACCTCCTCATTGTCTATTCTATATGTATTACTTTCAATTTTAAGTTCTCCTTATAAGTTTGGTTTTTCTAGATTGTCACTTGGTGGTAACCATGAAATTGTGTATAGGTTTTCTATTTTAGATTCATTGTAAAATTTTGGGTTGGCTTCTTCTATGTATGCTTCATTTGGTATTTTTTCCTAGGGAGATACAAACTATTCTATTTTTATCACCAAATGATATCTCCTCTTTTCAAGGGTCTACAATTCCATTAGCATTTACAAACCACCTAAGTCCTAATAGGGCATTGAATGAATCAAAGGTTTGTTTTATTACAACTACAAAAATCTACTATTCTCTTTATCCATTTTACATTGACTTCCTCCTATTTCCATGCTCCCAAATTTTTCATTCATATCCCATCTTCTAGGTTGATATTATATAACTTGGTGTTTGTTATGTTTTTGTTTTCCCTACTTGTTCCCACACTCATTTAGGGAGCATTTTTATATTGGCTCCCAAGTCTACCATGACATCGGTTATCTTTTTGTGATCTATGCCTACTGTAATCATAATTGGTCATGTTTTCCATTGTTTTTCTTCTTTGTTTATGGTTCTAATTTTGGGTATTTTATTTTTTTTATTCCAATATTTATAAAAGTGTTGTATTTTATCTAGTAGATTGGATTTTTTACATATTTTCATTAATTGTTTAAGTATTCCTACTTGTTTGGAAAATTATTGGTCTTTTTCCTAATCTTGTTGAATTTGTGGCCATTTTCTTTGTTTCCTCCATTATGTGATCATGTTTTCTTTTAGTGGGGTTGAATACCTTCTCATATAATGTAGTTTATCCTTCCATTGTGTCTAGTCTATCAATTATGGTATTGGTTCCTTTACTTATTATCACCGCTACTTTGTTGTGGTTTGGAATTTCTCTATCAGAGTTATTAGTCTTTGCATATTCTTTCTTATGATTTCCTTCATCCTTATTTTTGAGTTCTTTTGGTAATTTTGTTATTAATCTTTCCCCTCTAGATGATTTTGATTCTTGGAGCTCGTCTCTCTTTGATTACAAAGCCACATTCCTATAATAGGTTTAGGCTTTGTCACTTTTCAATGTCATGTTTTGTACTCCTACAAAATCAATAGGGTTTCTTCATGTCTCCCCAATATTCTATCACAAAGTGGCCTGACTTACCTCATTTGAAACATGTGGAATATTTTTGTCTCCTCCTTTCTCTGCCTTAACCTTTATCTCCCTAAAATTGGCCTTTGTCAATGTACGAGTCTAGATCCGATTGATTTTGAATAGAATTAATATTTCAATTATTTTTCCATTATGAAACTTCATATCCATGGTTATGTTTATGGAGTTGCCTTTCCACCAACCCTTTAACATATGACAAAATTTGGTGGTCACTATAGTTTTTGTTGTTGGGTATTCTCTCAAATGAAATAATTATGAGGTATAATCCTTTGTTTCATTATCGTCCCATTCTCCACAACTGCCATGATAAATCAAGATTAAATTCTTGGGTAGTGCAGGTTCAAATCACTCTTATTGTGTTAACTTTATTTTTTCTAATTTTATTCAAATATTCATTTCTTATATGTACTAAAATAGTAAGTGTATATATGTTTTCCTTTTTCAACAAGGGGCCAAATACTTGTATGAATATATATTCTCTTTTGGTCAAAAGTACATTATTATTTGATTTAAAAGTTAGGTTGCCTATATCTAGGAATTTAGTTGTTAGCAGTTACACCAAAAGGATATTCATGACTCAAGAGACACCTTCTCTGCTTATAATACAACCCATTCCTAATTTTATATGATTTACAAGTTAGTTGTGGTGTATGCTATTTAAGTGAATTATGCACAATCTAGGTGTTTTTGATGTGATCATCATTGATACCCTATACTATCATATTTTAGATAGTACTCTTCTTAGATGTCTCAATGTGGAAAAAGCACAAATGGTTTTACATGAGATACATAATGTTATATGAAGAGCTCACTCTAGTGGTCCTACTCTAGCTAAGAAGATCATGAGGACTGGATACTATTGGCTGACTATGGAACATGATGCATATCACTTTGTGAAGAGATTTTGATAATGTCAGATGCATGGATATCTTAGACATGCACCAGCATAGGGACTACACCCAATTGCATCACCATGGCCCTTCTCTTAATGGGGAATCAACATTTTAGGAAAAAATCATCATTACTAGAACAAAATACTTTACCAAATGGATTGAATCCATACCTTTGACATACATCATCATTGAGAAAATTGTGAAATTTATCCTGAACTACATCATATGATGGTATGGTGTTCCCTTGTCTATAGTCATAGATAATGATCATCCCTTCAAAAACTAGTACATCTAGGAATTATGTGAGAAGTGCCATGTCCAACATCACTTTGCCACTTTGTAGCATCCCTAGGGTAATGGTCAAGTGGAGATGTTGAATAAAACCATCATAAAAATCTTAAAAAATATTATAAATGATGTTGGTCGAGACTAGCATATATTCAGAGCTAAATCTAACCTTATGGGCTTATCATACGAGCATTCGTACTCCTACCGATGCTACACCCTATTCCCTTGTCTATGTAGTAGTTCATTGATGATGAAGATTACTAGGATACTAGACTACATGAGCTAGAGAACTTTGTTAGATCCTATGAAATAAGAAAAATTGCATTAGTCCATCTATATAGGCATATCATAATCATTTTCAATGTAGCTATAAAAAATGGTCAAACTTTGATATTTTCAATATCAGTGATTTAGTCCTAAAAGAGAAGATCCCAAGAATCAACTAGAGTGAGAAAAACTAGGAAAGTTTGAACCTAACTGGTTGGGTCCCTACACCATTATTATAGCTTATGGATCTATCACTTATCAATTAGTTACTCTTGAAGGTGAACTGTTATCTAATCCTATCAATAGCATGCACCTTTGTAAGTACTATACATGACTTTCAATGACCCTATAAAATTTTAAAAAATCAAAAAATAGAAAAATAGAAAATGAAAAGAATAAGAGAAGTAATTCATCCTATAGTGAAAACCATTTCGATGGTGCTTTGGTTAATTACCATGGTGAAAACCTGGCAAATAGGTGCCATGTGTAGTTAGTTACCACTCTACCATCTATCATTATTCCAGTAGATTCCATTCACAATAAACTGAGCATAGGCTCCTTCATAATAAAAGCTTTCTCACCCTTCTCATGGCCTAAGAATGATTAAAATTTAGTGTCAATCGCTTACCCTATTCATCCCTTTCATAATAATTGGTCCTATACCTGACTAGGGGAAATCCTCGGCCTAGAGTTTCTAAAGGATCTTAGACATGGTACCATCAAAGTAAATTATCATAGTAAAAACCCAAAAACATCAAAACATTCTATAAAATCCAAAAGCATCCATAAATTCCTTGAAAAATCTAAAACAATCATAAAATATCAAAAAACATTCAAAAACAACATTGGCCATCAAACATGTAGTAATTATATAAATCCAAATAATCAAACTATGTAGCTTTTGCATGTATCACATAGGCAAGGCCTCCATTGATGAGACCTTGAGACCTAGGTTTGTCCCTTAGAGTCCATCATAATAAACTCCATCACAATCCATATTCCATAATAAATTTATCCCTTGTCAAGAACTAACATGTTAGTCAAACACAAATGGAACATTTTATAGAAACTGGGCTTAACAAATCATGGAATAATAAACAAAACTACTAGATTGGCCTTCAACATGGCTGATCAATTGTCTACGTATCTATCAATGTTTCATATCTTATCAAAAATCATTTGTCTTCTAGGGTTGTTGCATTATTGAAACCAAACTAGGTCTCTTAAACAAGATGTTTCATTCCTTAAATCAAAAACAATCATTTGAATCATATAAAACACATATCAGTGCACAAGAAGATCTAAATAGTTGTGGACTCATTTGGTCTATTAGTTAAGTCATATCTTATCTTATTTATCTTATGTCATGTTCCTATGCTACTAAATGATATCCACAAGTGATTAAAGCAATGATGATGGATCATGACTTCTTTTTGTTGATTTTTGTTTGTGGTTTTTCTTGATAACATGACTAGGGAAACTAAGGTCCTTGAGTGTGATTAGGGTTCCATTTGGCATAATCAAAACATCTTATGAAAGTCAAAATTTAGCTAACACTTTCTTGCATCAGGATTAACATGCTCTATGGCTACTTCCTCACATATTCCAACAAGGTTCTATGTTACTAGTATGATTCTAGGTAATCCTTATTTGATGTATCTGAATATTTTATAATGGATACTAATGTCGCCAAGTTTCATCTCAACTTGGTGTACATATATCCACTTGTCCATATATCCATATGTTTAGGCAAACAAAAACAAAAGTTACCATCACAATTCATGCTTTTGTGTGCATACATCTGCTTTTTCCATAATAAAATGCTCTATGATGATAAAAATGTGCACTAGACTAAAATCTCAAATACTATTAATCATACATCAATCTTGATTTGGATGGACAGTCCATCTAACCGTTCTTCACTCCTTACTAATTATTTCTTCTTAATAATATTTCTTTTGTCAGTCCTCGTAGTCACCTAGACATGGCATGCTATGACACACAAAAACAATGTATTAGCTACATCATCTTGCATCCATAATCATGTTAAAATATCATATACATCATCACATGCATCATATTTGATGTATACTACATAAAAATACAAAAAAATAGATAGCTTTAATTTCCATTACATGATCGAATCATCATCCACATAAAATCATACAAAATATGGCATAACATGTCATAAACATATGGTGTCATCCTACATATATATCATGTAATTATATTAATCTCATCATAAAATCATAAGCATTATATATCCATACATCACATAGATTGTCATACATATAAGCATAAACATATCATGTGCATCCATCTATACATGAGTAAAAAGCATAAATCATAAATCCATAAGTGTACATCATATAGGAACCATCACATAGAAATAGAATACATAAGTTCACATCTAAAACATGCATATAGAACATAAACATCATTTAGTTGCCACCAAAAATGATGCACAGATCACATATATATATATATATATATATCAAAAAATGTCTCATGGTACAAAATTGAGTGACTGCCAAAAATGGATCTCACGGGCTCAATCAAAACGTACATATGTCCATATAAAAAATTGGGCTATCTCATACTACCCCTATCCTTTTATGTTGAGTGTCATGAGGGTGGAATTTTCTCTCTTTATCTTGGCCCTGATGGCCTTGACTAATCTCTATGTGAGCGATGAGGTGACTGATATGTGACCTCCTCGGCCTAAATACCCCACCACTACTATGTGACCTGCATGAGTCTTATCTACTCTGACTCTGGCTTAGGCTATAACTTGGTACCCTCTAAGATGGCGGCACCACATCCTCATATATATCTCTATAGTACTATGCCTCCTTTTTATCTTGATAGAATGTGCGAGAAAAATCAGCACTAGAGCAACTAACAGTCTCAATACAATGAGTGACTATTACTCAACCCTGTGTGCTCAAATAAATACCATGTCATGCTCTATTTTCAATTGGGAAACCTATCCATGTAGCCCTTGCACCTGTGCCTGTAGTGCTTGAATTTGAGCCTAGAACGCAACCATATGAAGATCTAGTTCCCTCTCCTTGGCCTCCTCCATAATGTCTCAAATTGCCTCTCTCATTGGAACATCTTGAAGACCCTCATCAATAGCCATGTCTCGAGAAGCATGCTCCTCCTTCAAAGCCACATCTACCTCCACTCCATATCCTTGTTAGGGTTAGAAGGAAAATATCTAACAAGTTAAATGTTGATTTGATCAATAAAATAGAGAAATAAAACATAGAAAAATTATCATAGAAACAAGACAACATAGAGAATTTAACGTGGTTCACCCAATCTAGGCTACATCCACAAAACCAAAGCCATCCAATGATTTTATTATCCAGTGCAAAAACATATTACAATCTCACAAATAATTCCATACTACAACTCCCCAACCCAACCGCTTATAACAAGATTTTAGAAGCTTCCATAAATTAGGGTTCTACAAAGTCGGCTTTTTTCCTTTTTTGACGACAAAGCGAAAAAAAATAGGAAAAAAAAATCTCAAGGGTTTTCACCCCCGAACCCTCATGAGGATACATGAAGATTGTATAGTATAGCATGATCATTTGCCACATACCAAAACTCCTACTCTCCCTATGCATCCTCCTCCTATCAAGGAGCATCCTCCTCCTCACTCTCCTCCTTGGTAGGAGGTAGTGGCCTGGGAACAATAGGTGGCATCTCACCTCTACCCCTCCTACCACCTCTCCCTCCATCCCTACCATTGTCACCTCCATCAGCATCCCCATTCTCCCATCCTCTACCTCTACCTCCATCATCGCCTTGTACCATTTATCTCCCTCGTAGTCTACCCCACGAACCTCTCCCAAGTCTCTCCACCCGCACTAGTAAATTTGGATCTATGAGTGGAATTGGCCTATGCTCTTCCCACCAAGCATTATAATCTATTGTATTTCTTGCATCTCCAAAATTCTCTCTCGTACCCCATTGTATAAGTTGTAATTGATCAAACTTGTGCATGGAAACCTGAGGGTTAATCATCAAACCCCATTGTGCTACCTCTAAGCTAATCTCGTAAATATAGCTAGTATGATAGGCTCTCCCTATCACTCGTTGAACTATCTCAACACCCTCTCTGATAACTATGTCTCAATAATATGCTAACTTTGTATAGTATGACCAATCATATAGCAAGTCTACCAACAATAATGTAGGTTCTCGATGTCATCATCCCAGGTGACACACTTCTTGTAGGTTCTCCATGTGAAAGAATCTAGCAAGTCTAGAGTGTGCCTCCAATAGCCTATGTCATTGATGTGTGTCTAAGTAACTGCTCCTCCGTAAATGAATACATATGGTAAACTAAGTAGAATATCCCTCACAATGACTAGTATAAAAACTATGATATGCTCCCATGCCCATACCATGAACACAGTGGTATCATGGCCAATAGAGAATGCACCTTTGTAATCCACTTCATGTAACTGAAAATATAACATCGCCAAGATACAAAGGCCCTAGGCATATATTGTACCCTCATCGATCATTTCGTCTAACATCTAGCCCCATCCAATTGGAAATCCATGACCTTGTTAGTCTGGCACTACTACACTTGCTATCACATTGCATACCATAACGATCAATCACCCATAGTGATCTACCAATGTTTCCTAGTGAATATCATACTCCTCCACTCTGATATCCTCTATCCCAAAGCACATTTGTATAGTAGCCAATCTAGAGTCAAGATAATACACCACCCTCTCGCCATGAATAGGGATCCGCAGGATGCACCATACATCCTCGAGCATCATAATGGCATCCCCAATCGACAAGAGGAAGGAGATGGTCTTCAAGTACCATCTCTCGGCTAGTGTAGCCAACAGTCCCTAATTAGCCTAGATCTTGGGCATGAATGTTACATAATATAGTCCCAACACGTGCTCCTATATGTATCATCTAGGTGATCTCACAATACAAATGAATATGGCCAACTCTCTCGAGTATAGATCGGTAACAACCTCACTTGTGCTCAAACAACACATTATGTCAATTAGGACACCTAAATAAACCTATTGGACCTTTTTCAACTTGAAAATTTTCCTATTAGTGCATTTAAATTTTCAACAGACAGATGTGACACACTTTTCTACAATTGTGGTGCATTGTCATTCATTCACAATGCACCTAAACAAATGCAGTGATGTTTCCAACTCTTGCGATCCTATTTCAATTATGGTTCTTTAAACAGTTGTCAGATTTCTATAGATGCGGTCCCAAAAAATAATTGTGGGGAACCTCATAGATGCATCGCACAACCTCACAATTGTAGAGAACGTGACTATAATTATGATGTAGAAACTGCATTGCATCTATTTGCTCAATTTCGAGCCCTAAAATCTATTGAAAATTATAAAAACTTTAAATCAAAAATAGAGTATGTACCACATTGCTTGATCCCTTGGGTCACCTAAAGGTCTAAACATGTCATCCATGGTGTGAGCTCTCTATAATTCCTATCATCTCTTTGCTGCTCTTCTCAAAACTCATTCTCTAAACCACTTAAAGTTCTAAAATTCAAATGCACAAATGAGGATTTTGGACCCCCCAAGGCCTATTTATAGACCTTCAGTGGCATTGTGCCCCCCCTTTATAACTGGACACATCAACCCTAACATTCAAATGATAATATGGACACCTAGAGTGACCTAAAATCATTTTTTTTGTTGCCAATGCACTTAACACTATCAAATTAAATTATCAAAACAATTTCCCAATTTTTTTGTGATTTTTCAAAAATTTGCAAAATTTACTGAGGGGAAACCATGCTATCCCGCAATCACCAGGGCATGCCAAGGCATGTCTTGAACATATTGTTTTGAATTTTCTTTGACACAAAGAGGGGGGAAATGTAGATACCTAAAATTGTCCTAGCCTATGAAGTAACATTTTAACACTAATTATCTTCTTTCCCTAATGATTAAATAATGTTCAATTATTTAATTATTATCTAATGTCATATTTCTATAATTAATAACTTTATGTTATTTAATTAATTCACTTTATCATTAATCTTTTTGATTAATTAAATAAATTTTATTTATTTAATTATGTCCTAATCTTTATTGAATCCTAATTAATTAAATAAATCCTGTTTATTTAATTACGTCTTTAATTATCTTATTCTTCTAATTTAATTAAACAATTATTATTAGTTGTTTAATTAACATTTACCCACTTTCTAAATTAAATAATTACTATTACTTATTTAATTATCCCACTTCCTAAGTTAAAAATCACTTTAATTATTTAATTATCTTGTTTCCTCTCAACATTATCCACTTCCTCAATAATAATAAAAACATTTTATTTATTTATATAATTCTCACTTGCATATTCCTCAAATAATTAATGCATTTAATTAATTATTTTCTCATGCACTTTCACCTCATTTTAATGAGCACTCTCTTCTAGTCGACTGGATAATCAATGTCAGACCACTAGTCAATCAAATCAATTCACTCCCTTAACTAATCAATCAATTCCTCATGCAAATAGTTAACTAAAATCTTGCAGATAGTTGTAGTCAATTAATTAATTCATCAATTCATCTCAAGGATTCTTGACCCTTGATCTTGATCATCCACCTCTCAATCATGATCATCCATTCAAATCAGTATTTTCTATAAAAGCAACCCTCATTCCTCTTTAAAGGCTAACCACGAATCTTTGGCGTTTTGCATATGTTCATCTTATTCATTCATATTGAGCTTGAAGAAAAGTAGTACACACATAACTGAGATCAAAGCAAAACAAAGAAGAACAATCGAGGTAAACCATCATTGACACAAGGAAGGTAATGGCATTGTTTTACTAATTGATTTCATTGTGTTAATTGTACTTCATTGATTGAATTGGACTGAGAATTAGTCTTGACTTCCAGTTTAGTGGTTGTTGTAGTTAGTTCATTACCCTTTATGATAATTCTTGTTTTTTGACCGATAGTGATTTTATACAAACAATATAGATGTCTATAAATACCTTGCACCAAGTCTAAATGAATGGAAAAAAATATTTATTTTAACATATTTATTTGGACTAAAAATAATTTTGATTCACCTTAAAATATCTCTAAATCTATTTCAAATAGAAAAATAATAAAATTTATAAATTAAAATATAATATTTTTATGATTGAATCGTAAATTTTTGGGGAAAGAAAGCTCTCTTACACTTCTAGGGGTTTTCACCTAAAAGGAGAAAGGTATTCCACAAAAACTTCGAGGTTCATTCAAGACTAATGCAAATATTATTGAAATATTCCTAAATAGAATGCCCTAGATTCAAATAATTGATAAAAGAGATTGATTATTAATGCAAAACTAAGAAAATGCATTTTTTTTTAAACATATTGTGATATGCAAACATAACTAAATAACCTAGAAATGAAAACCAAACTAAATAGAAAGCTATAAAATATAAGGTGTGCACTTGGAAATGTCTTTCAGATTGGAATGGAGACTATAAATGTTGTTGATTCTAAAATTTTGGCCTACTCGGACACTTACACCATTCTGGGTGACCTAGTCCCAGATTTGGAAAACTACACTAGAGCCCGTTTCAGCCAAATGGGTATCCAAATCTATAGAAAACTCTGAAAAACATGTGCGGTGGGACTAATTTTACATTGATGGCAACTTAGTCCACTTTGGATTTTCTAAAAATCTGAAAGTGGAAATAGAAGCCCTCGATCTGCACTTTTTGTTCCTCCAAGTATCTTGATCTGAAACTATGATTTTCGACATTGTAAATATTTTTTTGTGGATATTTTGGCTTTGCAAACAAGGATATGTCTTCAAAAAAATTGCAACCTATTCTTCACCAAGCCTTCAAGATGCCTAAATCTACAAACACACAAGGAAAAAGAGAGAAATGTTGGACGTTAGGGCATGGGGGTTTGCCTTGGTCAAACCCCTTTTTGGGTAATTGAACCATAAATGAATAAATAATGTAATGAAGCATGAAATAATGGAGTGAGAAAATTTCCATGATGATTGACCTTGAATTTCTGCAACAATAGATGAAGAATCTTCCCTTTAATGCTTCTTGATGACTTTACAATGCTAAAACCCTATCTTGCATGAGAAGAATGATGAATGAATGATTGAGAAGATTGATTGATTTGAATGAATGGGGGTGAAATGAGAGGGAAAACCTTGTATTTATACACAATTATGCCCTAATTCCTGAAAAATACCTCATCACAGACCGACCTCAGGTCTTAGAAAATAAAAACCCACCAAAGTTTTGAAATAATTTTAAATTTTGAGCTAAATGGGACTAAGTCACCCCAAGTGGTGACTTGGTCCCACTTAGGAATTTTAAGTGGGTTTCAAGAATTAAATAGTGTTTATTAGGTTTATTCTCAAAAAGACACTTAAATAAGGCCTGCAAGTGTAAAATGGGGCCAATTAAGGCATAAGAAAGGTTTAATTATTGATGAAAATCTTAGAAAAGTGTGAGTTTGTTACAAATCCTTACAAAACTTTGATTAAATAAGGCTTGGTAAGTGATAAAAAGAGGTTGTTTAAGTGAAATATATTAGAAAGGTCCTAGAAAAGTGTGAAGGTGGGTTACAATACTTCACAACACTTTTACAAGATAGTGCCATAAAAAAAAAATTTGATTTACAAGGGTCCAAGACCTAATGTGAATGTGTTGACCACATTAAAACATTAAATCTAGGCAAAACTAAGCCAAAATCCACAAGAAAGACTCAAATGAGCATGAAAATGTCCAAGGATACATTTTTTTGCGACACAATGATTTTTATGTCATAAACAAAATTTTAACTTCTTGAATAAAATAGTTTCATGTATTCCATTTTATAATCTAAGTAAACTCTCTTTTTTCTTTTGACAACTTTTTTTTTTATGAATAGGAAAATATCTATATTAATATAAAGATAAAATTACAAATTCACAAAAAAGGGGCAGGTGGTAAAAAGCCACACCCCGAATGTCACATGGGTCCAACCCAGAAAATCCAAAATAACACATGGGCCCAGCCTAGAAAATCCAAAATATCACATGGGCCTAGCCCAGAAGTCCAATAACAAAAAGAAAATTAAGCAGCCAAGGCAGTGCCAGTAGATCCTAGGGGGTCCCTTTCATCCAGATGTTTCCCCCATACATTAGTGGGGTTTGGAGTGACATCAGGAGGAGCACCCCAACCATCATCAAATTTATCTTCATCATTTTTAGTTTCTTTTTCCTCACGCCAAGGCGAGATTGCAAGAGCCAGCCATGGAAAATTTTTTCCACTAGAGGGCCAACCAGAGCTAGAAGTAGGCGAAGCATCAGAGGGCCACCCAGAACCACCACCACCACTCCCCGAAGCACCACTAGAGCGCTAGCCCTGACCAAGATGTGGCGAAGGAGAACGAGCCTGCCTGGGAGGCAGAGAATCTTGTTGAGCAGGAGGCTAGGAGTAGGATCGCGCGGAGTCACTCTGCTTCTGACCCTAAGAAGGCGACCGACTACGGGTGGAGGAGGGTGAATTAGGGATCCGAGCCACAATACAAGGGGCATTGGCCCAATGGTTCAAGAGAACCTGCAAGTGAGCCACTTCCAGTGTAACCTTGTTGTCTTGCACTTGAATCTGTAAGAGAACATTAGACCATATAACTACTTTGCTTAATTAGACACATTAACATCTAAATGAGAGTGAGCAAGTATACAAGAATTTCTGTCTTTCCAGATATTGAAGAGGATTTCCACCTTGAAAGTGTACCAAAGCTGAGTGAACTTAGCCGAGGTTCCAAGCGGGTCCCCCAGCAGAACCATATGCCACGAAAAGGGTTCCAGCCTAAAAGGCCGAAAGAAGTCATGAATCCAAGTCCGAAGTTGCTAAGCTCTGGGACAAAACTAGAAAAGGTGTTTAAAGCTTTAAGGCTACCCACAAAAAGGGCAATGAGGGTCAAGAACCCCAAATGAACAAGCCGAGAACCCACAGGCAAGCCTCGGAATAGAATACACCAAGCAAAGTGGGCCAGCTTTAGATTAACAATTGCAGACCAAGTGGCATCAAACCTCTTACGCCAAGTATGGGCCAAGGAATTAAGAAGCCACCTCTAGTTCAAAGAGTTGATCATAGGAAAATGGGGTGAAAGCCACTTGTAACGAAGCCACGACTTGTAGCTCCAGAGAGGAGTATCTGGACACCATTTCCAGTCTTTCCACCAAGGTTTGTGCCCATGAATGCCAACTTTGTGAAGCATTTCCCCCGGAATGGTGCTCACCAATCCGTCAAAAGTAACATGGTCCTAGTTTTGAAGACTGTATTGGGTTTTAAAAGCATCCCATTGCAAAAGACGCATGGTAGGCTGGTGAAAGAGCTTATGCAGTGTATGAATGCCCTTCTTATGAAATCTGAGAGCCTTGAGCCAAGGCGACTTGGCCAGAGGTTGACCATTCTGAGCCAAAAGGGGAGACCACCAGAGGTTATGCTGGTTGATGGAGAGCCCATCATGAAATCTAGCCCTGGCCCAATGGAGCCAAGGCTTAACGGTTTCCCAAGAGCGCCAAATGCTCTTGGCCACAAAGGAGCCCACAATTTAAACCGGCTCCCTCATAACCAAGAGGGTTTGGAGACCGATTCCTTTCCAGGTGGGTCTGTGAACAGGAAAACCAAACTGAATACAATGTCTGAGGAGAATCTTTCAGGCTTCATCCTCGTTGAGAGCATGGATAATCCATTTGACACAGAGATCAGTCCCTTGTTGTTGAGTGGAGAGAAATCCAAGCCCTCCCGAGTCCTTGGAGAGACAGCGAAATTCCTAAGCGACCCGATGAAATCCCTTATGGGTTTCAGAAGAGGCCCATAAAAAATCACGGAGCACCTTTTCAAGCCTGTTGTAGGCCTCTTTAGAAGGAGCCCAATAGGAAGAATAGTAGACATGGGTGGCAGCCAAAATTTTAGAACACACCTGAAATTTACCAGCCAGTGAAAGAGGCTTAGTAATCCAATAGGCTAGCTTCTTCTCAACCCTGGAGAGCACGACTTGCCAGAGCTCCCGAGGGGAAGCCTGAAAGGAAAAGGGGATGCCCAGAAATTGAAATATTTCTCCCTACCTAATCCACTTCCAGTTATAAGTTTGGAGCCACGTAGGAGTGGGGAGAACTGATTATCTGTAGCACAAGGTCTTGTGCCATTGAATAGCAGAGTCAGAAGCAAGACAAAAATTATCAAGGCATTTAAGGGCAGCAATGATAGAACCTTCATCCTCTAAGAGAGTGAGAAAGGAATCATCCATGAAGTGGCCATTGATAAGCTGCTTTTGAGAGTCTGGGAGAGAGATCCCTTTAACACGTTGTTGGGAGACAGCATTGTCCAGGAGATATCCAAAGCCCTCAGCAGCCAGAACATACAAAGCAGGGGCAAGAGGGCATCCCTAGTGAATAGAACGAAAAAGACCAAAAGCAGAAGACTAACGACCATTAATGGAAATGCCAGTTGAGGCATCAAAAAAAAGCATACGAACATACTGCATAAAATTGGGCCCAAAGCCCAAGGCCTGCAACATCACGAGAATGAAAGGCCATTCAATGCGGTCATAGGCTTTGGCAAAATCAATTTTGATGAACACCGCTTTCTGGTTCGACCAATGGGCCCACTCCATGCCTTCCCAAACAACAATAATGTTATCAAGAATAAACCTAGACTTAATGAAACCAGTCTGCTCAGGACGCACAACCTGAGGCAAGAGGTGGCGAATTTTCAGAGCCAAGGCTTTGGCAATGATTTTGTATGAAAATTTGAGAAGCGTGATGGGCCGCTAGTTGCAAATATCCTCCAGATCCCCAAGTTTAGGTATGAATTTAATATTGCCTTTATTTATTAAATTGCCTAGAGAATTGGTTTGAAAGGCTTCAAGATAAACATGATGTAAATCACTCCCAACACAGTCCCAAAGAGCTTTATAAAATTCACAAGGAAAGCCATCAATCCCAAGAGCCTTATCATCGGCCATGGAGGAAACAGCTTCCTTGAGATCATCAATTGTTAACAATTGATCACAAAAATTAATCTGGGCAGAAGAAAGGCTATGTGGCACAACAACAAGGTAGTCTTGAAGGGCTTGTTGACATGTAGGTGTGGGGTCCTGAGCCATGAAAACCTGCTCATAGTGACACACGAAAGCTTGGAGAATGTCAGGTAGCTCAGAGAGCACTTGGTTGCCATCTTTGATTTATTTAATGCCTAGGGAAGAGTGCCTAGCACGAAGAGCCAAAAAAAACTCTTTAGAGGCACAATCACCAATTTTGAGCCAGTGGAGCCGAGCCTTGATTTGAGCGCCTCTGGAAAAATAATTATCTACCACTTTCTTTTGATGTCTTAAATCCGCCACCTGGACTTGATGTGATGGGGAGAAAGGACTAGCCGTTAAAGCCTCCATAGCCGTACGTAAGTCAGCAGTGGTGGCCTCATAAGAACGTCGGCGGAAGATAGCAAGTTGGCGTCCATAAATGCACAAGAAACATGCAGTACGAATGATGGCATCATTCCACCAAGTAATCCAGCCCGTACAACCAGGAGGCTTGCACTCTAAATTCCACACCCGGTGAATGTGGGCTAGGGTGGGCTTATGATAGAGAAAAGACGTGTTCAAGAAGAATTGAGTCTTAAATGTGTGAGGTTGACAAGACACCCATTCAATGCGAAAATGAAAAGTGATCAGAAAGGGTCACATCCACTAACGGCTTAACAGGCAAGGCAGAGCTATTGAAGGAAATAAAAGATTGAGCCGAGATCATAGCACGATCGAGGCGTTTAAAGACTTTGTCAGAACTAGCCCTGTAGTTGCACCAAGTGTGCCAGAGAGAATAAGAATGGCGGCAACCCATATTGGGATCAAAAGGTCCCAATCTATTGTGCATGTAAAACCACGCCTCCCTTTCACCCGCTGCCCAACGAAAAGGCAAGGTGCCATTCTTATCGTACGCCTTTCCACCATGTTGAAATCCCCACAAAGCAACCAGGTGGCAACTGGCAAAGAGTCAGCAATCTAGCACCAAAGCAAGCAACGCTCCATGACATCATTAGAGGCATAAATATTAATAATCCCGAAGGAATGATTCTCAATATTGAGAAGATCTTTTGACAACTTGAAATTATGTTATGAATGAAAAAAATAGTTTGACATAAGTGCTTTTGGATATTTCTGACTTTTAATATAAGTTACACTTTTGAGTAAAAAAAATTGTATATGTTATGGTATCATATTTATTTTCTTGTGTCCATTTTCTTGATTTGATTTTTTTTTATAATATATTAATATTCTATGATTTATACTTTTATATCACATATTTTTAATTAAATATGGATCAACAATATTAGATTATTGAAAGGTCCATTAAATGTGTGTTTTATTAATGAGATTATATTATTAGGATCATGATGTCTAAACAAACAATCTTGTATATTTTCTTATTTATCAATTCAAAATGTCTCATATAAGAAAAAGGGAGAAAAAGATACTTTCAAATTGTTACTCAATGAATGAAGACATGAGAGATGAAGGAACAATTATTCAATATTATTTTTTAGATAATGTATGTGTATGTCCACCTCTTTGTCAAGTAGACTCTTTAGAGGTCTAATAAACTTTGAGATACAAGTCATTTTTAGCAATTCTCCTTTCAATGAAAATTTGATACAAATGAAGCAAAAAAATTCTCAATCAATTGGAATCCTATTTTTTTCTACAAATAAATTCTCCTATACAAAAAGAGAAAATTTACCCTCTTAGAAAGAAATATTCCATGTAAAATAGTTGAAATTTAATCATCTTCAAAACATCAAAGAAGAGGATAAAAATGAATAGAAGGATGGATCAATTATGAATTCAACAAAAAAATGTAAATATCAACAAAGAATGGAAAATTATCTTATGAAGAATTATGTTTGTCAATATGAAAATTTACAATAATTGTATTATGGTTGAGCAAAAATGTTGTAAGAGTAAATTTTGATGGATTTCATGCATTATAAAAAAAATATTAATATGTGTAGCAATGAAAGGCATGGAAGTTTTAAATACTATAACATACAATTTCACATCCAAGAAGAAATTTGGTTTGTATGGAGAATCTTATCTCTTCCAATTGACATAAAAGAGTAGCTCAAGTGGAAAGTAAGAAAAGAAACCACTATTGACATAATGGCATCAAATTTGACAATATGCAACAAGTTCAACACCTTTGTTCAATGCCTTCGTCTAATAAGATTTTACTTTGAAAATTTTGACAAAATCATATAAGAAATTTATATCACAATCACTAGAGAAATCGATGCTCAATCAAGAATGTTTTTAAAAGAACTATTAACTAAAATGCAAAACCCACTACCAATTATTAAACCAACCCCCACATCAACACTAACATCACAATATTATGTAAATTATGCATTGACAAAAATCACATGTGTGCCACTTACTACTATATTTTCGTCCTGAGGTAAACATGTTTCCATTTAGAGCCAAAGGAAATAGAGTAACTTCCTTCACTCTCAACTATGGATGAAGGGGAAATCTATATCATGTTGTGCAATATGATAGGAGAAATTAATTTTAGAAGATGTAATGAAAAGGTTGAATCTTCCAACAATGTCTCACCTTTAATTGTGCATACTTGTTTGGGTGAATAATACTTCATATCACTATATATTAAATGATAATTTTACATATATATAATAAGATTATTTTGAGATGTGATTCTCTATAATATAAAATTTCTAGAAGTATGTGTTATTTTATTTAGATAAAATTTTATTTGAGAATGGTATTATGTATATCAATCTAAAATTTGAACTTTCAATTTTAAAATAGATAATAAAATGTTACAAAATTTTAATTGTAAAAAAAAAAAAATACTCTTTAATTAACACCCAAATGTAAAATATACACCTTATTTAAGTTCTAAAATAGGCACAAATTATTCTTCAAAGAAATTTGAAACTCATTAAAAATATTGACTCATAATTTGTCATATTCTAGACCCTCAAAAATTATTCAAATGACTCTATAGTCATCGAATAAAAAATGTTAAAATCTAATTTATAAGTTTATTCACATTTATTTTTTATTGTTTATTCTTGTTAAAGTTTAGCTATTAAAAAATTGGCATTCAAATTCCAATAGTTTTGCATCTAAGACCTTCTATGTGATGGTGTAGTGTGTTTTCCAACCCTCGTCAAGGGATTCAACAAGGTCCATTTCTTTGATCTGGACTCTAATATCATGTTAAGTTTTTCATGGACCAACTAAACTTAAAACCTCCCATTTGTTGTTGAACACTAAAGAATTGAACCATCAACCCTCTTAATGACCAGTCTGTCTTTGATTTGAATATGCTTCATTTTCCAACAATTAAATGATAGATCATCTACTAACTCGCAAAAAAATCACTTTCTAAACAATGGAATAAAATTAGAATTGTGAAGTATTTTGACAAAATAAATATTTTTCATACTGCTAAATAAAAATATAAATAAAATCATACTGCTCTAACTAATAACGCCCCAAAAACATCTATTATGTGGAAAAATACATCTAAAAATCTATTATGTGTAAAAAATACATCCAACTGAAGAAATGTTCAACCATTTATAATATGAGCAGATCTGTTCTGCGCCAATAAAAACATTAGATTTTGTCGATTTGTGTAGTACAAGCTGAAAAGTAGGCGTAGGGGATCAGATTGCAGTACTAATTCAGCGGTACAAGTTATGCTGCCCTAATCTAAACTCTACAAGTGAGAAAAAACATTTAATTCATGAGATTGAAACTAGTTCATCGAGTGTATTAATGGCATAATTAAATTTGTTAGTATAGATGCAAAGGAAAATTAACTTTATTTTAAGTGCAATTTAGGTAACACAATCAAATTTGTGTGAATAAACATAAATTAGTTTGGGTTAATAGATGAGAGTTTAGATATCAATATTATGATAATTTTTTATAATTGATAAGTGTAAATAAAAATAATTGTGATATTACTATGAGAATTCAATTGTGCAGTTTTATGAGTCAAATTCATTGACGCACGTTTCATGAGTAGTGATTCACAAGAACCCATCTCTCATGATCATGAACTTCAGTAATTCTTCCATACATCAATGTTAGCCTAATCAAAATGTTTCCAACAATCTCCCAAGCATATGCACCAACACCAAGTGCTAACATCACAACAATCTCCTTAGGCATATGCAACAAGCAAGCCCATCAATGACACCCACAACCAAACATACAACAATATTCATCAAGTGGTGACATCAATGACAACCAATATTTAGTATTGAGATTAACAATGACCAACCATGTCCTCAAGTGTTGACATCAATGACAACAACTGCCAACATAAATATCCACTAATATAGGAAACAATCAATGGCCTAACTAAACTTAACATGCATGGTGTAACCAATATAGAAAAACAAATTGCGCATTAGTATTTAAAGACACATCTAGACTAATATGAACACAATAGTAACACCCCTCCTAAGTACAACATAGGGAGAGAAAATAAAATAAAAAATAACCAAATCCTTAAATATATCTCCCAACATTTATTTCTAATTGGGTGCATATGTAAAATGTACTCAATGAATGAAGGACTCAAGATGACCACAGAAGGACAAATTCCTTCACCCAAAGAATCAATTACAACTAAAGATATTTAGGTAATTCTTCAAGAATGGAGTTTCAATTCCTCAAGCATCCATGCCTCTAATACCTCCTCATTGTATGTTCTATATGTAGTGCTTTCAATTTTAATTTCTCCTTTTCAGTTTGGGTTTTCTAGATTGTCACTTGGTGGTAACTATGAAATTGTGTATAGGTTTTTGTTTTGAAATTCATTGTAAGATTTTGGGTTCACTTCTTCTATGTATACTTCATTTGGAGTTTTTCCTAGGGGGGTATAAACTATTCCATTCTTTTATCAGCGAATGATATCTCCTCTTTTCAAGAGTCTACAATTCCATTAGAATTTATAAACCACCTAAGTCCTAATATGGCATTGAATGAACCAAAGGTTTCTTTGATTACAACTACTTTAAAATCTACTATTTGATTTACCCCTTTGATTTTTACTTCCACCTATTTCCATGATCACAAAGTTTTCATTCCTATCCCATCTTCTAGGTTGATATTAATGGGTGTTTGATCTGATAATGGAGTTCATCCAATCAGGACTACATCTTCAAGTCCACTTCTCAATGATGGACTACTTTCATTAATGATGCCAAACTTGAATTTTCTTTGTTACATCAAAAACGCGTCCAAAAACCTACATAAAAACCTCTCACAATCTCTCTCAACACCTAAAGACACTCCAAATGTCTTCGTGTATACAATAATCTCCTCCTTTGCCTAATTCCAATAAGCCTATTATTCTCTCCAAAAGAATTCTCCAAATTTCACAATAATTTACAATGTCCCTGAAAGGCCAAACTCTTCCCCTTTTTATACATTTTATTTTTCTTAATATGGTTTAAAACCATATGATTTTCAAATTATCCCAATCTCCCATTTACAACAGTAAATCCCCTAAAAATAATACACCCTTTAAAATAAATAGGCCTTATAATTTTGGGCTTTACAATATTCTCGTACAATATCATTTCAATTTGATAAACAGCTTTAAAATTATGCTAAAAACCCCTTAGGATATTCTCACAAATCTTAACATGTAAATAGGGATATGGATTATCTTTTAATAATCCATGTAAATAGGGATATGGATTTCAAGCCTTTAAAATAGGGCTATGGATTATCTTTTAATAATCACCTTAAAATTACGTTTAAATCCTTTGAGATTCGGGCTTTTATATTTTATGATATTTTCCTCTTTTAAAATCTTTATAGATTTGAGCTTCATGTTTCAAATATCTTTTATAAACCTTTTAAAGTCTTAAATCCCTTTTAAAATATTTATGCATTTTATTTTAAAGGGTTTCGCTCATATTTTTCGACCTTAATTTCTAATTTAAATAAGATAAATGCCCTCAACTGCTTATGCCACGCCATCATCTACCACATCAACAACAATGCTAAATGTACCTGTTGATTGTATCCGTTGACTGTACAGGTCAAGCTACCCTTTTGGAAACTTTTACCTGCTCTATCTTGCCCATACAGACTCCATTTGACATGATTCAAAAGGTGTCATAACCATATTGACGAGCCCTTCAATCTAAGACTACTTTTTCCTAATTTGGAGATGATCTATTTTTCAGCCTTGCATCAGCACCTAATTCGCCTGTTTGATTGAACCTTTGACTGAGAATAACTTCTATGTACGGACTCCTTTTGAGCCCTTTCAAGTTGCAACAGGATCGTGTCAGTTAGTTCTTTTTGATGATGTTGATTCGATTGAATTTTGAGATTGTGAAATTTTTCGGTTTTTTCAATCCACCTATATCAGTGTTTGTTCTAGTTGTGGTTTCCATACTTGTTCCCACACCCATTTAGGGAGCACGTTTATATTGGCTCCCAAGTCCACCATGAAATTGTTTTTTCTTCTAATCTATGTTACTATAATCATAATTGGTTGTGTTTTCCATTGTCTGTCTTCTTTGTTTATGGTTCTAATTTAGGGTATTTTATTTTTTCATTTCAATATTTATAAAATTGTTGTAGTTTATTTAGTAAATTGGAGTTTTTAGACATTTTGATTCATTGTTTAAGTATTCCCACTTCTTGTTTAGAAAGGTATTGGTCTATTTTCTACTATTGTTCCTTTGCAACCATTTTCTTTGTTTCCTCCAATATGTGATCATGTTATCTTCTAGTGGGGTGGAATACCTCCTCATCTAATGTAGTTTCTTCTTCTATTGTGTCTAGTCTATCATCTTCAGTATTGGGTCCTCATCTTATTATCATCACTACTTTGTTGTGGTTGGGAATTTCTCTATCAAAGTTACTAGTCTTTGGGTGATTCCACAATAGTGGTTTGCACTTTTTGGCCAAACTTGACATTAAAATGAATTTTTTAAACGAAATCTTCACTTTCGGGCACGTATAGCTACTAAACCATGAGGAATTTGAAGATGATGCAAACTAGTGATTTGTGACATTTTGTTTATAGATTCTAAAGATATATTTTAAAAAAAAATTGGAATCAAATTGAATTTTTTTCATCTCCTTCGAAAACTAGTTTTAATAGTAAACATCATTTTTAAAGGGTGGCATGTACTTGCTAACACATAACTTTTCCTATGAAGGATAAAATTCTAATTTTTTTGAATTTAAATTCGTAACTATGATATCTAGTGCATGTAATTGGTTTCATTGTGTTTTATTGGATATTTAATTCTTACTTAATTTTTGAAGTCAAATCAGTTACAATTTAGACATAGGTTTACTTGCTAACACATTATTTTTTTTTTGTATGTATCAAGGTTCTTTTTTTTGTTGCATCAAGGACATCACTATCAAGTACATAGGTATTTTTTTCTTTAAATGATAATATACTATTTTTCCACATGTGTAGAACTATAACATGCCCAACTAGAATTAATTCAAAAATAAATAAATGTAAGCATCATAAATATCAAATTTATGACACAAATTCCATAGTTAATTCCATTTAGCAATTTTATGTTCATAAATCGCAAATAAACCTAAAAAGAAATATATTCACTTTGATATGTCAATAGTTACATACAAGTTTGACTAGGCATTCAACACCTCATATAGTCAATTTCACATTACATATAGTTCTTTCTCAGTTACATCACTAGTTCTTTTACATCAATGATACAATACAAAATAGAATTTTGATATGTTTCCTTCATGACAGCTCGCCTCCACTAGTGGATGAGAACGTGATTGAGGTGCTTTTTCACCCAACCATGAAGCATTGCTTCCCCAAAATTTTTTAGTTGGCTGAAGAATACTCGACCCTACATGAAAAACATAGCAAGAGATACAGTTTGTAAGGTGGAATCTGTGTCTGCCTAACTACATGCATTTCTATCTACTTGTTAGAATATGCAAGTTCCATGTTAGGAAAATCAATACATTAGAGAGAGGATAAATATCACAATTTGTTCCATATACAAATATATAAAAGTGACTACAAAGCTTGGCCAAGCTCATGCTATATGAAATACATCTCTAGTTAGATTTGGAAAAGAAAATCTACTCTCTTTGGCACCCATTCCCAACAAAAAATCTTATCATTTCAAGGGGTATCCCTCCCTTTAGACCATCCATTAGCAACATTCTAGTGTGCTATTGTCTACCAAAGAATTCTTGTATCATTCCATTTAAAAAAATCAAACAATATTCATTCACATTTTGTATAACGATTCATCTAATATCATAGGTAATTGCAATTCAATACTGTTTTAGGTTTACAATTTGGTTCCATTTGAAAAACATTTATATCATGCTCAATGAGTAAAATAACAAGATGAATCAGAAGGTACACTACATGTATGTGCACATGCATAAAGGGATATTTATGCATGTTCACATATATATGCTAGGAAATGAACAGATTTTGAATAATACATATACATTCTGAAGAATTAAATAAAGTTTCCCTTTCATACTATTTTATTTTCATATTAAGTAAAAAAAAAGAACATGCTTCCAGTCAGATTTAATTATCATCAATTTCCAGTGTAGACACGAATGAAAATATTTGTTTCATAGTAACTTGTATTTCATTAAGAACTAGAATGGTTTAAATGAAACTGTTGTCAAACAGATTGCACTTGAATGCTTGAATGTTGAAATTCAACAATCTATTGAAATATTGGAACTAATTCCAGGTGGTGGGTAAGCTATAAGGAATTAGACCTCCAGATTCTAGGCCAGTTCCTATGTATTTTCTTGATTAATAACGACTAACAGAGTAATCTGTTGGGAAAAGGGAGAAAGACTAAATCTAAATTTTGAACTGTATAAACCTTAGCTATGGTGATGCACCTAATTTTGAATTATTTGCAATATGCAGAGAATTGACTCACAAAAATGATTATCCACTACTTGCATTTGCACAACGTGATCTAATAGTTTAAACACTTGAATGCTTTAAACAAAGGCTTCAAAGAAACAAATTTAGAAGGAAAATATGATTCCCACAACCAAACTATTTTATCATTGATTTGCACAATGTTTAACCAGTGAATCTGAACTAGAATGCATACAGAAATTCATGAAGGAGACAAAAGTATTTAAAGGTTTCAAAATCACTAACACAATAACTTCTTCGATCAATCCTACACAATAATGATGCTCGAAATCTTGAAGGAAAAATTTTAAAAGAAAACTCAATACGAAAGGAGTCTTTCTACAATTTAAACACTAATGAACCTGTAAACCTGCTCTACTATATTAATCAAAAAATAATGTTGAGTTACAAAAAAACTCGCTTTTGCAGAATGCAAAGGAGAAAAATAAGAACTAGGAAAAATAGTTAAGTTTTTCCAATATATACAAAAGCCTTCAAAAAGGCATGGAGATGGAACTGAAAATCAATTTCAATGAGAATATGATAACTCCAAGGTAATTTACGAGAAGAAGCAAATAAGCTTGAAAAAGAGGCTCAAATCCATGCGAAAATGAGCGCATGATGGTCCAAACTCATTGTCAAGTCATAACTGAAACATGTAGCACTCCAACTGAAGTACAAATCCCTCAAAAGGTGGGCCCAAGCATGTGAAAACCACCTCGTTTGTGTCAATCCGCCCATGCCTAACTGGAACTCCATCTTTGCTTAATATTTATGCTTGCACTAAAAATAGTTAAAACAATTAAATGATATAATTCACCATTTAATTAATTAACCCACATTGTGTAGTGTAAAGAATATCTTTACTAGAGTTTCATGAACATAAAAACCTCAATCAAACACCTAATATTATCACCTTATATTCGCACTATCCTCCACTTTACATGAGGACTTAAACAAAATATTTCCATAAGGCAAAAAATATTAGGTTTAAATCAGCGGCCTATATGAAGTGTTTATCGAATTTTTTTCCTCTTTTTTTTTTTTGACTTAGAAAAAATCCCACCTCACTTCAAACTAGGGTTTGGGACAAAGACACTAAACCCTATACTTTATTCACTTTACACTTTGTCTTGGAAACTGCTGGAGAAGCCTCTACGCCGCCATGGAATAGGTTTTGAAACTTTGAGGCTCAAAATTCACTCTTCTTCTTGATTCTCAACCAGATTTGGCCTCTGCTACACATGGTAACTTTGATTTATAATTTCATTTAATTCACTACTCCTTTTAATGATAAAATGCCTCACTGGCCACGGCTATGAGACGATCATTTGATGCTCATACTTCATTTTGTGTGATAGTTTTGTTTCTTCTGTGTTCTTCCTACTCTCTGGCCGCCATGAAAGGGTGTGGGTTTTGAGTTTAAAAGCTCATGGTTGCAGCTAGCACGAGTCCCAATTGGTGAAAATATGGTGAGTTCCCCTTTCTTTATTTCTTTCTCAAGTTCAGGTCGCACCATTGTTGCTGAGAAAAAGCAAAAATCTGGGTATTTTTTTTATGTATGATGTCTTAAATCTTTTAAGAAAACATGGGCTTCGAGTTTCGCTAGTCTTTGGTGTTTTTATTTTGTGTCTTATCGATTTATTTCTTGTGTTTTCCTTTCCAAAACCATAAAATCTAACTATGTGCAGGCCGCGGCCTCTTAATCCTCAGCATTTTGTGAAAGGAAAAAGAAAGAAATTTGTGTGCATCATATCTTTATCTTCATTTGTTCTATGCTTGTCTCACTGTGATGTTGCCTTCTTCTATTTATTTTGGAACACCATGTTGTTGGGCTCGAGCCTAGTGATATATTCTTGTGTTTTTAGTTTATATATTGTCCCAGGCTGCGACCTTCATGATTTTTTTTTATCTGCACTGTATTTTGTGACAAAAACCTCACATGGGTATCATGGAAAACGAAGAAATGTTGCATTATATTTATTACCTACTCTATCTTGACTTGTTCTGGCAATAATTTCCATTGGTAATAGACATTTTGATGAGTGTTTGTTAAAAAAAAAAAATCTCCTCTAGGCCACGTATACATACTCTTTTCCTATATTTTTTGTTTCCTTCTTTGTTGGTGTCTTATCGTATGAAAACATGCCCAAAAAACCCTTTGTAATAGATCATACCAAAATATATATGAATAAGATTTATGTGAGAAAATGATCAGTTAAAAACATATTCCTGCTTTTTTGTTCATTGTAAAGCATCCATTTATGAATAAGGCATATTGTTTTGTTGTGAAAATGGTAGCCCGAAATATCATTGTCTTGTCTGCTCCATTGAAAATAGCATGGTTGTACCCTATACATTTTCTGTTACTATTGAACGAAATTCCACACTCAACCTCCTTCTTGTTCTTTTCAGGTTGTTGTTCACATCATCAATATCAAAGGGATTTATGACTCTTTAGACTATTTTGTTGTCACTTTCTTCTTTGCAAGCTTGCTACTTTGATTTTCTTATGAATGAAGAGTTGAACTTATGACACTCTCATAATTTTTTTATTTGTCTAGCATAGTAGACATTAAATGAGCTCCTTTGATGTATACCATACATAACCCAAAACTGGGTTTCTCATTATATTTCTACTCTAGCATTTCAAAGGTCAAAAATTATGAAAGCTCTGCTCCTCCCTTGAATTTTTTCCTTAAAGCTCTTGGAATAATCTTTGTGCTATGTAGATCAACTAATGATTATGGTTATTCTAGCTGAAACTAATGTTTGCAATTTCATTCAATCAACTGCTTTTTGATAGACATGCTGTCATGTTGAGTGTTGATGATACTTTTACATTTTATGCCTAGTTCACTCATGATGATAACAACTGGCTTTCCTTGAAGCTGTCCACTTGACTATGTGACTTTCTCATGTGATGAAAAACTATTATTATCATGCTAACAACTATCCTCTCACTGTCCAAAATTTTCACCTTTGAGGAATGAAGTTGAACTTGAGCTATAATGGTGAAAATTCATTGCCTCTTGTAAAATCAATTCCAAAACTCCATGAAATAGCTTGGTGCTTGATATTCTGTTTTTGTCACTCTTCATTATAAGGAGGCTCGATACTTCATTTAGATGCAATGTGGAAATTCAAAGTAGAGCTGAAAAATAATATAAATGAAATCGATGAGTTCCTCATACTGTACTTCTGAATCTCTTTGAAATAAGGTTGCTTATTTGATTATTTTTTTGTTTCAGCAGCTCTCTTGATGATTGTTATCCATGTTAATGAAATCTCGCATGTAACTTGAGAGTATGTCCTCCTTGATATGTCAAGATCAACCCTTTTGGGAGCCTATTTTACTCCACATATCTGATAAAATGATCACGAATATAATGAACCTGTTCTTGCATAGTGAACAAACATGTTAGAAAAATAAAAGAAACTGAAAGCTTCCCCTTTTCCTCATGCTCTTTGAATTTTTGTAATCATCTGATGGATGATTGATCAGAATGTATACTATTATTTTGTTGGTAGCGTAGGAATATGATAGGATTTGATTCGCATTGCTCTAACAACATTTCCATCAACTTGCAGGTACGTTGAAGTTGGAGCTGGAGCTAAAGCTGGAGTTGGTGTCACAACTGAAAACCTCAACTGTTAACGATTCATCATTCCAGGCAATGACGAATCACTTTCTACCCTATGCTTTCTTTATTTTCAGTTGTATAGCTTACCTTTCTTCATGCACCCTTTATTTGATTGTAAAAATTAAATTAAGTTACTCCCACAGCTTGTGTGGGATTCTGGTTTGTACATTATGAATAAAAAAACAAACATTATGCAAAATTATCATATCATTTTGGAATGTTTTTGCATAATATCACTAAAATTTACACTGTAATGAAACAATGCACAATATGAGTACTTTAGTAGAAATTTTTGAACAACTTGTGTACCTTGGCTTGAATTTATAATTCATCTCTACCTGTTTGAGCTGGTAGTGAAAAATAGGTAACAGAAACCTAATAGAAATACTTCTTCCATAAACACAATATTAACAAATATATTATACCTTCATTCTATTTCAACATAAGGGTCCATGCTTGTTTCCTTTTAATCAAAATATCCATTCAATTTTGTGATACTGAAAATGAAATTTATACCTTGTTCATCAATGAGCCATCCCTCAAGAGTACCGATACATAGGTTATCATCGATTGATAACATGGTATTGATGCCTTGGGGTTTATAACAGTATTTGATATCTATCAAGCCATGGGTTCATCCCATAATAATATAGATTACCCAAATGCATAAGGAAAACAACATAATAGAACCGAGGCTTTGACTCGATTACTAACAGGATATATCAAAAGTGATCAAATGTGTATCTATAATCATGTGTATATAAATATATATACCCATGCTCATCATTCCATGTTGTCAAATTTCACGGCTTGAGAAGCTTGCCGTGGGTATCACAAAGTTAAGATACATCGACTAGTATCAATAATACCACCTCTCACTAATAGTATTTGGTGATATTTTAATAGATAAATCAAAAGAGATTTAAACTTTTCTCGACCCTTGCAAGATGCAGGGCATGCATCACCACCCTAACTCATCATTAGGTGGGTTTCAACATGTTATTCTTGGAACATTCATATGAAATATAAAACATTAAGATCAACTTGGTTGGTCGCCTATAGGCTTTGGTAATCATACAAGTCAATAAAAATGTAACAAGGAAATATTCAATAGTCTGTCATATAGCCACAACCATGTGGATTTAACATTCATACTGGTATAATACTCACCTTGGGCATGAAGCCCACTTCCCTTCATAGGGATTAAACAAGGTTTACAGAGTCATCAAGTGGCTCGGCCCACAAAAAAGGGCATCACATAGATTGTTAAGAAAGCAACATAATAACCCAAATGTAAAAATTCATGTTAAGGCACACATAATACAACTATGTTTCTATCTTTTATAGCATAAGAAAATCATTCAAAAAATATAGGAAATTAAATGAAAATAAAATTCAAATACCTCAAATGTAGCTTGCTCAATGATTTCTCTTTCCAATTTCCCAATGTTCTCTCTCTGCATTCTTCTACTTTTGCCTTTCTTTTGCTAGATTTTTTTAATTCCCCTTACCACAATCGATTTCATACTAATTTTGAGGAGATTGGGATCTTAATTTTTTGTAATCTATTTTATTATTTTGGCCACCCACTCACCCATTCTGAGTGTTAACCGAAGCTTTTTTCCATGATTGGGGGTTGGCCCAGGTATCCCATTTTTGGTGGGAGTTACAAATTTTCAAATCCCATGATTCCATTATTCTCATGAAGAATCGAATTTAATTCGAGGAAATCATTCATATATTTATATATGGGTATATGTATGTATATATATATATATATATATATATATATATATATATATATATCTTAGTATATATATACATTCATATATTTTCACATACACATTCAACTTGTCTTCATGAATTCATATACATACATTCAAAAATCGAATAGTTTTTCATACAATGATTGTGTTTGATGAATTGAATTTCTTATTCAATTTTTGTTGAATATAATGTTGAAATAGACATAGTTTATCGAGAATACACCAAAAAAAAAAAAAATCACTAATTTATAATTCTCATACTAAGTATAATGAAATTCATCAACTTTTCAAGAATATGAAAATGCCATGATTCTACAGTGGTGTGTGAGATTCCAAATTTCATTCTTGACTTATCATGGTTGATAGGCTATCGTTAGGTCCCATTAATTTAGAATATAAAATGTCAATTAGTCGGTCGGGCAGTGTCCAAGGCAGTTTGCAAAAGAATATGATTTGGATAACTCATTTTAGATTTTTTGATTTTCTTTAAACTACTGAAATCAATTTTAGTCTAAAGCCATTTTAACTTCTAAGCTAGAAAACAATTTATTCTAAGAAAACTGGAAATACTAAACTAGAAAGCATAAGATAACTAATTTAGAAAGCATCACAACTAAACTAGAAAGCATGGAAATGAGTAAACTGAATAACTGATAAACTACGAAAGTGGAAAAATAAGTAAGTAGACCATGAAACATTTTCTTAAACAATAAAATATTCTAATAGCTACAACAAACAACTCTTAATTAATTTAACACAAAGGTGCTCCAAAACTTCAAACTCAACAACTGACAGACTTTAGCGAGTTCCTACTGAACAGTTATCTATGTAACAACT
Organism: Sequoiadendron giganteum; assembly: GCA_007115665.2. Lineage (NCBI taxonomy): Eukaryota > Viridiplantae > Streptophyta > Pinopsida > Cupressales > Cupressaceae > Sequoiadendron > Sequoiadendron giganteum. The sequence goes on from CM021109.1 coordinate 48,431,589, forward strand.
AAAACAACATAATAGTAAATACTTATCTATTTAAGCTAACTTCCCTCGAATGTCTAGCTCGCGGGTTAACACTTTGTTCTCAAATCACATAAACTACAAGTTCTAGAGTTCTTCCATTAAAAATAGTTATCATCCATAGTTCAACAATTTAGCAATCGACAAAAGACAATTCTTTCATTCATCTATATTCAGAGATCATGTAAACAACATAACATTACTATTCAGTCTTATTCATTCTTTTTTGAAATTATATTCTTATAGAAAAGCTTATAACTAAATTCTAGATTCTAGATGGCGTGGATAGCCATTGAAAAATTCTTTAACAACTTTAACTAACTTCTATGTCTTTAAAACTCATAAACATAAAGAAGGCTCGAGACGAGCCATGAATTTTTTGGTAACATAAATTAAATAAACAGTAATTTAATCCTTGATTCATCAGCCTAATATTCAGGAGCAGGTTCGCAGCATCTATATTCAACCATATTTAAGGCACGTGTTGGTTCAACGTTTTGTAATAGCTGCAAGATGATCGATTTATTCCCTACAAAAACACTCAAGAAAACCCATTAAACCTGTATTGGAAATTTTCCTCAATTGATCATAAGAAATAAAGTTTGCATAATTTTCCTTAAAGATAAGCAATTATTCCTTCTAAATTTTAATAAGTTGGCACAGACTTAGGATTGAGCTTGTAAAAATAACCTTTTCTGATTTCATTATGATGAGGCTATTTTTACCTCATCAATGGTCATCCGACTAAGCATGCCTACCTCAATCAATTTCTCATCCTTCAACCTATTTCCTGCACACATTCTTACACTTGTTTGGACTTATTAGTAACCTTTAACTGATAATCTCATGAAATAATTTCTTAATCACAAAATTGCATAATATTCATTTTCAATTTCGTCATTGCATTTTTATCAAATTCCATAAATAAAATGATAATTTCTATTTTCAAAATATTTCAATTTTCCTCAAATTTTAAAACGCAGTAATGAAATCGAGATATGACATCCTTCCCCACTAGAAAGAGACATCGTCTCGATGTCTAATCAAACAAAAATTGTTTCACATATTTATCAATCATATTGTTTTCAAGCCAAAACATCATCATATCATACCAATCTAAAATATTAGACAACAATATATGATATTCATCAGTAGTCTATCTAAGAAAGAAAATGAGGGAAAGAACGTTCTATCTCGTCGACATCTTCCCAAGTAGCATTTTACTCATGATATTGGTCCCATTGGACCTTATAATGAACAATGTCTTTGTTTCATAACTTGACATTGCATCTATCCAAAATTCTAGTGGGCTCCACCAGCACCACTCCTAGATCCTCCACTTGTAAAGAATGCCAAAAGTATGTGAGATGCATTTGGTTGGTATGGTGTTAACAAAGAAACATGAAACACATTATGGGTTCAAGCTAGAGTAAGGGGTACAAAGCAAGTATGTATGCATCTAGGTTGATTACTTCCAACACATCAAATGGGCCCACATATCTCGGAGCCAGCTTTGATGACTTCTTGAAGGTAACTAATCTCTTATGTGGATTGAATCTCAGAAAGACCTTATCCTTGACCACAAATTGTCTAAAGGTTATTTTTTTGTCAGCATAGCTCTTTTTCCTATCCGATGCCACTTTCAGTCTGCTCTTCCATTTCTGTTAGCATCTCTAGACCCACTATGATCTTGTCTTCCAACCTTTCCCAACTGATGGGAGTAGAAAAAAATTTCCTATACATAGCCTTGAAAGGTTCCATACCTAAGGATGCATGGCGAGATTCGTTATGAGAAAATTCTACCAATGGTAGATACTCTTCCCATTTATATTGCTAATCAATACAATACATTTGAAGGAGATTTTCTACAACTTGACTCAATCTCTCGATTTGACCATCAGTCTAAGGATGGTAGTCTGAACTTAAGTTCAACTTAGTCCCCAATGTTGCATTCAAGGTGGTCTAGAACCTTGATTCCATCCATGTATCTATGTCAAATATAATGGTTTCTAGAACTCCATGTAAATGAAATATCTCTTGGAAAAATTTCTTGGCCAAGGTCAATGATCCATCCTTAAGGTTCCCTGGAGTAAAATGTGCCACCTTAGTCAACTTATCGACTAACACCAGATGATATCATGCATGTTCTTACTTAAAGGTAACCCCTGCACAAAGTCCATACTAATCACTTGTCATTTTTACTCAGGCATATCATGGGGATAAAGGAGCCCTACTGGATGCACATGCTCAGCCTTGAACCATTGACATCCCTTCAGAGTCTCAACCAAAAGTACAAAATTTTCAATTATGTGATCATCTTTGTAACTCCACGGTGTCCCAAATATGGTGCATTGTGGACCTCATCTAGGACCAACTTCCAAAGCTCTCCAAAATTTGGAATATCCATTTATCCCTCATATCTTAAGATACCATTTGGTTCAATCTTGTATCCATCAAATCGATGGTTTGACGAATTCTCTTCTAGAGCCTTTTTCACCTTCTCATAATTCTCATCACCTTGCAAGTGTTGCATCACCTTATATTCTAGATTGAATATCATTGAGGTCATGGCTACCAAATATCTCATCTACTAAGAGCATCCGCCACTCAATTTTCCTTTCCTTTTATATACTCAATTCCAAAGTCATACTCACTAAGGAATTATATCCACCTCCTCTGACGTGCATTAAGGTTAGGTAGAGTAAAAATGTATCTCAATCCTAAGTGATTCTTTTTAAGATCAAATGGCTTTACCAAAAGATAGTGTCTTCACATTTTTAGGGTGTGCACTATAGTTGCTAGTTCCAAGTCGTGTGGTTGATAGTTTACTTCATGTTGTTTCAGCTTCCTAGACTCATATGCCACCACTTTCCCTTCTTGCATTAATATTGTTTGTCCTCTGTCTCCTGAAGTATCTGTGATCACTGACAATTGACCATTGGGATGGAGAATAATTAATATCAGAATTTCACTTATATTCTCCTCAAGGAGCTCGAAAGCTTGATCACACTTCCCAGTCCACTTGAACCTCTTTCCTTTATTTTGAAGACTAGATGTTATCAGAGCTGCTATTTTAGAAAACCCTTGCACAAATTTTCTATAGTAATCAGAAAGGCCCATAAAAATTTGTACCTTTGACACATTCTGAGGCGCTGGCCATTCCACAATTGCTTTTATCTTCTTAGGGTCCACAGAGACTCCCTCAACTGAGATAATGTGGCCAAGGTAATGTAACCTATCCTAATAGAATGAGCACTTGGATAAGATTATTTCATCTCCGACATCATAAGACTATCTTCAAATTTTGGTCGTGTTCCTCAATAGACTTGGAATAAACTAAAATATCATAGATAAATATTAGGGAAAAATCATCTAGACAGTCCCATAACACACTATTTAGGAGATTCATGAAGGTTACAGGTTTTTTGTTCAACCCAAAGGGTACAACAATGAACTCGTAATGCTCATACTGAGTTTGGAAATTCATCTTCAGAATATCTTCCTTCTCTATTCTCAATTAATGGTAACTAGACCTGAGATCTATTTTTGAGAATACTATCACTCCCTTCATCTAATCAAATAATTCATCGATCCTCAGAAGAGGGTAGTAATTCTTGATGGTAACCTTGTTCAACATCCGATTATATATACATAGATGCAAGGTTTTTTCCTTATTTTTCACAAAGATAACTGGTGCTCCCCAAGATGATGTACTAGATTTGATAAGCCCCTTATGTAATAACTCTTGCATTTTGGCTTATAGTTCATATAGCTTTGTGGTGGTCATCTTGTATGGGACCTTAGACTGTGGCATGAATCCTAACACTAAGTCGATGGAGAAATCAAATTCTTGTTTCAAAGGCATCTCGATGAGGTCTTTGGGAAACACATATCATAATTCCCTAAGAATTGGATAGTCGTCAAGATATGGTTTCTCATCGTCAGGTGTTGGGATAAGGTGTCATTTACTCCTTATGTTATATGTTATTTGTAATTACCAATAAGGAGATGCATAAGTTTCACCAATAGTGGTAAAAATTATTTATTGTCCACGATAAGTTTCAGAGTTACCAGTGGTAGTTGCGGAGTGACCTTTACTATTGATAAATGTAAAAACTTATGGTAAGAGAGGTTAGGCGTTTCCACTTGGAGAATTGGCTATTTCAATCATGTATGATGCATTTCATAATGTTTTGTGGTTGCATGTAAAGAATCTATGACAGTTGCAAGTTGTCATAAGATTCTATGACAATATGACGCATATGATGGATATCGTTGTTACATATTTACTATATTTATCCCCAAGTGCCCATCTTGGGTTGCATGCATGTTGGAGGTATCTATCACATTTATGATGTGTCATAAGTTGTTGTAAGTTTCCATGCATGTATATGGGCACCCAATTTTGGAAGGGTCTCTTTGACACTTTTATGTTGCATGTTAATGCCACTTGGATGCTTGCATGTGGGAGAGAGAAAGTGTACACCTAGGCCTTGTTGGAGAAATTTTCTATAAGTTTTTTCCATGTATTTTTTATTTCATATTAGTTTTACAGGTACCCAGGTTCTACCAAAGTGAAGGTTGCGAGACAGAGGAAGTGAATGTATTTGTAATCTCTTTTTGTGAAGATAATATAACTTGCCCTCTTTTCTTGGTGGATTTTTTTACCCAAAATGGTTTAATCCATGGTAAACATTGTGTTTTATGCTTCATTCTTCTTCTGGAGTATTTATGTTCTATGGGTTTATATTTTATGTTACAATCTCCATTGATATACACACTTAAAAGGTTGCAGAAATTTATCTTAAATCAGATTTCATTTGGGTAGTTGTGCTTTCATTTCTAACATCAGGTTCATTGACATGCATAGAATATTTGACACAAACCATCCTTTGATATCTCTTAAGCTACATAACTAAGATCTTTCTATGTTCCAAAGGTCATTGTACCTCATGTATCTCAATCGAGTTCCCATAGTCATCCAAACAACTCACCATCTTATCCTCATAATTTATTATAGGCTTGTGCTCAGTCAACTAGTTGATTCCTAAGATTACATCATAAGATCCTAATGATACAACATAGAGGTTAACTTGGGTCATGAAGTTGGGAAGTTCCAGCTCACTGCAAAAGAAACATGAGTCTACTTCTCTCTCTGCTCGATTTCCATACTGAACAAATCATGAATTTCTCATATATCTAGGTCGAATGGGTAACTTAGAAATCATTCTAGGATTTATGAATCACTCGGTAGCTCCAATATCTATCAAAATAGAAATGGTTCAGCGATAGTGCTTACCCATCGATTGAATTGGAGAAGCCTAGTACTTTGCTTGCCTGTTATCCATCGTTGCATGGATCTTGTGTTGCAAGGTCTACTGTCAGTTTCCTTCCTTCCATGTCCTCAAATTCTGAGGGCACTTAGATGCATAATGGTCTTCCCCACAAGTGTAGCACCCATCTCGAGGTCCTTTCCAGCCCTCAACCTTATCCTCTTTTGGGTACCCTTGGCTACTGTTATAATTGTCATTGCCCTTGTTAACCCTTTTATTCCTTTCACCTTGGTTGCCTTCTTCCTTCTCTAGAGGTTCACCTTCCCTTTTCAAACTTCTAACCTGATGGGACTTATTTCCTTTCTTTCTATCACCCTTCTAAAATATTTTATTTCTAAATTGACACTTGGATTTTGATCCTTTGCAAAGATTGGACAATTGTTGTAACTTTTTTTCTTGCTTAATAGCCTTTTCAAAAAAAAATTCCATGGTAGGAGGATTGTGAATATCTACTTCAGCTCCAATGTGGGGTCTTAGCCCCAGTATAAAATTTCAAATCTGGAAATGCTCATCGAATTGATATTACGACATATATTAAGCAAGTTGGTAAACTTCTCTTAATATTGCACTACTGTCAAGCTTCCCTGGGTCAAATTTTGAAATTCAATCATTTTCTTGGCAAAGAAAAGTTGTAGTAGCCACCTCTTCCTAAAATATTGGAGGAAAATCTCCCATGTGATTTCTTCTTATGGAAGTCTCCTTTCTACCTTCTTGTTGTCCTAGACCAAGTAGTTGTCTCTCCAAACAATTGATATGCTGCCCAAGAAACCTTGGTTTGATCTGAAGAGTTGTGAAGACCAAAACATTTTTCCATCTCTAGGATTCAAGAATTAGCCCCATCTCTGATGGCATTTCCATTGAACTTCGGTGGTGCTACCTTCTTAAGATCTTTTCCCAGTTCTTCCTCAATCCAAACTCGATTGCAACCCCCTTCTCCTTGGTCGGGTATCTCATTCCTAAGATTTCAGTCTTCCCACACCCCTCAGACCTCTTGTTCCAAATGGTCCATTCAGGATTCTTGTCATTTCAATAGTTCCAAGATTTTTCCTAACCTATTGCTTGGCCCATTATCTTGTCTGCTATCACCCACATCTTGTTTAGTGGTCACCATGGTGAATCGCTCTCGACCTACATCATAGCCATGTTTAGCATTCAAGAACAAGGTTTTATGTTTATGCTAATGCATCCTCAAAATACAAAGCACACAACAAGAAAATAAAATATGCACATGCATTCAACAAGACAAGCCTTCAAGCTTCATACCTTTGAATTAAAAAAAAGACTTCTTTATTTATATTAAGTTTGGATTTACATTGATCCTTATTTACAAAAGATTTTTTCCACTCTAAGAAGTTCCCTCATTATTAGATAGAGGATATTCCTTAGGATCCTCCTTTGAATCTACATCTTCCCTCTTGGGTGAGACATGACATGCGTGCAGGCACTCCTCCTCTTTAGTCATTGGTGGCAGATTAGGTCCAAATCCTATTGGCTAATCTCTAAATGCAGAGGTTTTCTTATTCTTAGGATTTCATTTGGCCTCCTCTATCTTTTTCCCTCTCTCTAGATTGAGACATGTGAGGGTGTGTGCTAGAGTTTCTTCATCAATAATCTCTGGTTGGTTCTCGGGTTTTGGATTTTCTACTATAGTGACTGACTTCCTTGCAGTCCTATTGTTCTTTCCCTTATTTCTTCCCAACTTAAACCTTCCCATTTCCTACAGCCAATTCAAATTGTTCATTTTCTAGGTAACTTAAATCTAGTTAAGGTTCCACTATTCCCTAGTTCAACCTTCATGAGCTCTTAGGCCAAGAGCTAAACCTTGAGCTCTGATACCAGATGTAACATGCCCAACTAGATTTAGTTCAAAAATAAATAAATATTGATATCATCAATATCAAATTTATGACATAAATTCCATAGCTAATTCCATTTAGCAATTTTATGTTCATAAATCACAAATAAATCTAAAAATAAACATATTCACTTCCATATGTCAATAGTTACATACAAGTTTGACTAGGCATTCAACGTCTCATAGTCAATTTCACATTACATAGTTCTTTCTCAATTACATCACTTGTTATTTTACATCAATGATACAATACAAAATATAATTTTGATATCATTCCTTCATGACAACTCACCTCCACTGGTGGACAAGAACATCATTGAGGTGACAAAACCATAAAGCATTACTTCCCCAGAATTCTTCAATCAGTCGAAGAATAACTGACCCTGCATGAAAAACTTAGCAAGAGATATTATTTGCAAGGTGGAATCTATGCATGTACAACTACATGTATTTATATCTACTTTTTTAGAATATGCAAGAGATATTGTTTGCAAGGTGGAATCTAGGTAAATCAATACATCAAAGAGAGGATAAATAACACAGTCTGTTTTGTATATAAATATATAAAAGTGACTACAAAGATTTGCCAAGCTCATGCTATATGAAATATAGCTCTGGTTAGATTTGGAAAATAAAATCTACTCTCTTTGGCACCTATTCTCAAAAGAAAACCTTATCATATCAAGGGTTATCCCTTCCTTTAGACCATCCATTAGCAACATTCTAGTGTCCTATAGTCTACCAAAGAATTATTGTATCATTCCATTTAACAAAATCAAACAATATTCATTCACATTTTGTATAACTATTCATCTAATATCATAGGTAATTGCAATTCAATACTGCTCAAGGTTTATAGTTTTGTTCCATTTTAAAAAAATCCATATCATGCTCAATGATTAAAATAATCAAGATAAATTAGAAGATATACCGCGTGTATGTGCACATGCATAAAGGGATATTTACCCATGTTCACATATATGCCAAGAAATGAATAAATTTTGAATAATGTGTATACATTCTGAAGAATTAATAAATTTTCCCTTAAATACTAGTTTATTTTCATATTTAGTAAAGAAAGAACATGTTTCCAATCAGATTTAACTATCATCAATTTCTAGTGTAGACACGAATAGAAACATTTCTTTCATAGTAACTTGTCTTTCATTAAGAACTAGAATATTTTTAATGACACCTAATAGAAATACTTCTTCGATAAAGAGAATATTAATAGATATATTAAACATTAATTATATTTGAACATAAGGATCCATGCTTGTTTCCTTTTAATCAAAATATCCATTCAATTTTGTGAATACTAAAAGTGAAATTTATACCCTATTCATCGATGAGCCATCCCTCAAGAGTATTGATACACATGTTATCATCCATTGATAACCTGGTATTGATTCCTTGGGGTTTATAATAGTACCCAATATCGATTAGGCCATGGGTTCATCCCATAATAATATAGATCACCCAAATACATAAGGAAAACAAGATAATAGAACTGAGGCTTCAACTTGGTTACTAACATGATATAAAAAGTGATCATATGTGTATCTATAATCATGCGTATATATATACTCATGCTTATATTCCATGTTATCAACTTTAGTGACTTGAGAAGCCTATCGTGGGTATCACAAAGTTAATATACATCGACTGGTATCGATAATACCACCTCTCACTGACAGTATTTGATGAGATTTTAATAGATAAATCAAAAGAAATTTAAACTTCGCTCAATCGTTGCAAAATGCAAGGCATGCATCACCACCCTAACTCATCGTTAGGTGGGTCTCAACATGTTGTGCTTGGCACATTCATATGAAATATAAAATATTAAGCTTAACTTGGTTGGTCACCTACAAGCTCTGGTAATCATACATGTTGATAAAAATGTAACAAGTAAATATTCAATAGTCAGTTGTATGGCCACAACCATGTGGATTTAACATTTATACAGGTATAATACCCACCTTGGTCATGAAGCCCACTTCACTTCACATGGATTAAACAAGGTTTATAGAGCCATCAAGCGGATCAACCCATAAAAAGGGCATCACATAAATTGATAAGAAAGAAACATAATAACCCAAATGTCAAAATGTGTGTTAAGGCAAACATAATACAACTATGTTTCTATATTTTATAGGATAATAAACTCATTCAAAAAAGAGAGGAAAAAAATGAAAAAAAAATTGAGTACCTCAAACATAGCTTGCTCAACGATTTCTCCTTCCAATTTCCCTTTGTTATCTCTTTTCCTTCTTATGCTTTTTCATTTCTTTTTGCTATATTTTTTTTATTCCCCTTACCATAATGGATTCCTTGCTAATTTTGGGGAGACTGGGGTCTTAATTCGATTTCATATATTTTATTATTTTGGTCGCCCACTCACCCATTCTAAGTGTTAACTGAAGCTTTTTTCCATGAGTGGGGGTTGGCCCCTATCCCTTTTTTGGTGGGAGTTAAAAAATTTCAAATCCCACGATTCCATTATTCTTATGAAGAATTTAATTTAATTTGAGGAAATATTTCATGTATATATATACATTCATATATTTGCACATGCACATTCAACTTGTCTCCATGAATTCATATACATACATTCAAAAATGAAATAGTTTTTCATACAATGATTGTGTTTGATGAATTTAATTTCTTATTCAATTTTCATTGAATGTTGAAATAGACATGGTATGTCGATAATACACCCAAAAAAAAATCACTAATTTATAATTCTTATATCCAGTATAATGAAATTCATCAAACTTTTAAGCATATGCAAATGTCATGATTCTAAAATGGTGTGTGAGATTCTAGATTCCATTCTTTCTTATTGTGGTCATCTAGCTAAGCGTTCCTACCTTAATCAAGTTCTTGTTCTTCAACCTATTTCCTGCACACACATTCTTACACTTTTCCACTTATCAATAATCTTTCATCGATAATCTCATGAAATAATTTCTTAAACACAAAATTGCATAATATTCATTTTCAATTTCACCATTGCATTTTTATCAAATTCCATAAATAAAGTGATAATTTCTATTTTCCAAATATTTCAATTTTCCTAAATATTTAAAATGTAGTAATGAAATTGAGATATGACAAGAACACATATCTTGATTTTCAGTGAAAAACCTACGTTTAATTAAAATTTTAAAAAATTACATAATAAAACCAAAATATATTAAAATTATATTTGATGGATAGCTTGTTTCTCTAAAGTTGATTCCATTTTCATCTTCAAACCAAGATCAGAAAGTAAAAAATTTGTAGAAAATTTGTAGAGGAGAGGGAAAAGGGTAAAAAAGGGGGGTTCGAGTGAACCCCCCTAGATGCCTTCAAGTGAAGGGGGTTTGCTAGAAGGGGGGTTCACTCGAACCCCCCTATTTTTTATTTCCCATTGATTTCTTTAAAAAAAAACTACCAAATGGGTTGCATCACAAATGGGTTCACTCGAACTCCCCCTTCGAGGGAACCCCTAAAAACCCAAAAAAAAATCTTGGGAGTGGTTTTACAAATTTTCTTCATCAAGAGAATCGTAAACCATTATTGTCGGATCACCCCTTTGCATATTCTTTCTTATGATTTCCTTCATCCATCTCTTCAAGTTATTTTGGTATTCTCCTTAGTAATATTGCCCCTCTATATGATTTTAAGTCTTGGAGCACATCACTCTTTGATTGTAGAGTCACATTCCTATAGTAGGTTTGGGCTTTGTTGTCATTAAATATGTCATATTTTTTAGTCCCACAATGTCCACAAGGTTTCTTCTTGTCTCCCCAATGTTTTGTCATAAAGTGACCTAGTTTACCACATTTGAAACATGTGGCATCTATTTGTCTCCTCCTTCCTCTACCTTGGCCTCTATCTCCACGAAATTGGCCACTATCAGTGTATGAGTCTAGATCTGATTGATTTTGAATAGAATTGATATTTCTATTATTTTTCCATTGTGGTACTTTGTATTCATGGTTCTTTTGATGGAGTATCCTTTCTACTAGCCCTTTGGCATATGCCAACTTTTGGTGGTCACTATGGTTTGTTGTGGTGGGGTCTTCTCTCAAATAAAATAACTATGAGGGACAATCCTCTATTTCATTATCATCCCATTCTTCACAAGTGCCACAATAAACTTAGATTAACTTCTTGGGTAGCATCCTCAAATCTACTCTTAGTGCATTAGTTTTTTTTCTCTGATTTCCTTCGAACATGTTCATTTTTTATGTTTCCTTCTCTTCGACAACAAGTACAACAAATATTTTTTCTTTGTGCAAACATTTATTTCTTCACCATCAAGTCTTGTCAAAGTCTCAATTATTCTATCCCTAGTTTTAGCTTCTCCAACTCCTTGTTTTCTTTTTCCTTTTATTTTTTTGCTACCTGATTGGTTTTCAATCTGACATTCCAAAGAAACAATTCTCGGGTAGGTATCAAAATGCCTCCCATCTAAGGAAATTATAAGTTCTAGTATCACACTGAAGATGAACCATTCAATCTTTTGTTTGTTAGTCAATGGTTCTTCTAGTTGCCTAGTCATTTTTTTAAAAATGTTATTGATTTCCTTTATGGTCTCATCATCATTCTGTGTGTGCTCCTATATTTTGCTAACTCCTTCTATAGGTAGTCACAAAGTATCAAAGTTGGCTAGGAAATCTTGTTTCACTAACTCCCAATCTTTGTCACTGTTAGGGTATTTTTTCTAGTACCATTTTAGGGTAGATCTCTGCAAAATGATCTAATGAAATCAAACATATTCATATCATCTCTTGTTATGTGTTGTCTTTTCAATATAGATTCTAAAATGAAGACATGTATGAATGCTTCATTTGTGTCTTTTCCGAAGAGCGGTAACTTCATGTGAGTGTTCATGTTTGTTTCCTCTTCACTATCTATATATCCTATGTCAGAGTGATATGTCCCCAAATCGCCTATGTTATTTTCTTCCCTTTCTTTTTCTCCTATCTCTTTCTTTCCTATTAATGTGTTCTCTACTGCTACTAAAATTCTTCTTTATTTTAATATCATTAATGGTGACTCTTGGTCTGATGGTTGTAACTATCTAAACTACCTTTTTCATTTAAGGAGATTCTTGTTTCTTAGTAAGTGTCATTTGATTATTTAATGGTTTTGCTTCATTGGAATTTTTTAAAATCATGATCTCCATTTTATTTGCTACTGCATCTTCTCCTCTTATTATTAGAATGTTTCTAGTTACTAACTCATCCATGTAATTGGCATCAAATTTTATATTATGAAGATTCTATAAGGAGGTTCCTATTGGTAACCAATCCTCATTTATCCTTAAGTATTTTTCCAATCTAAATCCTTTCTAGTGTTCCTATTTTTCAAATTTTCCTTGTATATTTTATATAATTTGGTTTATTTCCTCCACATTAGAACATGGTTGTGGTATCCTTTCTCTACTTTATTCGGTAGCACCCTCAATGGTGTGATCTTCTTATTCTTTAGCAACACCCATAATGGTGTTCTTAGTAGCACCCTTAATGGCATGCTCATCCTGTTTGTTTATATTTCCTTCTGCTAACTCTAAGTATTGTTCTCTTTTCTTCTTTTTTGCTTCTTCCATTCTTCTATGGTATCTTTCCTATCATTCTTGATTTTGTTTCATCCTCCTTTATTTTGTGTTCATTTTTATCCATAAGTTAATCCTTTCAATGATCTCCACTTCTCTTTTTTTATCTCCTTTTTTCATGGGTTTTTTCTGGTCTGGACTTTCATTAATCCTTATATATCCCATGATTAGCTTAAAAATTTTAACAATTACATCTTTTTGGGAATATTTTTATATTCCTTCCCATTTCCATTTTCCATCCCTTAAGTGCCTACCCCCTCTCACAAAGGTAGTACCTAAGAGTGGTATATATAGAAGAAAAAAATGCCTCTGTTATTGTTATCTATTTCTACCACTTATGTTTTATTATTTTACTCTGAATTTATTCATTGTCCTCTCTAAGGTCCCAACAACGGAACCAATGTTAGAAAGAGGAAATGGGGAATTATAATTTGAATACATGTACCCTAGTATCCTTTATGTAGTAATTTTATACCTCATAGTGTATAGTGATAGAAGAGAGTAAGTGTGGTAAGAAACTATATCTAATTCTTACTCATTTATAACTCAAAAAAAAATATAAATTATCCATCACATATATCCATTGAATCCTTATAACTCCTTATATATATTCAGATAACCATTACATTAGCAAGTCTTAGTCTCTACTTTATATTACAATCCCTTCTCTATTCTTATCTCGCTCAATTTCTTCCCATTATATTGTATATTGCATACATTTATCAATACTTAGTCTCGTATAGATACATGACTCCTATAGGGCACCTCTAGTCTATCTTTTTTTTGACCTAGTGTTCCACGAGTGCTTTATGGTGAGTTGTGGTAACTTCTACTCTATGCCCTATACCCTACTAACAATAATAATAAAAAAATAATTCACAAACAAAAAGACATCACCAAAAATGAAACATCGCCTTGAATATTCATACACCCCTGGCCAAGACCCATACCTTATTCCATATAAAACAAGGATAGTTTTAATACAAGAAGTGCCACAAGAAGAGAAATATCAAAAAAGTAAATTTCTAGTTGATTGTGATGAGATATTGAGAAAGGAATTCTTTGAAATTAAGTTATACTAAGAATTCCTAAAAAGGAGAAAAATATAACGAAACCTTGCTAAAAATGAAAAAAGGAAAAATTCAAAAATACTATGAATTCAAGAAGGGGACACATTTCTTCACATACTCATGTATCATTCTCCATAGTGGGCCAATAATAGCCTACTCGAAGAAGTTTATTTGCAAGTACCATCCCACTTGTATGAGCCCCACACACACCAATATTTAATTTTCATAATGCCAAATTGGCTTCCATACTATTCAAACATCGCAATAAAGAACCATCATAGCTCCTATGATATAATTCATCTCCTAAGATGATATAATAGGATGATTGTTGGATGAAAAATTGGTGTCGTTGGTGAGTAAGGTTAGGTGGTAAGATTTTATCATGGAGGAAGGCATATATGTCATGGTACCAAGGGGATTTGGGACCAATGATTTCATGCACCATTTATGAATCTGAGGTATCATAAGCTAGCACCAGAAGTTTCTCAAATAAAAAATTACATTCATGGATATCATGGGGAATCTCTAACAAGGAGCTAATATTTTCCATTGCATTTTTTGTCTTATTTTGAAGAAAGGGGACCTAATCAAATAGATGTAGCCAAAATATTTCCTGAAATCATCAACCATGCACTTGTATGGAAGCGATTTGACACCTAAAGTTTGGAATTCATCATTAACTTGTTTAATGATGAGTTAAGTGTCACCATAAAATATAGTTGATTTATATTCCATTGAACTGATATTCTTAACATTATGAATAAATCTTCATACTCTCCTATTTTCTTCATGTATGGGGGTAAGTGCACCAAGATGGTTCCCAAAAAGGGGACTTAAGTGGACAGTTTTTTTCTGAAATCAAGAAATACTGACCTTGGATGTGAAATTGAGGATACTTAGACTCAAAATTTTGAGATGGAACAAAAAGAAGGATTCAAGTGCTCCGAGTCTACTTTCTAAACTACTAATTTATTTTGAAAATTATTGAGATTAAGGGGTTCAAACGAGGGACGTACACAAATTGGTGTTGTTTTTGTCACAAAAACATAACAATGCAACTCTTGTACGACCCTCGTACGGTGAACTTTTTTTTAGTATTTTTAAAATCACAATGGTTAGAAGTTAGCTAACAGTATGTAGTTGATGCACAATTTTTCTGATAATTTTTTAATGAATATTTGATTTTTTACTAATTTACGAAGTGGACATATCCTGAAAATAGAATTTTGGCCGTGCTACCCCTACAAATTTTGGAAACTAATTGATTTGTTTTTTTTTTAATTTTTTAATTTTGTAGAATGGAGTCTAGTTTCTAAAAATGTAATTTATTTGAAAATTGATGAATGGTTAATTTATAACGAAAAAATACCAAACACTGCTTTTTGGTAAAAAAAAGACATACAGATAAAATAAATTATGGATGAAAGACTTAACATTTTCAGAAAGTGAAAAAAATTACATCGTTGGATAGCTAAGAAATAACCCAACATTACCCATCTGCTCGATTTTTTTGATATTGAACCACGTGCAATCCTGACGGTGAGCACGAACTCGATTATGAGAAATATGGTGGATTTTTTAAAAACACATCTCTGGTCGTTGGGAATGCCCTCCAAGCCTTTGGGTTGGAATTCCAAGGCAATACCAAGCTTAAAGCTAGGTAATTCCCAAAGCAAGATATAATGCGAGCGTGTTATAATGAGAGCGTGTTATAACGTGCTCGTGTTATATCTCACTTTTGACATGGTTTTTGCTTTTGCGGGGAACATGTCTACTAGCACATAATGCGAGCGCATTATAACACGCTCACATTATGTCTTACTTTATGTTAAATGCTAATATATTAATGTATGTTGATATATTTGTATGTACATGTATGTATGTATGCTTGTATGGATGTAAGATTCTATGTACAAATGTATTATGCTTGTATGTATGTCTTTAGACAAAGGGAGAATTTAGAGAGAGTCTGGAGAGATGGAGAGGGGGTCGAAGTGAGATTTTAAGAGAGAGGGAGTGGGAGAGAAGGGGTTGGATTGAGGGGGACTTAGCTAGGTAGGTTGGGAGGGATAGAGGGAGGGAGAGAGAGAATTGATGGAGAGGAAGAGAGAGAGATTGATGGAGAGGGAGAGAGAGAGAGGGGGTGGGAGAGAGAGAATTGAGGGAGAGGGAGAGAGAGAGAGACAAAGAGAAAGAGAGGGTTATGTAGGTAGGGTGTGAAAGGGAGAGACTTGAGAGTGTGAGAGGGAGAGACTTGAGAGATAGGTAGTGAGAGGGAGTGAGAGAGGGTGGTAGGGATTGATTGAACGAGAGGTATGCAGAAAGAGGGAGATGGTACATTGAGACAATTAGAGAGGGTGGGAGGAAGGGAAGGAGGCAGAGGTGAGATGTAGAGATAGAGAGAAAGCGATAGGGGTTGAGGGATTAGGATGGAGGACCTATAGGGTTGATGGTTTCTAG
>CM021109.1:48449030-48520516 GCA_007115665.2 Sequoiadendron giganteum
TTAAGGGTTGAGGGTTTAGGTTTGAGGGATTAAGAGGGTATAGTGGTTGAGGGATTGAGATTTAAGGGTTGAGGGATTAAGAGGGTATAGGGGTTGAGGGTTGAGGGATTAGGGTTTAAGGTATGAGGCATTAAGAGGGTATAGAGGTTGAGTGATTAGGGTTTAAGGGTTGAGGGTTGAGGGTTGAAGGATTAAGAGGGTAGAGGGATTGAGGGATTAGGGTTTAAGGGTTGAGGGTTTAGGGTTGAGGGATTAAGAGGGTATAGGGGTTGAGGGATTAGGTTTAAGGGTTGAGGGCTGGAGGGTTGAGGGATTAAGAGGGTATAGGGGCAAGGGTTGAGGGATTAGAGTTTAAGGGTTGAGGGATTAAGAGGGCATAGGGGTTGAGGGATTAGGGTTTAAGGGTTGAGGGTTGAGGGTTGAGGGATTAAGAGGGTATAGGGGTTGAGGGATTAGGGTTTAGGGGTTGACGATTTAGGGTTGAGGGATTAAGAGGGTATAGGGGTTGAGGGATTAGGGTTTAAGGGTTGAGGGATTAAGGTTTAAGGGTTGAGGGACTAAGAGGGTATAGGGGCTGAGGGATTAGGTTTTAAGGGTTGAGGGTTTAGGGTTGAGGGATTAAGAGGGTATAGGGGTTGAGGGATGAGGTTTAAGGGTTGAGGGTTGAGGGTTGAGGGATTAAGAGGGTATAGGGATTGAGGGATTAGGGTTTAAGGGTTGAGGGATTAAAATGGTATAGGGGTTAAGGGTTGACGGATTAGGGTTTAAGGGTTGAGGCATTAAGAGGGTATAGGGGTTGAGAGATTAGGGTTTAAGGGTTGAGGTTTAAGGGTTGAAGGATTAAGAGGGTATAGGGATTGAGGGATTAGGGTTTAAGGGTTGAGGGTTTAGGGTTGAGGGATTAAGAGGGTATAGGGGTTGAGGGATTAGGGTTTGAGGCTTGAGGCTTGAGGCTTGAGGGATTAAGAGGGTATAGGGATTGAGGTATTAGGGTTTAATGGTTGAGGATTGAGGGTTGAGGGATTAAGAGGGTATAGGGGTTGATGGATTAGGGTTTAAGGGTTGAGGGTTGAAGGATTAAGAAGGTATAAGGATTGAGGGATTAGGGTTTAAGGGTTGAGGGATTAGGGTTTACGGTTTGAGGGATTAAGAGGGTAGAGGGGTTGAGGGTTTAGGTCTCTATCTCCCACTCCCCACTTCTCCCCTTCTCCCACTCTCTCCCACTCTCCCCCTCTCTCCCTCCCTTTGTATCTTCCACTCTCCCCTCTCTTCCTCCCGTTCTATCTCACACTCTCTCCCTCTCTCTTTCTCCCACTCTCCCCTTCTCCCTCCCTCTCTATATTCCACTCTCCCCCTCTCTCCCTCCCACTCTCTCAGAAACCCCTATCCTCTCAAAAATACACTAAGAAAACCAAATTTCACATAACGCGCTCGCATTATATCGCGTGCGCGTTTTGTACTCCACTAAAATGGTAAAAAAATCTATATACCCATGATTTGAAGGCCCACAGTCTGCATATTCCCTTGGTTCTGCGCATGCTCCGACAAAAAATATCTTTTTCATGATGTTGTGAAGTGTGCAAACATCTTTTTCACATTCCATCACCTTTTCCATGATCTTTTCATCACCTTTGCATGAAATAGCAGAGTTTCCATGTTGAAAGACATATAATATCCATTGAAGTTTGAATTCCATTGAAAACTGATATACAATTGAAGTGTGGAAGGGAACAAGCTTTTGCACAAGTCAAATTTTTGTGGAGTTTGAAGAAAGAAGAATCTAAGGCTACATAATTGGTTGAACTCCTCCATTTGAAAGTCTGGTTTTTAAGGTATGTGAAGTCTTTACTTGCTTTCACATTTTTGTTTGTCATTATAACCTTAGGTTGTCAACGCACATTTTAAATTACCAAATTATATACACAATTATTTACACTTGCCAATTACCATTTTACACTTGCCAATCATAGAAATTCAGAACCATTCACCAAAATTCATCCTTTAAGACAACTCCAAGCCTCTCCCATTCCTTTGAAGGGTCCAAACACCTTCCAATACCTCTGCACAAACTAATGCAGTACAAAGGAATAAATCAATACCTTTCTTGACACACTTATTCAACTATATTTCCCTTCACAAAACATATGATTCGTATACTCAAATTAGCATTAAGAGTTCCCAATTCCTTAAGGACATTCAAAACACCTTGAAAATCTTGAAAATAACTAATTACAATCAACTAGGTTCCTCAAAACATCAACCAATGATTATTTCATTCACAAGTTTTCTTAAATATTCCATAATGGCACCATTGTTTACAAACACAAACTATAATTCTTAAGGCACAACCAAACCATTATTTGCTTAATAAATCTTTGTTTGAGTTAGTACAAGAAAAATGAAACATTTCAGAAGTCCGCCCTTACACACAAACTTAGTTCCTTTGTTCACTATCCACATTACTAGTAGCCAAGCATCTACAAACTGTCACATGTATCTCCCAGACCATGCACACACTTCAAACTGTGATACTCATATTTTATGCAGAGTTAGAGGACCCAAAACCATTGAAGATGTCAACTTGCTTTAAGATCCATCTAAGAAGATTAAAAAGGAATAATGGACCAATCCCAACACTCCTCTAAGCTGGACAACAAACAAAAATATTATTTCCCAAATTTCACCCTTGGAATCTAGTTATTGTGCAAAACCAATTTTGGGCCCTTAACTCCAAAACTTTCAAAAACACCAAGAAAATAAAATAATGATTGTAGCACCAATTTCAAAGTTGCAAAACATACCTTAACCCATCACATGACTCCTTTGGGACAACATTAAGAAAACTGACCTTTCTCTCTATTTTAGGCCTCCAAGTAGGCCAATTTTACAAAGGAACTACCCTTAGATCTTCACACCAGACTTCCAAACCCAAAAATAGTGTTTAATTAGATCTCAAAACAAGATAGTTTCTAGGTCTTAGGACCTTACCCGCTCAACTAGGCTTCCAATACAAAAACCCCCATTTTTCAATGCAAAGAGGGAGGGTTTATAGAAACTCCTATAAACGTGCCTTCCCAAACCATTCCAAAGCATCAAACATCTTCAAAATACCCTACACAAGGTCAA
Organism: Sequoiadendron giganteum; assembly: GCA_007115665.2. Classification (NCBI taxonomy): domain Eukaryota; kingdom Viridiplantae; phylum Streptophyta; class Pinopsida; order Cupressales; family Cupressaceae; genus Sequoiadendron; species Sequoiadendron giganteum. The sequence continues at coordinate 48,452,157 of CM021109.1, forward strand.
AAGTTCATTACATAGACCACTCCTTCAACAATTGATGGGGAGTCTTATCTTTCAAGAGCAATCTTGCTCTTCCCAAGACCTATTCTCTGGTCTTCCTAGGGTATTCCTCTCTTCCCTACTCAAGGATCCCCCCTAAACCTTTCTCCCACGTGCTAGGACCCTTGGGTCAAGCTTAGAGCATCATTAATTCCCTTTTCCCACTTTTAGGACAAATTTCCAAGTCTACATGGACTAATTTGCCTAATTTCATCATTCAGGCTTCTCCAAACTTCAAGGATCTAGACTTTCCTAAGTTTTCCTTAACTCACACATCAAAAAAACTATTGGGACTTTACATCATAGTCCTTATTCCCTTGGTGGTTGGCTAGAACCACCTACAAGCCAAAATTTCCAAGATCTTCCAAAAGACCTTTAAGGTGCTCCTGCACCAACAATTTTTCAAAATCACTCCTCGGTTCCTCAAATTCTCATGGAAAAGTGCTTGTTTGAGCTAAGAACCACAAATCCTATTGTCATTAGTTTCATTCCAAGGCATTCTCAACAATAAAAGACCCTACTTTTGTACACGATGATTGTAAGTATTATTTAAATGAAGCCTTCAATGACATATATTTTTCAATTATCTTGAATGGATACATTTTTTAGGAACTAATATTCATCTCATTACCATGGTACAGATAAAATTATCTGCCATGCCAAAGAAAAAGACAAAGAGGAAACTAATAGATGAAGAGAACGAAACCTTGAAAGAAAAGGAGAGAGTTCGGGTGGTGACATATCATGAAAACAAGAAATTGGAAACGATTGATGAAAACAACCCGATTGTAGAGGAACCTCAACCGTCAAAAAGAGAATGGGAATTGGCAGCACAAAAGGCACGAATGCGAAAGCATCATCGTAAGATAGATTTAGATACCGTAGTTCGAGACACACCCTCTACGACAAGTGAATATGAAGGGACACCATTAAACACAAGCAAATATGGAGGGACACCATCTAGCACAAGTGAATATGGACGGACACCATCTACTGCAAGTGAATATGGAGGGACACCATTTATCGCAAGTGAATATTGTTGGACACCATCCAACACATCTCAAGTTGAGAGTACATCATCACTTGAAATTGACGAAGAAGGTATGCCATCATTCCCATGTGAACCTCAAGGTATCTCTTCTTCTCCACCCTCGATCGAAGGTATGCAATCTAGCCCACCTCAATTAAATATTGATGAAATTCCTAATGTTGAGATGTATGTACCTAGGAGAACACCACCAAGAATTTTGCATAGAAAGCCAAAGTATTTGATTAATATTGATGATGAGATTTTTCAGCACATGGAAGGTAAGATTTCAACATGCACTTGTAGAAGATATGCTGATAAGATTTGGGAATGATTCTTTGAAAGGCTAAATGAGACTACAAGATGTCAACTATTTGTTGAAATGATGCGGGGTGTAAAGTATAGGAACATCATGAAGACTCTTGGGTTGAGAACATTGAATGCATCGATTGAAGACACTATTGTGAAGAATCTAATGGATGCTTATGAGAGTGTGGATAAGACCTCATGCACAAAGGATAGTAATGTCACCCGATGTGTCATTACATCGACTTTGGTAAGTTGTCAAACAAAGAGAGCTCACCTAATTAAAAAGACTAGTGAAAAAATGGGAATTAGTAGAAAAACTTTATCAAGAGCCATTCAAAGGTGGCAAAGAATTGAGGGAAATGATACAAATCAATTATGGGCATTCTCAGGGAGACTGTCACAAAAAGATAAAGAAGTTGTTGAAGCCTTGAAAACACTAATTGAAGAGTATTGGAAGAATAACACAAGGCCATCTCTGAATCAAAGGGATGTGGTAAGAAGGAGAATCGGTAGTCGAAATCGTGAGCCACATCCAAAGCATTTTTTGGATATGACTCAAACCCAATTTTTTTCAGAAATTTGAAAATGATTATCCTCAAATTAGTATTTCTCAAAAAACATTTGAACTGCTTAAACCTTTTTATGTCAAGATAAATCACACATGCACTACTTGTTGTTGTAGACTACATATTGAATTTTCTACAGTGGTTTGGATCAAAGGGGCATAGAATACGATCAACATATAATATGGTCTACAGCATAGTTCAAGAAATCGCGCATGTTCTACTAGTTGTGCAGGATGCATGTCATTACAGGTGTTCAACATATGTGGAACTTTTGTGAGGCTGGACATGGAAAGGGGGAGCATGATGGTGTAGGAGCATGCGTGAAAAGAGCATTAGCATGAGAAGAGTTAAAGTATAAAGATAGTGCAAATTTTACAGATGCAAAATCAATCATCGAGTGGTGTAATGCTTTGATGGGTCCAGGTAATGAAGGTACGTCTTCAATTTGTAGATTTTTTTGGTTGATGGATGATACTAACATTGCACCATATGAAGACTATTGTACACTAATAGGATCAAGTGAGGTACACTCTTTCCTTAGCTCAAATACAAGTTCATGGAGTATCGATACACGAAATATGGCATGCTTTTATTCTTCATGTACAATGCAAGACTGGAATGATTGTGAGTCAAGGGAGTGGGTTGACAAATGGTTCACAAGTTATCCTAGCCCACTTCACATGTATCGCCCTCTGACAGCATTGGAACTGACATAGATAGAATCATCGGTCGACTTTCACCACATATCAGATCTAGTTCAACGAGGTGATATATCTACTTTCTTAGTTGTTGAAATTCCATATCGTTAGATCTTACTTTGTACTATATTCGTAATGTTGACAAATTTCAAGAGATTTTTTGCACATATCAATGCAGGGCATGTTTATGCAGTTATTGCAGATGAATACAATGAAGAGGGAACCAACTATTACTTGTGTTGTTGTGTTGAGACCAAAAAGAAATTGGAGGCCCCAGTTATAGATGGAGAAAACATTGAATACCCTACAGGCTCAGTTGTGGTTACTGGAACATGGCTTAGAAGGTACCCACATTCAAGTGTTAAACATTGGCTATTTCAAGACTTTGACATGCATCGTAATATTCTTCATTACACGAACCTTGTCGTGGCATCCAATGTTCATTTGACCAAATATGGGGGTAGACCTTTGAACAAAACATTATGGAAGGTCTGTGAGTCTGACCATGAGGCAATACTTGACACAATAAAGAGTAGAGCAGACCCGGATGGTTTGTTGGATTAATTTGTAAGTATATGCACATTAGTTCTTATTAATTTATACTTGTATGCACATTAATTTTTTTGATGCCAATTCTATCATCTTCTTTTACAATGATTGGTGTCCCCTTGCAAAAAATGCAGATATATGAGCCATCCAAGAGAATGTCAACCAGAAAAGTAATGCAACATCCTTATTTTGATGCCTACATGCAACATCTGTAAGTGCCTTCCATCTATTTTTATTTCATTTCCATTTTGGATGCTATTTATTTTTCTCTTTTACTTTGTGTATTTGTAAGTAAACTACAAAGGGTTGATTGATCTTTCATTGCAGAAAATGCTGATTTAAGAGCCATCAAAGAAAATCTCAGCCAAAAAAGCAATGCAACATACTTATTTTGATGATTTTGACAAATCTCAATTTTTATTTCAAGCCATTGTAAGAGAGCATGTGAAGCTTAGCAAGGGAATCTCAAGTTACGCATTTGAAGTTAACCTCGTGATGAGCACCTATGATGTAGACATTTAAAGAGAATCTTGAATGTATGAGTGACATTGTAAAAGATCTGAGAGAACAAAGTGCTAGAGGCATTGTAATAAGATTTAATTACATAATGAGATATACTCAAATATTTTAAGGTTGAAATTCATGTTTGGTGTAGTAGCACCTTGTTTTGTAAATGCCTTGAGTAGGAAAATTTGCAAACTTTGAATTTTGAAATGTAAACAATGTGAAAAAGGTCATATAAAGGTCATGTAAACAATTTGTACACATTTTTCTATAGCTCGTGTGATGAAGCGAATTGTTCCAATACGTACAAATAGGTATTTTTATGCTAGGCATGGTATTTTTTCGCACCGAAACACGTAGAATCACTCTGAGCTATGTTCCACCGAATCGATCCCTTCAAGGTCCAAAGTGCAAAATGGCTGCAAACTTCAGCATGTTGTTACTCAGATACCATGACACTTAGAAACTTCTCATCTGATCCTACATAAAGGATTTGGGCCCTCTAGAAAAACCTCTCTCGGTTTTGGCTATCTTGGAGTGGTTTTCTCATGGCGGCGAATGTTCACTTGATGGAAAAGGTGTCAAATTCAAGCAATGCAAAGTTGCAAAGTGGTGCAACTTTCGCTTTGCAACTCGTGTGACCAAGCAGACTATTTCAACACGTCCAAATAGGTATTTTTACACTAGGCATGGTCCTTTTTTACATCGAAACATGTGGAATCACTCTGAGCTATGTTCCACCGGATCGATCCCTTAAGGGTCCAAAGTGCAAAATGACTTCAAACTTCAACATGCTAGTACTCGGATACCGTAACACTTAGAAATTTCTCATTTGATCCTACAAAAAGGTGTTGGGCCCCTCTAGAAAAACCTCTCTCGGTTTTGGCTATCTTGGAGTGGTTTTCTCATGGCGACGGATTTTCACTTGATGCAAAAGGTGTCAAATTCAAGCAGTGCAAAGTTGCAAAGTGGTGCAACTTTTGCTCTGCAACTCATGTGACCAAGTGGACTATTCCAACATGTCCAAATAGGTATTTTTATGCTAGGAATAGTCCTCTTTCACACCGAAACATGTGGAATCACTCCGAGCTATGTTCCACTGGATTGATCCCTTAAGGGTCCAAAGTGCAAAATGGCTGCAAACTTCAGCATGCTAGTACTCGGATACCGTGACACTTAGAAATTTCTCATTTGATCCTACAGAAAGGCATTAGGTCCCTATAGAAAAATTTCTCTCGGTTTTGGCTATCTTGTAATGGTTTTCTCATGGCGACGGATTTTGACTTGATGGAAAAGGTGTCAAATTCAAGCTGTGCAAAGTTGCAAAGTGGTGCAACTTTCGCTCTGCAACTCGTGTGACCAAATGGACTATTCCAACACATCCAAATAGGTATTTTTACGCTAGGAATGGTCCTCTTTTGCACCGAAACATGTGGAATCGCTTTGAGCTATGTTCCACCGGATCGATCCCTTAAGGGTCCAAAGTGCAAAATAGCTGCAAACTTCAGCATATTGTTACTTGGATACCGTGACACATAGAATCTTCTCATATGATCCTAAAGAAAGGCATTGGACCCTCTAGTAAAATATCTCTCTATTTTGGCTATCTTGGAGTGGTTTTCTCATGGCGGTGGATTTTTAGTTGATGGAAAGCGTGTCAAATTCAAGCTGTGCAAAGTTGCAAAGTGATGCAACTTTCGCTCTACAATTCGTGTGACCAAAGGGACTATTCTAAAACATCCAAATAGGTATTTTTACGCTATGCATGGTCCTCTTTTGCACTGAAACATGTGGAATCGCTCTGAGCTATGTTCCACCGGATCGATCCCTTAAGGGTCCAAAGTGCAAAATGGCTGCAAACTTCAGCATGTTATTACTTAGATATCGTGATGCTTAGAAACTTCTCGTTTGATCTTATAGGATAGCATTGAGCCTGTCTACAAAAACCTCTCTTGGTTTTGGCTATCTCGGAGTGGTTTTCCAGTGGTGGCGGATTTTCACTTGATGGAAAAAGCATCAAATGCAAGCAGTGCAAAGTTGCAAAGTGGTGCAACTTTCATTCTGCAACTTGTGTGACCAAGTAGACTGTTTCAACATGTCCAAATAGGTATTTTTACGCTAAGCATAGTCCTCTTTTGCACCAAAACACGTATAATCGCTCTGAGCTATGTTCCACCGGATCGATCCCTTAGGTTGGAGGAGTCTTAAGTTGAAAATTTTTAAGTTGCTTAAAGCAACAAATTTGAAATGATATTGAATGGCCCACTTAGCACTCTTTGCATCTAAGTGATGCTCATAGAGGTGAGGCACTAGGCCTTCCTGGGAGGTCACCCATTGTAGTATACTCCAGCTCAAGCGCTTAACCACAATTTTTTTTCCCCAAGAAGGCATAGTGGAAAAGGCAGAATCCAGTGTACTTTTGATGAGTGGAAAGGAATTCCTAAGAGACATGAAGGAGGAAGAAGGAGTTGTCTATGCAATCATGTTGAAGCCAAAGGAGGAGGAGTCACCTAGTCGGCTACCTATGACAGCAGAGGTGAAGCAATTGTTGGATCAATTCAGGGATATCATTTGTGAAGGCACACCAGCTACACTACCACCTAAGAGAGCAATCATTCATCAAATTGAATTTATACTAGGAGCAACATTGCCTAACAAGGCTGCATACAAAATGACACCGGAGCATAACAAGGAGATTGATTCTAAAAGTGGCTACTATTAGATTAGGATGAAAGAGGGAGATGAATGGAAGTCAGCTTTTAAAACCACAAAGGGGTTATATGAGTGGTTAGGAATGCCATTCGGGCTTACAAATGTGCCTAGCACTTTTATGAGGGTGATGAATGAGGTCTTGAAGGAATTTATAGGAGTCTTTGTGGTAGTCTACTTAGATTATATCCTCATCTTTAGCAAAACAAAAGAAGAACATATGAAGCACCTAGAACTTGTGTTGAAGAAACTTCAAGAGGAGAATCTCACCATAAATCTTGATAAATAGGGTACTTGGTAACTTGTTGAGTTGTCTAACTAAGGAGTATGGACAAGGATGGGAACAAGTCATTTCACAGGCAGAATTTGCCTACAATGATAGCACAAATAGGTCTACTAGTAAGAGCCCATTTGAAATTGTATATGGGTTACATCCAAGGGGTGTACTTGAGCTAAGAGACCTAAAAGGTTATGAAGGAATCAGTGGACACGTTGATGATTTTGATCAATCAAAGAGAGAGGTTCATGAGAAGGTAAAGAAGACATTAATGGAGGCTAACCAGAAGTTGAAGGCTAAAAGAGATGAAGGGAAGAGAGATCTACAATTTGAAATAGGTGATTTGGTGATGGTATACTTGAACAAGGCAAGACTACAGAAAGGCATACCAAGTAAGTTGCAGATGAAAAGGATAGGGCCATGTAAAGTGTTGGCTAAGTATGGATCCAATGCATACAAGGAGATGTCCATTTTGCCTATCTTCAATGTGAAGGACTTGGTGAAGTATAAAGGACCAAAAATGGATGAGGAACAGTATAGTACTGAGGTGAGTAAGGATGTGGATGAACTCAAGGTACCTGATCAGATCAAACCACAAGTGGACACGATTCTAGACTCAAGGGTGAAGAAGAAGACTAGGCACAAGACATACATGGAGCACCTAGTGAAGTGGAGACATCTACCAGATTTAGAGGCTACTTGGATAGCAAAAAGTGACTTTAAGAAGCATGGAATTAGTGAGGAGCTCTTGACACCACAAGTTCCTTAACTTCTTTGTTGCAAGGGGGAGAATGGTGCAAGAGCACCTTAAGGTCTTTTGGATAGATCTTTGCAATTTTGGCTTGCAGGTGGTTCTAGCCAACCACCAAGGGAATAAGGACTATGATGTAAAGTCCCAAGAGTTTTTTTGGTGAGTGAATTGGAAATAGGTTTGTTAGGGGCTTGTGGTTTGGGTAAGTCTTGGACACTGTGAGTATTTTGAGCAATGTTGCCTTGGCTATTTGTCCTAAAAGTTGGAAAATGGCATTAATGATGCTCTAAGCCTGACCCAAGGGTCCTAGCACATGGGAGAAAGGTATATAAGGTCAGAAAAACCCTAATACCTAGGTTAGAGGATTTTTTTCATGAATTGAGACTTGGAGAGTACATTTTTGTGATTGGAAGAGAGCAAGTTTTCATTGAATTTATGTGTTTGAGCCTTCATCTAGTCAATAATGGATTGAAATGACTTATATTATGCTTTGATTCTTCCATTTTTGTCACTTACTTACCTTGTGTAGCATTATATTAGTCATCTAGACCAACTGGTTATCTTTTTGCAAGTTTTTGGTGTTCTTGGTCTCATTGTCGGTTCAGGCCAGTTTTGTGAATAATGAGTCCCACTTGACATCCCATGGCTTTCCTCTCATTTCCACTTGGAATCAAGTTATGTATTGTGTAAATAGTGTACATATAGGCTTTGGGGTCTTGTTTTCTAGGGAGGTGATGAAATCATCAAGCACTAGGCGAGTGCAAGTGCATTCTGGCTAGTAGCTTGGAGAGGACAGTAGCAAGGAGAGTTGCTAAATGGATTTTTTTGTGCCAATCAAGAGTATGGGAGTGTAGGCACATGTATCTCAGTCATGTTTGTTCCAGGAGGAGAGCTAAGGAGGTCGTTGAAGCCCTCAAAGAAGGAAAAAGAGCCAAAAACCCTAAGAACCCTTGAAAATAGGGGTTTGAGGAAAATCATATGTATGAACACTTGTAGGACCTAAGGCCTGGTAAATCTTGGAGCCTTGATGGTCAAAAGAAAGAATATACAAAAACATTTGGGGGTTGTTAAGACTGTTTGTGAGAAAAGTCAAGAAAACAGGTTCTAGGAGGCCAAATTGGGGTAGAAGGCTACAAGGCCTAAAATTGAGTTTTTCAAGAAAGCGATGGGTAAAAGGTGAAAGAATATAATAAGATGGATCAATGAGGAGAAAAATAAACAAAGGGACAACTAGGATACCCTTCCCTAGCCCTAGAGTGGTTAGGATACTTTGGGTTAGTGTGCAGCCCAAGGAAGCTTAGTGGTGGATTGGGAGTGATGGAGAGTCTTACGTGGTGAGAGGGGTTCAGGAGTGATCCTTGAGTAGGGTAGAGAGGAATACCCTAGGAAGACCAGAGTATAGGTCTTGGGAAGAGCAAGAGTTCTCTTGAGGGATAGGACTCCCCATCACTTTAGCTCATCAATTGATAAGTAGGAGGTATTTTCTACAATGTGTCAAATTGTGATATTGCTATCAGGATTCCATTGAGCAGTCATTTGTAGTATTAGATATAGCTCTAGCTTCTACAGTATTGCACATGATTGCAGATAGTTTCAAAGATCTAGATAACATCAATAGTTCACATTACTCAAGAAGGATGAACATCTTAAAGACATTTGCGGAAATCAGGACAAGTAACCTTCTTCTAGACTTAGGGTTGCAATATTTGATCTACATGTTCCACCTTTTCTTCAGTAGGATCAAGAACACACATAATGAAGGTTTTTTTGTAGCCATGAAAGATTATGGTTCAAACTATCCAGGAGAGTGATGTTTTATCTCGACCAACCATATCTATACCATGGTTTGTTTGGAAACAAGGATGGGTTCTCTCTTCATCGACATATAGATTATTCCTCGATGTGTTCACACCAGTGTTACAAGACTAGGACTCGCCTCGGACTTGACAAGCCATTTTTTGACTTGGACTCGGGCTTGGAGCCCAGACTCAAAAAATAGAAAAACCTAAGAAATTCAAATATTTGTAAGGATTTAAAACTTGTTTCATGCACCCTTTAATAAATAAACCTTAAAGACACAATAGCATCATCAAATAGAAATTACTATGATCCCATACACAAACATACATCAATCACATAAGTATAAGCACAAATTTTTGCTGAAGGAAATAACACATTTAGATAGATAAATATTGTGATATTGTTATCAGGATTCAATCATGTAGTTTTACAAGTCAAACTCATTGACCCATGATTCATCAGTAGTGGTTCACAAGAACCCATCTCTCATGATAATGAGTGGTTCATAAGGAGGAAGATAAATCTTCATACATTTCTTCTATCACAAATGAGATAAGTGCTTGGTTTCATGAAGGTCATGAGACAACCATTAATGGAGAGTGGATACATGAAGAACTGATGGAGAATAATAATGGCTTCAGACCTACTACAAAGGAAAAAAAAAATTGTTTCAATGATGCAAGAGATTTTTGGTTTCACTACCAAAATGAGCCTACGAAGAATGCATGTGAAACTCCTTTTGACCTTGAGGGTGTACTTACTCCATCTCAAGGATCATGCATTGAGGATGACATAGATCAATGCTAGGGCTAACCAATTAATAATTATACATGTGAATAATTCAAACATGTACATGTCAATAAGGGAACTACAAGTACTCATAAACACGTAAGCCTCAAAAAGTATACATAGGAATACATAGTATACACAAATTAAAACAAAGTATATGCACGAATACAAGGTATATGCATGAAAACATGTAAGCCACAAAGTATACACTCGAATGCACATAATTCACAAAGTATACACGTAAGTTGTAAAGTATACACTTGAATATACATAACTCATATCTATTGAACCATCAATTTAGAATACAAATATGGACAGGCATCAAAAAAAGCTATTTGTATTAACCAAATAGCCATGTAGGCATACATAAATATATGTCGATATAAGTATGAAATATATGTACAAAATAGCCATATAGGCTTACGAGAATGCCATCTAGGAATACAATGTCAAATATGTCCAATAAAAAATATGTACAAAACTGCCATGCAGGCATACAATAAAGGACTCTGGAATCAAAAGTAATTGCTCTCCATGCCTAGGAAATAAAATATTTCCCTTTCCTTTTCGCTCGGATGGTGATAGGTCTATCACTCATTTTTGTTGCACTCGTGGAGTGCTCCTGCTACTCCTCCTAGGGTTTAGTTCATGGTGAAGTTTTAACTGTTACAATAAGAAGTAAAGACATGAATATATAGAAATTACATTATAAAAAATGATATATTTGACAAAATAATCACTTACAGCCATCTCACGATCTCTCTCCACAAGGGAAATATCCTCACGCCCATGCTCAGGCGTGCTCAAGCCCTATATAAACCATACAAATAGACAAAAACTACGTGAATCAATAATGGTTTGATTTCTCACTAACTAAATTCTGTAACAACAAATGTAAATTAAAATTTACTAATTTTCCTCATACCTCTTCTATCAGAGCCATTGAGGATTGTATAGCAGATGTCACACCAATATCCATTGCCCTCGTCACATTCGGAGGTGTATCGTCTCACAACAACTGAAAATAAAACAACAAATTATTCAATGTAATCAATGATGTGCGTGTATAAACTACACAAATCTATTAAGTACTTGATTCATTAATTAAACTCTTTATTCTATTACCTGTGTGAAGGTTTGAGTAAATCCATCACCACTGGGAAGTGTTCCATCAAAACCTCCAATATTAGTCTGTTCAACATCCAAAATTGCATATTAAATTACCATTCATAAAACAATGCCATTAATATGCAATAAACTTATAATTGTTTACTAGTTACATACCCTAGCGATAGGTGTACTGCAAAAATAGGTTGGTGGGGGGCCAATGTATCCAGTCTCAACACTATGACCCTGCAATTTTATTAAAATCATAAAATATTTTTAGTTAATCTTGCATTTCAAAATCGAAATTTAATAAATTCAATTCAATGAACACATGCACTAACTTTTACCTGACTATCAATGCCATATGCCTCATGTAAAATGTCAGCTGCCCTCTCCATCTCCATAGCTGCAGACGGATCCTGCGTACCAGTCTCCTGAGGGCCAGTGGGGTCATGTAAACAAGTAGCCCTGCAAGATTGACACACATGTGTTCAAAGACCACCACTAGAAGACTCCCCTGGATGGCGTTGTAGAATAGGGCTAGTATGATGGATGACACTCTGGGTCAAAGTGTTGATTGCCTGCAATGTCTCTATGTCAGCACTTTCCTTCACAATGGAAGGCATAACAATGTGCTCATGAGGTGGCCTAGCGAGAGCTTGTCTACCTTGTCACATAGGATCCGGCTATGCACCAGGTCTATCCTGAGCTGACCCCCCACCTCTCCCCTGGAAATCCCTCATATCAAAATAATTTGGGATTTTGTTCAATATGATAGTTTCCTAAGGAAATATTGTGGGACCTCGCAATTGTTGCATAGTGGGTAATCGAAGACCATGTACCACCTATCATAAAACCACTCCTTCATTTATTGGTGGTGGCACCAATGGATAGGAAACCTCTTCGAATTGAGGGTAAGATTTTGATTTGTGCGTGGGTCTGTGAATAATGAGCACAAATCACCTTTTGTAATTTTTAAATCTTTCACATCCTTGTATGATAGTTTATTTGCATAATACTCCCTAGCCGCCTGCCTCCTATCTTCCCATCCAATTATTTTTTTGCTAATTGAATCTATGTTTGTTAACATATCTTTCAATGAATTTGCTAGGGTCATTCTTTCTGTGGTTGAACCATTTGGATCACTCAACCTATTGATCGAATCCTCAATTTGTTTTTTGTTGTTCTCAATTTCACTCATTAAATTTTGTTGAGTGCTAGGAGGGGGTTGAGTGATTGGTGGAGGAGGTTGATATTGTGGTTGATTTTGATCTTGAGGGTTTGCAGGTTGATTTGCATCTCCTAAAAATTCAAACAAATAGATATCAAATTCAACCTAAAACTAACAAATTCAAAACAAAAATCATAGAATCCTTACCTCTTACAGCTCCTCCTCCTCGTGGCGCCATCGTTGCAAAGAAATTTGGATATTTGGTGAAGAAATTCTTCTCCTAGAACGCGAGCATGATATTTTGGGGTTTCTGGCCGCAGGTGCAACAAAAAAACCAATCGAAATGCAAATGAGAGATTTGCATTTATTTTTTTGCTTTTAACAGTCAATAACGCAAGCGTGTTATAACGCGCTCATGTTATTTCTTTGTAGTTGTAGCTGTCGAGACCTTGCCTAGGTTTAATGGAAGTCATAATGCGAGCACGTTATAACACGCTCGCGTTATGGTTTTCAACTTTTTTTTTTAGGGTGTCCACGAAATTGCTACCCATTTCCATGCACCCGCCCATGGAAAAGTTAACCTAAGTGGCTTGGGTATGAATCACCTCTAGGGGTGATGAAGAGAATACTTGCACTTGGGACATGTTGGGTGAATAAACCATCAAAATATGAATTCCAAGAATCTTGTTTAGTGATGTTGAAGATAGGCTCATTTGAAAAATTTGTAACCAATGCATAAGCATATACTAAAAGAGCATCTACTAGTTGATCCATGATAACTTTTCCATTAACTGATTTACTATCTACATACTCGATATCAAACTCACTAAGAAACATGATCCATTTAGTCATACGACCTTTCAAAGATGTTCTTGATAGTAGATACTTGAGTGGGTCAAATTTAGAGATGAGTTTGATAGAATGACTAAGGATGTAATTTCTAAGTTTATGAGAGCTAAACAACATACCTTTTCCATAAGAGAGTAATTGATTTCATAGATGAACTGCAAAATTTAATGCTTTTAGGTGGGGTAAAGGAGTGAGTCCCCTACAACTACCTAGGGTTTTCACCTAGGAGGAAGAGAACATTCCTTTGTTTGAGAGCATTAAACCTTGTGATTCATTCAATAGTAGGGGTATTGAATATGTGTTGAAATATGCTAAACTTTGAAATCGTGTAAGTGAAGCTAACTATTTCCATGCAAACTAACAAAACCTATGTTGCTGGAAAACACATGATGTAATACAAAAATGATAAAATAAAGATAATATTAAGTAAACTAATCTAACAGATCAAAAAAATGCACCTGAAACCAAAGAGGGCTGAAGTATGGATTGTGGAAGCCTCTGAAAAATTAGGAAAATCAGAGTTTTGGGTCAACAAGGACACTTACGTCGAGTGGGGCGACCTAGTCCTTTTTCAAGAAAATTGTTCTAGACTTCATTTCTGCCAACTAGGTACTCAAATCTGCAAATTTATTTGTTGGTAACCTCCAATGGGACTAGGTCACCATTATGGACGACCTATTCCCTTTCATGATTTCTAAGGTGGGGTTTTCCTCGGTCAAACCCCTAGTTTATATTTAAACTTGTAAAGAGATAAAAAATCTGCATAAACCCTAGCCCTAAGTGTGTCTAGAACTAGGAAAACCTTAAATAAGACAAAAACCTATTCTATTGTGCTAAAATAAGATGCATGCAAGAGATTTGGAATGATGCAAGACTTCAATCTTAGAAGCCCTACAACATTACAAATGTGTGTAAAAGGAATGCAAATGGGATGCAAACCTCAAATTTGAAGATGGGTTGAAAATAGAAGATGGAGTCACTTTGAAAACAGTCTTTAAGTGTGACTTGGTGGCTAGTTGCACCTCCTCAACCTAGATTTCTCCATGAATCTCCATACGCATCTACCTCCAACCTTTTGCAATGTAAATTCTTGAATATGGAGTGAGCTTGAAGACCTGCAAAAGCCCTAGCTTTCTATCCAAAATCTTCAACTTTGTTGTGAAAGATATGAAACTTCTTGAGGAAGATGTTTTTCACTTTACTCTTAAAGTTTCTTGTGAAAAATGACCAAAAAATAGTTGTGAAAATGACCTAAAAACAAGTATTTATAAGCAAAAATACCTAATTGTCGGTAATTTTGACCTAAGAGGTCGACACCCATCGGTAAATTTTAACAAGATATTCATTTTCTTGCTTGAAAATGCAAAAATCCTCAAAAAGGACTAAGTCACCAACTTGGGTGACCTAGTCCCACTAAGGGAATTTGAAGTGGGATTATTGATTTTTGAATATTTTTTATGATTCTTTTCGGGGGTTGAATGATTCCTTAGGTATAATAGGCCTCAAAGTCAAAACTAACGAGCCTTAGGGGCCTATAAATGTTGTTGTAGTGTGTTTTAGGGTAATAATTGATGAGAGGGGACCTAAAGTAGGACTGAAACGGGCACAAAATTGTCCTTTTCTTCAAAGGTATACAATTTTTGGTGACATTTATCCCCCATTTTAGCACCCATATGATTCTATGTGCATATGTAAGCTAAAGAACTCTAAACAAGAAATACACTTTAATTTCATATATAAAAGGATACTCATTTTAAAAAGGTGGGAGAATAAAGCCCCCAGTGTAGCTATCTGCAAAACCACAACGTTAGGAACTACATCCTACAACACAAATTTTTTAGTAACACAAATTTTTTAGTAAGTCCAAAATCCTCTTATCTAATCCCTATAGATCAAATTTGAGGGTAGATGTATGCCCCCCCTTGATTCTTCTTGCTTTATGAAGGTGGAATCAAGGTAGTAATCTAGCCACATCGAATGTGAACATGCATATCAGAGGACATTTCCAAGTACCATGGAACATAACGATAGGTGAGTGATGATGTAGGGCATGGAAACATGATTTTTAAGCAACAAACGACATCAAAAATGAAGCTCACTAGCACTTGATATGTTGAATTGAGTGAAAAAGAACACTAAAAAGGTCTAACATGGTAAAAGTACAATGTGCACATATGAAAAAGAGATAGAAAAAAAGACATGGAAATGGAGTAACTTGTAACTTACTTGTTCATTTACCTTTTTTGTAGCGTGAGGGTGATGAGGAGAGGACAAGAGGATGTCGAGCACACGTGGATTCACACCGATGAGATTGGATGCATTGCTCGAGCAGGTGGCCAGCAGCTAGCAGCAGCATGAGGTGAGTAGATTATGGAGCCTTTGCTTTGTGATTTTTCAATTATAGGATGAATTTAATGCATGATTAGGTTAATTTAGGATCCTGAGTTTTTTTTTTTAAAGTTCGCAAAGTGTCCCTTTTTTCGTAGTGTCCTTTTTGTTCACAAAGTGTCCCTTTTGTTCGCAAAGTGTCTTGTTTCTTCATGAAGTTTCCCAAAAGGGTTCTAAAGTATCTGGGGCCTTAGAAAAATCATACTAGAAAAAAAATAGCACACTTGCATGATGAAGTAGAGTAGAATTGAAGAGATTAGATGATTAAGTGAGCATATTTGATGATTTTGATAGGTAACCACACGATCTCACCAATGGCTTGGTAGGAGACAACTGATTTTCCTTAGAGACTTGTCTCTTGACCTATCAGCAGCAAAGATGAAGCATCTACAAGAGGTTGGGATAAATTGGGCATACCTCATGCCCCCCATGAGGTACCATGATGCCATGTTGATTGCATTGTGTGAGTGCTGGAATGTGGGGACATGCACCTTCCACCTATTGACAAGTGAGATGACTATCACCTTAGAGGAAGTACACAAGATACTCTGAGTCCCTATTCAGGGAGAGTGAGTAAGCCTCCAAAGGGGTTAATCTTTCCAGGAGCAGCGGACAAATATGCAGTACTATCTCAACGGTCTAGAGCATGATGACAAAGTAGTGAGACAGATCGATTTGGCCATGTTGCTTTACTCACGGGTGCCAGTAGTGATTTGGATCATGATGCATACTGTGGCATTGGTTCTCCTCCCAGATAGATGAGAAACACACCTAGGGGGCAGACTAGTACACCTGATATGGGGGATGACAGGGCACAGGATAGTATATGCTTGGGCACAGTGCATCCTAACACACCTATATTATGATTTGGGGAGATTTGTCTTTTGGGAGTTAGATAGCATGGTATGTTGTGCACTTCTACAAGTGTGGGTCCTTGAGCATATCACATGTACCAAACCAGTTGGTTTCACATGTCCAACAATAGTAGGGTACCCTCAAGCCTTTGGCTATCCTCTCCGACGGTTATGGCAGTATAGAGATTTACACTTTTCGAGGGTCAGATTTGACCGACTAGAGGAGGAGGATATCCTATGGAGACCATATCAGCTCATACTTCAGTGGCAGAATCACCCTAGATAGATAAGTAGATTGCAGCTAGACAAATTTTTGGTTGGTCGACATGATCACATAGTTTTTCCCTTCTACTATGATTGAGTAATGAGATAGTTTGGGAAAATTCAATGTCCACCACAGGCATGTTCATCTTTTAGGAGATCAGCTCAGAGTGCCCAGAGGCCAAGTGATACAACACAGTTCACACTAGAGGAATTTCTCTAGAGTTATTGATTATTCTAATCATGATTAGCCACCGTTCTCTGAATCAAATGATGTTGGTCCCACATGGGACCATGAGGAGTGGTGGATAGCATCATGACAAGCTCCAGTGTTTTCGAATGATGAGCCAGAATGGGATGCAGGACCAGTACTAGATGAGGGAGATGAGAGAGAGAGAGAGGAAAAATTCAATGAGACACACTACAGGGCTACGAATATATTTATTGATATCATCAATGAGGAGTATGATGAGTATGTAGACCCAGACTATGATGGATAGGAGGGAGAGGGGGAGGATCAGGATCAGGAGGAGGGACCACTAGTTAGTGAGAGTGATGAGGGAGTGGTTAGGGAATGATATGATTGGGGAGGGGCTCCACCCATCCATATGACTAGATCCTAAACAATAGCAGCAACAACCACAAGTACTCATAGCCGAGGAGAGGCAAGCACATCATCCATACCCCCTACATAGGATGAGGTTGATATAGCTCATCCCACTAGAGATATAGGTGATCATATTGCTATTTTGCTACGTGTATTTTATTCTTTGATGTATGATTTGATGCATATATGCATATTTCATGATGTGTACTTATTAGATTTTGTTTCTATCTTACAAGACCTACAAAGGATTGGTGGGATCTCTACCATCAAGCAGTTTCAGAGATAGTGTCTATTTCTTTTGAGAATGAGGAGATGGACTCTGATTATGCACCCCCACTGATTGTGGAGTGAGATCCAGAGACACTGAGGCCTTTTGTGAGACTACGAGCAGCCTACGAGGGCTTGAGGATATAGATTCACCAAGGTAGGATGACACCATAGGCAGATTCATCACGAGCCCCAACAGAGGTGGAGAGACTAGAGAAAGAGGTCGCATGATTACAGGAAAATAGGAATCATATAGCAGGAGATCACCGAGTGGAATTGGCGTGGATGCAAGGGATGGAGTTCGCTATTAGATTCAACAGATCATGGTCATGATCACACACGACCATATCTCGATGTCCTACTACTGATGCAGCATGAGTACTAGATTTTGAGGGATCTAGTAATCACAGTCCTCAATGACACTATATATTATTATGACATGTACAAAATACTGTTGAAATGTGTATATATATACATCCATATTTGATATGGTGTAATTTAATGTGTGAATGTTAAATGACAATGTGATTAATTAAACAATCTTAGAGAGTATTTAATTAATGGCAACATGATTTAACATAAGGTATGTGATCTAATTAAACATGTTTAGTGTTTAGATTAGATACAACATTAAGATTAAGTATGTTATGTGCTTAGGATGTTTAAGCCACATAACACATAGGAGGGAACACTGAATAGTATGAAATCTAAAGAAACTATAAAAATGAATTAAATAATCACTTTAGTTCTCAAGACACATATATAATGATTTTTCAAGAACGAAGCAATGACAAAGCATATAGGATAGGACCTAATAGCTCTAAAAATACTACTCTATAATTCATACCATTCAAAAGGTGACTAGACACAACACCGATGCAAATGTGCAAAATTAATAGGGTCTTTAAGAGGAGTTCCATCGTGCTCGATTAAATTGTAAGCACCAGATCCATAATTTGCACTGATCACATAGGGACCTAGCCAATTAGGACTAAACTTACCTTTTTCAACGTAATTGATAGTAGTGTTACACTGATTTTCATATAGAACCAAATCCCCCTTGTCAAATGTTTGAGGGATGACACTAGTGTCATGTTTGTGTTGCAATTTTTTAGCATAAGATTGAAGTTACTCAAGAGCGTTAATGTGTTGTTCATCAATAATTTCAAGATGGTGCTATCGTTGTTTCTTATAGGCGTCACTATCAACCAAACCTTGGAGAGAGATCCACAATGTTAGTATTTCTAACTCTAAAGGTAGGATCATATCAATGCCATAGACAAGGTGAAAAGGTGTAGTTCCCATAGAAGAGCAAACACTTGTGCGATAGGCCCACAACACATATTGCAATTATGCATGCCAATATTTTTTATTGAGATTAATATTTTTCTTAAGGATTTGTTTGAGGATCTTATTAGTACTTTCAACTTGACCATTTGATTGCGGGTAGTAAGGTAGAGAAAAATGATGTGAAATATGAAAGGTCTCGAGAAACTTCTTCACATCATTATTTTTAAATGGTGTGTCATTATCCAAGACTAACGCAGAGGGAAGTCCAAAGCGAGCAATTATGTGCTCCAATAAGAAATGACATATCACATCAGCAGTGGTAGATCGTACAGGGATAGTTTTGACACACTTAGTGAAGTAATCAATGGTTGTGATGATAAACGTTTGCCTAGCAGAAGAAGGTGGTAAGATTTTTCCACTTAGATCCAAGCCCCACACTGAGAATGGCCAAATAGGGTTTTAGGCATGAAGCTCAGAAGCAGGAGCATGAATCAAATTGCTATGCTCTTGGCATTTATGATATCCCTTAACATACACATAATTTTTTTTCCATGTTCTTCCAGTAGTAACCCATGCACAAGAGCTTTTGCACTAAGTTTTTACCTCCAAAATGACCTCCACAAGTGCCACAATGAACTTGTTTGAGGGCAATATGAGCTTCATAATCCTTGAGACATCGTAGGAGAATTCCATGAAAGGATCTTTGATACAATGTATTGGTAAGGATTATGTACTTAGTGGTTGACGTTTTCAGGCAAATGTGAGTATTTCTGGTCATAGGCTCAGGAATGGTACCATATTTTAAATAGTTATAGATGGTGTCATACCATTCACACGAATTATCAAGGAATGTGGGAAGAACATCATCAGGTTTATCACTGATGGAGGGTTTCATGATGGGGTGTATGGTAAACATGACTTGTTTGGAAGGATTTGTAGGGGAAATAAGAGAAGCCACACTAGCCATTGCATTTGCATGTTGATTATCTTTACAAGGGATGTTATCAATGGTGTATGATGCAAACTACTCTAGCAAATTTAATAAAATATCCTTATATTGTGATAGTTATCATGTTTAGTTTGATAGAGACCATTTATTTTTTATTACTAATTGTGAATCATCATAGATCTTTATATCTTTGATTCTCATGACTAAGGCGGCACGCAAGCCAATGATTAATGATTCATACTCGGTAGTGTTATTCGTACATAGTAGATTTAGGTGATAGGACAAGGGAAGAGGCTTACCAACAGGAATAATTAAGATAACTCCAGTACCAAAGCCTATTCGACACCTGGATCCATCAAAGTATAATTCCCATGTAGTAATTTCTATGGAAAACACATTATCATCGAGAAAAGATTCATTGGTAGGTAACGCTAATGGAGAAGGAGCATCAGCTAAATGGTTGGTTATGGCTTGGCCTTTGATTTCTTTTGGGGACACAAATTTAAGGTCAAACTCAGTTAACAACATTACCCATTTAGCAAGACTTCTTGAAAGTTCTATTTTGTTGAAAATATATTGAAGAGGATCAAACTTTTACATCACTTGTATTTCAGCATTAAGTAAATAATGTCACAACTTACTAGAAGGGAATACAAGAGCTGAAAAAAAAAATTGATTGTCATGTAATGGGTCTCATAATCTATGATAGTTCTACTTATGTAATAAATAGGATACTCTTTACCATTGTTGTCTTTTTGAGCCAACAAGACAGAAAGAGCATGGGCAGAAGTGGCGATATAAAGGATGAAGGGTTTGTTTGGGATAGCAGGTTGTAAAATAGATGGAGTTGCAAGATACTCTTTCAAACTCTTGAAGGCATGTTTACAATTTTCATTCCAATCAAAATGGATATCCTTTTTAAGATGGGTAAAAGGTAACGTACGATCAACTAGGGATGTGACAAAGTGACGGATGGCTTGAATTTTTCCTTGCAATGTGTGTAATTGGGAGATGTTGCAAGGAGGTGGCATGTTAATTATAACATCAATATTTTTTGCATCCAGCTCAATGCCTCTATGAGATATGATAAACCCTAAAATTTTATCGTTATCTACTCCAAAGAGACACTTTTTAGGATTTAAGCGCATGTTATACTTATGCATTCACTCAAAGATTTATTGAAGAGAAGTCACGTTATCATGACAGGTTAAGTCTTTAGCTATAATTTCATCAATATAATCTTCTAAGATTTTATGGATGTAATCATGGAAGATTAAGGTCATTGCTCATTGATAATTAGTGTCTGCATTCTTTAAACCAAAAGGAATCATAACCTAACAAAATGTTCCCCAAGTATATGTAAAGGTTGTCTTGTATTGATCTTATGGGTTGATGAAGATTTGATTATATCTAGAAAATCCATCCATAGAGGAAAACAAAGCATGTCCAATAGTTTAGTCCACGATCATGTCGATGTTAGGAAGAGGAAAAAGTCATCTTTTAAAAAGGATTTTTTCAAGTCTCCAAAGTCTATACATATCCTAACATGGTTATCAGGTTTAGCAACTACGAAAATGTTTGATATCCAAGGAGAGTAATCAATAGGGCGAATAAAACCTGCATCCAATATTTTTCAAGTTCTCCTTTAACATGTAAGGCTATCTTAGGGTTCATCTTACGTATCTTCTAGTGAACGGGCTTAGCTTTTTCAGCAAGAACAATGTTGTGGGTAACTATTTTTGGATCTATGCCAAGCATATCGTAATATTTCCAAGAAAAGAGTTCAAGAAAGGTATGAAGTAAGGTGGCAAGATCCTCTTGTTCTTCATCATCAAGGCACTTCCCAATTTTAATGATTTTATCTTTATCCTCAATGTTCATTGGAATGTCAAGGGTATCCCCTAAAGGGAGTGTATTTGACTTAGGAATATTAGGATCATATGGTTCCATGGTTGTGGGATTGCCATTTATGTCAATAACGTTGAGCTCAGAACTTATCATAGCACAAGAGGCATGCCCCCTAAAGGTGGAAGGCTTATATGAAGTGCCTAAGAGATATTTCAAAGCATCATCATTATCAACATAAAGGAATGATGGAGAACCCATATAAAGTAATTCACGATGCTTAAGCGTGAGATTGGTTCTTGGTGTGCACATGATAGTATAATGTTAAGGGAAGGTTGTTGTCTAGTTGTAGTGGCTTTAGAAAATGAAAATCCTAGACCAATTTTAGTCCCTTTTGTATTAGGTTCAATGTGAACACGAATACCTTGTTCATGTTTGCCACATCCTTTACCATTGTAGCCTAATTGTTTTACAAAAGCATAACCATGTCCATAAATTATTTCCATTTCCTATGGGTTAGGTGGGTATTGATAATATATCTCATCAAATTTTATTGTATATGTTGTGTTTTCATCCAAAGGAGGTGAGACAGATGTATGAGAAGGTTCATCTTCATTCTGGGTAGAGAGAACTGTTTGGTTTTCTTGTTTGTCTTCCTCTTTGTGTGTAACAATACACTCACCCATAAATGAAGGTATGAATTCTAATGAGCCCCAATCATCACCAATGAGGTTAAACTTGGATTCACTTGTGGATTCAATCTTCTCAGAAGGAGCGATGTTGGAGGTAGGAATAAATGTGTGAAGAGGACTTGATGTTCCCTTTTCAAGTTGTAGGAAACTCTCTGGTGCAGGGTCTATGTCAATTTGATAGACTTTATTATCATAGACATATTTCATTTTAGGATGAAGGTTCGAGGGTACTGCATGCATCTCATGTATCGATGGTCTTCCCAAGAGGATATTATAAGAAAGTTCACAGGGAATGACATGGATAGGGGTTTGCAACGTAACCACACCAATAGTAATAGGTAAGGTAATGATACCAAGAGGTTTATTTGTAACATTGTCAAATCCTCTAATGGATAAGGAATCGGATATGATTAACGATCTATCCACACATAACCTATCAAGAAGCTTCACATTGCACACATTTAGGGTAGATCCATTGTCAATGAGGGTCCTTTTGATGCCTATATGCTCATATTGGGAAATTATCATGAAGGCCTCATTTTTATTTTGTAATTATAATGGAGGAATCTCATGGTGATAGAAGGTAATGTCCACATTAGCGGTATTCATTTCTTGGATGGGAGTTACCACATCATTAGCACTTGTTCAAGGGACCACTATCTGTTGCAATGTTGTTTGAAGCATAGAATGATAGTTAGGGGAGTGTTGAAGAAGATCCCAAATGGATATCTTGGTGGGAGTGTTCTTAAGTTGTTCAACCAAATCATACTCCCTAAGTTTTGAGTTTAAACAAGGTGATGCGGGTAAGATAGGGTTGGGCAATGGTAAGGATGAAGGAGTTGGTTGATAATGTGGGTTATTTTAGGTATAATCGGTATGGGAAACAGTATTAGAGGTAGGTGGGAATAGGGTAAATTTAGGTTGAGATGGGGTTTGGGGTTTATGGGAGGGTGGGTATAGAACAAGTTGAGGTTGGATGACATTGACATATTTTGTTTGAGTTGGTTCACAAGAAACCCTAGTGGATGAGTTAGGTGAGATGAAGTCCTGAAGAACTTCGTCTAACATACCTATATCATCACAACTAAAAGGTTTGGGGGAAAAGGGAGGGGAGGTTATAATGTTATCATCACCAACCTTAGTGGATGAAGTGAGGGAGAGGAAGCCTTGAAGGGCTTCATCTAACTTATCCAAATCATCACTACTAAATTTTTTGGATGATATAGCTTTCCTATAGTGGAGAAGTGTTTGCAATGTTTCATGTGATGTTTCTACATTTTGGTTTTCAGATTTCAATGAATTTTCTTTGAAAGAACTAGGAACTAGTGCTAAAAATGAAACTTGTAATGATTTAATGCTATAAATAAATGTCATTTTAAGTGAATGCTAACCATATAACAAAGAATAACATAATAGAAAAAAAGCATAAACTGAAGTAAAAATATATTACAGGATCTAGAAATGAAATGCAGAAACTACTGATAAAAAATGTGTACTGGGACTAGGTCACCCAGGGTGGTGACTTAGTCCTAATATGGCTATTTTTAGTTTTTTTTTTTTTTCTGATGCAAAATGTAGTGTTCTGGAATGTAAAAGGTGCAGAGCTATATGGGTAATACAAAATTTATCTATTATGCAAGGAAAGAAATGTAAAATATGAGTTTTTTTCACTAATGCAAAGTATAAAACCCTAGGATGACTTTTAAAACAATGTAACATACAATGAAATGCTAAGAGAAAGAGGTCCTAAGATGTAAATATAGACTAAATCAAAAGCAAGATGTTTCTAAATGCAGGTTCACCAAAATGAACCACCAAAACGTGTAGTCTTTTGCACTTTTTCACCCATTTTGGCCTTTTTCCTTGGATTTTGGCCTTGTTTTAAAGGATGAAGGGTTTGTTTGGGGTAGCAAGTTTTAAAATAGGTGGAGTTGTAAGATAATCTTTCAAAATCTCGAAGGCTTGTTTACAATTGTCATTCCAATCAAAATGGATATCCTTTTTAAGAAGATGGCTAAAAGGTAATGTACAATTAGCTAGGGATGCGACAAAGTGACAGATGGCTTGAATTCATCCTTGTAATGTGCGCAATTGGGAGATGTTGTGAGGAGGTGGCATGTTAATTATAGCATCAATATTTTTTTGCATCCACCTCAATGCCTCTATGAGATATGATAAACCCTAAAATTTTACCGCTATCTACTCTAAAGACACACTTCTTAGGATTTAAGTGCATGTTATACTTACGCATTCGCTCAAATATTTGTTGAAGAATATTCACGTTATCGTCATAGGTTAACGCTTTAGCTATAATTTCATCAACACAATCTTCTAAGATTTTATGGATGTAATTGTGGAAGATTAAGGTCATTGCTCGTTGATAAGTAGCACCTACGTTCTTTAAACCAAAAGCCATCATAACCCGACAAAATGTTCCCCAAGAAGATGTAAAGGCCATTTTGTATTGATCTTGTGGGTTGATGAAGATTTGATTATATCCAAAAAATCCATCCATAAAGGATAACAAAGCATGTTCAACAGTTGAGTCCATGATCATGTTGATGTTAGGAAGAGGAAAGTCATATTTTAAAGAGGCTTTGTTCAAGTCTCAAAATTTTGTACATATCCTAACATGTTTATTAGGTTTAACAACTGTGACAATGTTTGATATCCAAGGTGAACCAAAATGAACCACAAAATTTAATGCTTTCGGGTGGGGTAAAGGAGTGAGTCCTCTACAATTGCCTAGTGTTTTCACCTAGGAGGAAGAGAACTTTCCTTTGTGTGAGAGCATTAAACCTTATGATTCATTCAATAGTAGGGGTATCGAATATGTGTTTAAATATGCTAAATTTTGAAATCTTGTAAGTGAAGCTAACTATTTGCATGCAAACTAACAAAACCTATGTTGCTGGAAAACACATGATGTCATACAACAATGATAAAATAAACACAACATTAAATAAACTAATCTAATAGATCAAACAAGTGCACCTGGAAACTGAAGAGGGTTGAAGTATGGCTTGTGGAAGCCTCTAAAAATCAAGAAAATCTAATTTTTGGGTCAAGAGGGATACTTACGCCAAGTGGGGTGACCTAGTCCTTTTTTAGGAAAACTGTTCCAGACTTCATTTCTGCCAGTTAGGTCCTCAAATCTGCAAATTTATTTGTCTAGAACCTCCAATGGGACTAGGATGCCATTATGGTTGACCTATTCCCTTTCATCTTTTCTGGAAAACTAAAAGTGTACACAAGGGCCAACAATCTATTTTTTGTTTCTTCACGGGAATCCAGACTCAAACCTATAAAATAACCTACAGAACAGAATATATTTGGATTTCTCAAGTGGTTTTTTCCTAATTCAAACCCTTAGTTTGTATTTAAACTTGTAATGAGATGGAAAATATGCATAAACCCTAGCCCTAAGTGTGTCTAGAACCAGGAAAACCTTAAATAATACAAAACCCTATTCTATTGTGCTACAATAAGATGCACGCAAGAGATTTGGAATGATGCAAGACTTCAATCTTAGAAACCCTACAACATTAAAAATGTGTGTAAAAGGAATTCAAATTAGATGCAAACCTCAAATCTAAAGATGGGTTGAAAATAGAAGATGGATTCACTTTGAAAACAGTCTTTAGGTGTGACTTGGTGGCTAGTTGCACCTCCTCAACCTAGATTTCTCAATGAATCTCCATAGGCACCTATCTCCAACCTTTGTCAATGTAAGTTCTTGAATTTGGAGTGAGCTTGAAGACCTGCAAAAGGCCTAGCTTGTTATCCAAAAGCTTCAAATTTTCTATGAAAGAGAGATGAAACTTCTTGAGGAAAATGTTTTTCACTTTACTCTTGAAGTTGCTTGTGAAAAATGACCAAAAAAAGTTGTGAAAATGACCTAAAACCAAGTATTTATAAGCAAATAGACCTAATTGTTGATAATTTTGACCTAAGAGGTCGATACCCATCGGGAAATTTTAACAAAATATTCATTTTCCCGCTTGAAAATGCAAAAATCCTCAAAAAGGACTAGGTCACCAACTTGGGTGACCTAGTCTCACTAAGGGATTTTGAAGTGGGATTAGTTATTTTTCAATATTTTTTATGTTGCTTGTCGGGGGTTGAATGATTCCTTACGTATAACAGCCTCAAAGCCAAAACTAATGAGCCTTATGGGCCTATAAATGTTGTTTTAGGTTGTTTTAGGGTAATAATTGATGAGAGGGGACCTAAAGTAGGACCGAAACGAGCACAAAATTGTCCTTTTCTTCAAAGGTATACAATTTTTGGTGACACAATAGCCAACAAGTATTTGACTATTGTAGTACAGTGATATTTCTTCCCATTCTCATCATGTTGAGAAAGAAGTGCCCCTAGTGCAACTAAAGTAGCACATATGTAAAGTAATAATGGTTTACTTGGTGTAGGAGGCATGAGAATAGGTAAGTTAGCTAAGTATTCTGTGATTTTATCAAAGCCTTGTTGACATGAATAACTCCACCGAAATGAAGCATCCTTGTGAAACAAGTGACTAAATGGTTGGCATTTATTAGCGAGCTAAGCTATGAATCTGTGGATGGATTATAGTTTCAGTTGGTTAACCATCTTGGGAGGAGGCATGTCCATAATTTCTTTATCCTTAGTAGGATCAACCTCTATGCCTCTCTTAGACATGATGCAACCCAAGAGTTTACCCGACATCACACCAAAGAAACATGTTTTTAGATTGATTCACAGTTGATATCGTTCTAATTTGTTAATGAGTTTTTTAGCACTACACAACACATAAAACACAAGTGTTTTATGTCTCTTGAAATGTGACTCTCTTCAAACAAACTTCATAAATTAACCCCAAGGCTTATAAGGTTAGGTCTTCACAATGCAAAAATAGCTCAAAATTGATGTGATTTGTTCATAATCACGAAGGGAAATTATGGTCAAAAAGGATAGAAACTTATAGGATTGTAATGAGGGTTTCAAGAAGTTTGAAGACTGGTAAAACCCTTGTATTTTCAGAATAGTGGCCTAGAAATAATCTTTATCATCGAATATGTCAATGTGGTGATGTCAAAATCTTATTCTAACACAAATTTATAAAGAAATATCAAAAGATTAGGGTTCAAGAAGAATCCTAAATTTGAAACCTAATGAAAGTTGTAACAATGTTGCATGCTTCAGATAGAAAAACTCCCAATTAACCAATTCTTTCTTAACCAAAATTAAATTCATAAATTGAAAGGTGATCTTCAAATTTTTAAACTCTAACATTCATACACAAGTGCACAAATATTCATATTTGAACTTGAGAACATGAAATTAGCTCATATTAACCTTGCAAAATAACTTACAATCAAAAAATTATGAAAGGTATGAGTAGGAAGTTCATTAAATGTCTTAACACTTTTCCATTCAGGAAACTGAACATGACTTAAGAATGTTGAAATTAAAATTGAAAGATAGAATCATGCATACATCCAAAGAACACGAGGAATTCACCAACACTCCAATGCCTTCACTTGTATTACTTCAAAATTCCTTTTACAACAGTTCATGTCTCTCTTTGCAAATGAGAGGAAGCTACTATTTATAGATTTTACAATGTAAACCAATGGCCAACTTTTATGCCCTTTAGGGTTTTGAATATATTTAATGCATTTACAATATCCTCTAGTACAAAATTTCATCATATGTGAACCTAAGAGAATGTTAAATATTACTATCCCATTTTATATTCAAGAAATATCCTATAGAATCCCAAAAACTTGGGTGCATGCACTTGGATGTAAAAAAAATCATCGTGTAGTTGGAAATTACAAATATTTGTCTTCTATCAAAATATTTCTAGCTTTTTTCTCTTTTAAAGCATACTTAACAAAATTAACTATAGATTTTGAAAGTTTTTCTCATGGAGGCAACTAATTTCCACTTATTTTGAAGGTAATTTATTTTTACTCTATTAATTATGCATGTAGATCTACACATGAATTCCTTCTATGTACTATCTGCTCAGACCTAGTAAATGATTAGGCAGCAAAATCTAAATATTCTCCTTGCAAATTATCTACAACTCCCTTTTATATCCTTTTCCTTCATGCCCGCTTGACAATTCCAACATCTAATTTTGCTATAAACATCACCTCTCCAATCAAAAGTTCTAAAAATTCATAACTCTAACATTAAGTCAGTGATCTTTTCATCCATAAGCTACAACTCTAGCAACACCTTAGTCAAGGCTTCCCTTCTGAATTCAATAGAAAATAATCATGTCTGAGGTTCATTCAACTCATCCTTTTTCAAGATTTTCTCTTGTGTCAAAACTTATGTAGAAAGGCCCTTAATTACATGCAGTTGTGGGCATGTTATATCATAAAAAAATAGGAATGCTTCACATTCCTCAATTTCATTTTCCACCTTTGTCTTCAAATTTTGGAAAATATTATGCATTTCCACTCCAACATTTACAACTTTATCCCCGATGGATGTTACATGATTAATCCAAATAGAAGTGTACTTAGTCCAACTTCTCATTTGTTCTACTTTATCTACTTCCCGCTTTGAAAAAAATTTCAGAGTAGGTGACTCCATAGGCATCTCCTTGCCAGAAGTGACCAATTTTTGGATGAAGGCTATCAATTTCTCCACCTGTGTCTTCAACTCCCTTTTCGTGGCTTTGTCTTTGTCCATCTAATTTAAATATTCAACACCGACCCCTGAAATTCATCGATCTTTTGAGTTCTACTTGCTAGGCTGATTTGATGGAAGTAACCTGATATTATGATGCTTGGTTGGAGGCAGCATCTTTATCAACCATCAGAGTAGCTACATGCACCATGCGAAAACCTGATGCATCAGTCATGATGTGGCACTTTACCTTTTCTTTCTTCTTCTCCTTACATTTTTGTCCTGCACGAGCCAAAATTGCTTCAAAATGGGCCCTAAGATCTCATACAATTGAGGCCTTATCTGTTAACTAAAATTCTAGCCAAGAAGGACCTTGTACCTACTCTGTAGAAGATACCTTATTCTTCTAATCCTCTTTTTGCATGTTATCTCCATCGTTGGAGGCTTCTTTTGTGATATTTTCTTCTATTACTTTCTCATCTTTAGAAAATTCAATGTTTGCTTCCTTTCCTTTTGTTTCTTTCTTCTCTTATTTTTCTTCTTCTTCTTCGTAGATATTTTCATCCTCTTGACATTCTTCTTGTTATTTATCCTCTTCCTCTCCTTCAAAGACCTCTTCACATCTAGTTGTTCTTTGAAAGCCTTGCTCGGCTCTCCTTCTTTTTGGTTTCTACTCTCCCTAATCATCAGAGGCCTCTTCATTAGGTTCTATAATTCTCAACCCATTTTCTAGCTCCTCAAAGCAGTCATCTTTCTCTAGATCAGTAGTGTCCTCACCTGCGTCGACTACCTCTTTTAGCTTATCCTTTCCTTTTTACTATATCTCCTCCTAAATCCTTCTACATTTTCCATCTTTGGTGGCTCCAAGGCAGGAGGTGGAGTAGGCAAAGCGGTGACAATTTGAGACATGAGAATTTTTTCCTTA
Organism: Sequoiadendron giganteum; assembly: GCA_007115665.2. NCBI lineage: Eukaryota > Viridiplantae > Streptophyta > Pinopsida > Cupressales > Cupressaceae > Sequoiadendron > Sequoiadendron giganteum. The sequence continues at coordinate 48,481,998 of CM021109.1, forward strand.
AGGGATAGCAAGGTTTCAGACAATCCTTGGGGCATATTTCACAAGTATGACACAAAGGACTATGGAAAAGTGGTTGGAAAAGGCTGAATTGGGTAAACAAGAGGTGGTACTATGGAAAAGGTGGGTTGAGAGGCTGGAAGTGAGGAGGAAGATGGGGATTACGATGCTGAGGATGATGACTCAACCACAATCACTGAGGTGGTTGGAGTGGTAGATGGAAGGTGGATAGTGATGTCCACAATGGGAGGAGAAGATAGGGTGGTGCAAGAGGAATGGAAGCCAATGGAAATGGTGCAGTGGATGGTGGTGGTGAGTGTGGATGGGTAGGTGATTGTGTTTGAACATTCTCCTCATGAGGAGAAGGCTCTTCCTTGATTGTTTCCAATATAAAATAACCTCCCTTTTTGGCTTTCTTTGGAGGCCTCCGACCTTCAATAACTTTTCTTTCATATACCTAAGGCTTTTGTATGGGCTACCTCTCAAATGTATCCTTCCTCTTCTGAAATCGAGTGGGAGGAGGAGATGTTGTATCATTACTTGATGAGGTTGAGGCAACCTCATCTTCTATTTTCCCTCCTTCATCACTTTCCAAAGATTTATCATTCTCCCACTCACCAAATGTGAGTTCTAGACCTGATTTCTCTAATTGAGAAACTTGGTCATCAAGCCATTGTTTCATCCTCTATCACACTAGATATATCATTACATCAATATTAGTATCTTCTTCTTCAGCCCAATTGATTAGTGGCAAAGGCACGTTAGCTATCTTACTGAAGATAGCTTCATGTAGTCTCTTGTCATCTTCTTAACCTAATCAGGCATAGTGTATATATCAAAATTCCTAATAAGCTCTAGGGAAATTGTGTAAAGCCTCTTCCTGACTTCTTGATCACTAACACAATCAGTCCAAAATACTTCCAAATGGGGCTTGTGTGCATGTTTCCTTCTGACTTGTTTCTTCAACTTTCCCCAAGGATCCACATGATCGTGGAGAGAAAGCATGTATTCCTATTCCCTCTTAGAGCTATCTACTAAAATTTCTATCAAGCACAAATGCATTCCTCTTCCCAATGTCATGGGGTAAGGTACCCCAACTTTATGCTTAAATTACAGTAGTTAGTGTGAGGTGTGCAGCTACTGGGTCAACTCGAGTAAGACCATTTCATCTGAAGGATACCTTGGCAGCCTATATGGAGCCCTTGAGAATCCCTCAACTCTAAAATATGTAAAATTAGGAAACTAGATGAACCAATAACCAAAGTTCTTCACCATAGCCTTGACTGGGTAGGAAATTCTATTTCCAAATTAATTAGATAGTGATTGGAGAATATACATAATGAAAGTGTCATTTACCCTCTTGTAGTTCTTCTTTAATTTTATGTACTAGAGCTGAGGGTAACACTCATAGACAATATTTTGATCATGATCAATCCATAGGTTTCCCTTACAAGTTATACCCCTATATGGGAAGTTGGTAGCCATAATGTAGACAATATAAGAAGTCATGTAGAACTCTCGGGTCTTTTTGATAGATACAAATTCATGGTGTATATTGTCACTAATGACCTTTTCCTAGAGGAACTTTATCTCTCCTCTCAATATTTCTTCAATAAAATACCACATCCATTCTTCAAATATGTTAGAGATAGGGAGGACTACCACCCTGCTCAACAGTGTCACCAAATCATTGACCTCTTCCACAAATTTTCTTATGTAAAGATTCTTAGGAAGCTTTCCCAAACTCAGACAAGGAGTATGCATCCATTTATTGTTAATCACTTGAGCACACCCTAGTGGATTTTTCTTCCACATATTGAATGCATACTCCTTTTGAAAAACCTCCATTTTGTTGAATGAAGGGATCCCGAAATTCCATGCAATAGATGAGGATGAAAAGTCAGCAACCACCCATCCTTCTGAAGTAACAATTCTCCAAGCATCCCCATGATAGAAATATTTGCATCCAAAGATGAGATAAAGTCTAAAAAAAGAGGGTGGGAAACTATTTTCACGTGCAATGCCACTCTTTTTGATCCTTTGTGCCATATCATTCCTTGGATTAAAAAGGACACATTCTCTAAATTCATCAATACTAACATGCTCGAGGTTGGTATCTGATATGTGATCCTAGTATGAGGTAATTTTGGATGTGACCTTGATGTCATGGAACTCATACTTCATCTTCACTTTTTCTTTCTCAATCTTAGTTGTTTTTTCACTCTTCCTTGCTTTCTCGGCCTTTTCCATAAAACCTACAAGAATAGTGTGTAATGAGTTGAATTTGATCAAGTGAAAAAGTAATACGTTAGTACAATTGAAGGCATATTATTAAGGCCTCAAATCATCATAAATATATCAAATACTAGAAAAGAGATGTTGAAATTAGCTTCCTAGAGAAATTTCTATCATTTTGTAGGTTTAAAAGCTTTGCGGACCAGGGAATTGTAAGTTCCATAGGTAGCAACACCATTGAACTGGAAACCCGCACACAACAACCCACAATGAATTTTCTATAGCAAAAAACACTTAGCAATTTTTGATTTAAGGAAAATTGGCATGTGTCAAAATAATCTTACAAAGTAATTAAAGTTTTCCAACTTAATAAATTTATCAATTGAGCCTATGCGGGAAAAACTAATGTGGAATCCACCTCACTGGAAGCCCGAAGTGAATATGCCAAAAAAATGGCATAAGTGAAATGATACTATGTAAGGGGCATCTCGCAAGATAATTTCCACATTTCATAAAAAACTTTGTATTTTTGGCATTAATCTCATTTTAAGCATGTGGTCAAAATAGAAGTAAAATTATTTATGCTTAAAGTTCATTCTATGGCTCATCTAGGTGATACAAACGCCACAAGGGAAAAATCCAACCAAGTTTGTGCCAAAAAATGGATTGTCATGAATTTCCTTCTGCACTTGGCTTTCTGCACATGAATCTCCACAAAGAGTTCTAGACTTAGTGAAATTTGGGTAAATTTACTAAACATGTGTGAACAATCCTTGGCCCTTTAAGTTTCATCGCTTAACACCTTGGGGGAAACATCAAGGTGGAAACCTTGATGGGTCACATCAATACTTTGGCACAACCTCAATGAACTTCTGCATTGGACCCTCTACATAGTGCGGTTCCAAACAATGCAAGATCCATCACTTCCCAGGCCAAAACATGGCATAGTGTTTTTGAAGTCTCGCAAGGGAACTTCCACATGGATTTTTGGTTCAATGTTTTAAATTTTAAATTTTAAAATCAAAGAAAACCCCTTGAAATAGAAATATTGATGGTGAAAAGTAAGTATGCAAGATTTCTACCTATTAGCTACACAGATGGAAGAAGAACCTTGCAAGAATCCAAGCTCCAAAATTTCAACAATTAACGACAAGGATCACAAATACTCTTCCAAATTTCCTAAACATGCAAGGTTAAAATGAGGGTCAAAAAGCATATATTTATAGGCATAGTAGCATTAAATGTAGGTAGATATCTCATTTTTCATGAAAACCCAAATTTGCAAAAACCTACGGTGTAGAGAATAGATCGATGCAGAGACAAGGGGTGTGAGTGCCAACATAGTGCAGGGATGAAGGATGTGGGTGCTAAAGGTAATAATGCCATGGCAATGGAATCTTGCAAACGGCTTCCCACATGCATATTCCCACAAATGGCCAAAAAGACTCTGGAATCCACTTTATGGCTTCCTACATGTGGCAACCCACATAAAAGCTTCCGCAAAATGACACTTAGGAAAAAAATTCTAGATTTTAGGAGGCGTCTTAATTTTGAAGGCAACATGGCCCAAAGTCCAAAAATCGAAGGTGAAGGCAAAACCAAACGAGCATGAGCAAAATTTGTCATAAAAGAAAAATGGGAAAAGAGGGGGTCCCTACTTGAGTAGGGCATGTGTACAAAATGAAAAACATAATCGATCAAAGATACACTCAAGGATAGTCAAATGCTCTTCTATAGTATTTGATTTTCCTAGCAAATTATCCACATAGTCTTCCATAATGATGTGAATGAGGTCATGAAAGATGATGGTCATGGAACATTGATAAGTAGCTCTAGCATTCTTCAAACAAAAATCCATGACTTGGTAGAAAAAGGTTCTCCTTGGAGTGTTAAAGTTTGTCTTATGCTAATCTTCTACGGCAATATGGACTTGATTGTAGCTTGAGAAAATTCCAAAAGACAACATAGAATGGCTCGTTGTTAAATTTACAAGAATATGAATGTTAGGGAACGAGAAATCATCCTTTGGGCAAGCCTTGTTTAATTCTATGAACTTAGTGCAAATTTGGATACCCCTAGTTAGATTGGCAATAGGAACAATATTAGAATTCCATTTAGAGTAGTCAATAGGATGAATAAATCCAACCTCAAGTAGCCTCTTAAGTTCAACTTTCACTAGTAAAGTAACCTAGGGGTGCATCTTGTGGAGATTCTATTTAACTGGTTTGGCATCTATATGAACAACCAAGTGATGGGAAACCAATGTGGGATCAAGTCCTAACATATCAAAATATGACCTTGAAAAATTAATAAAACCAGTTTGGAGAATATTAGAAAAAATTTGGTATTCATTTGTTGACAAAAAGGTCATCACATATGTAAGTTGCAGTTCACCTGGATTCCCTAAGTTAATCTCTTTACAGTCTCTTCTATCATAATGGTATATTTTCTGAATGTTGTGTATCAATGAGGGGAAGATGAAAATCATCATCCTTTGATGCCTCAAGGAGGTTTTCATCATAGGATACACCCTTTTTTTTTACTTTTGATAGATCTAGAAGTACCTTGAAGGTTTTCACTAAAATACCTTTGACTATTCTATTTATTTTTATATTTCTAGATAAGGAATTCATATTCTCCAAGGGTGTAGATGAAGCCTGGTCAATGATCCCCTAGAGACATTCCCTCTTGTAAACCCATGAATTCAAGAAATTATTCATCATTTTGAAATACTTTTAGGTGTGTGGATCCCCGTTGGTCCCAATCAATGAGCTCACAGTGACAAAGCGGAAGTTCAATGATGAGGATGGTGGAAAAAAATATGGAGGAGAATATAATTCATTGTGGGAGAGTTTAATGGCTTATTTTTTGATATCTTATATGTGAAATGAAAATCATATGTGCAGAAATGATTTCCTAAAGCTAAAACAACAGAGGTGAAGTGCAAAGACTAGTTTTAAAACTTCTTAAAACAACTGATATGAACAAAATATAGAATAACAAGAGTAACAAGAGAAAGAACAAACAATCATAGATAAACCAAATTTATGTGGGAAAACCCTTTCACGAAAAAACCCACCACACCAAGAGAAGACACTTTGTATTACAATAAAATAAATTACAAAACAAAGCTCATAGTCCTTACTCTCTGATAGTTAGCTCACAGTAGCAGACTTGAGTTTTCATGCACTCACTGTTAAAATATTTTTTCAGTATACAATGAATACAACCCTCCTATTCTCTATTTTGTCTCTCTTATTCACCGTCACCCTTAGTTGACTTATATCAATGTAATCGACTAGACAATTCTTACATTGCATTAATCATACCAACCGATTGCAAGCCTTAATTATGCATAGTTCACCAATCAAGCAGTCCGATCTTCTGACCGATCTTCCTTACAATCACACATTAGGCTGCCCAGGCATTAAATCTTCTTACCTTGATCGGACTATGTCATCAGCCGAAACTCATCTTGGAATTACTACTTTCACCACTCCAAACTTCGACCATTCAGATGTTGATTACTTTCCACGTGCTACCTCAATATTTGTTCGCCACTTCCAATCAAGTTTGACGGGTCAACACAGCTATCAAACACCTCTTACTATGCTACCTCGCCAAGCTAAAGAGGCCACCATGATATGGTGGTGACACCGCGGTACCACTCCAAGGTTGATAGACCTCTATGGTATGGCGGTGCCACCACCCAACCGTAGGTCCCTCCTAACACCCTCGCGGTATTGAGGTAGTGGATTGTCTGCCAGCCTGTTGCTTAACACCGCATCACCACCGAGCTCAGATCAACCTTTCGCAGTATGGCTATACCACCACCCAACCGCGAGGTTGAGAAAATTCTCTTGTAGTATGAGGATAACTGCCAAATTTTGTAGGCAAACACACCACACTACCTCATCCTGGCCACAAGACCTCCACGGTAAGGAGGTAGACTTCATCTCTGACTACCAAGGCTTACCGCGACATGTCCAAGAGGTCATCGTGATGAGGCGGTAGGTGAACTTCGCTAACTGTCGTTGTTCAATGTGGCCACCATGCCACCAACGAGAACCCTCCACAATAAGGAGGTAAGCCTCACATTGACTGTGCTCGTCCACAACGATATTGCCAGCCTAAGCAAGAGACCCCGCGGTAAGGTAGTAACACCGCAAGAGACCCCACAGTAAGGTAGTAACACTGCCCAACCATGGACAAACCGATAGAGGCTCGTGGTAAGGTGGTAAACTACCATACCGTTCCTTTAAGAAAAGAACTCAATGGTAGAGAGGTAAAGGCTAAGAAAGATGATAATTTCACCAAGTCTTTTTAGAGGTTCAAGCCAGAAGTTGAGGCACCTATTCCCAACAATATGAGAATTAAATATAAGTTTAAATTATTAGAATTAATGGGTGATGCAAAGGACTCCTTCCACTTAGAACCATACCCAAGTCCTTGATGTTTGTTGTTGGTAGGTAGTTCTATGGGTTGGAGTATACCCTGTTCATAAGCACCTAATCCTTTCCCTTGATAATTAACCTACTAATCCATCTAATGAGGATAGGAAAGGCTTCTTGTAAATATTCTAAGAGTGTATTAGTCCTCTCAGGTTCTTTCTGATATATCCATTGACTAAGATCTTCCACAATTTTCTCTTGTTCCAAAGTGCCTAGAGTTTGGAAACTTGTAGACCCCAAAATTTTAGTGGTTGATGGTGGTAATTTCTTTGAGTGGGAGGGCTTCCCAAAATTATGCAGAGTAAGTTTCATGGAGCCCACATTGAGAGAAATTTTCAACTCATATTCTCCAAATACCTTATCATTGATCTTGACCCTAGAGAAGGTGGATTTTAGGAGAGTAGTTGGGTTGGGTGGCTTGGAGAGTGTGTTGGGATCAATATAAGACAAAGATGAGCTTGTTTTTTAAGGTGCAATTTATATCCTCAAGTACTGCCAATAGTGAAGGAAAGTGGCCTCAAGAGCAAGAAACTACTTGAAAGGGTGATGATCGACATGAATAGTAACCTTGATTCCATTGTGAGGAAACTTGAGGTATTGATCTAGATGAACAACCAAGTGATGGGCAACCAATGTGGGATAAAGTCCCAACATATCAAAATATGACCGTGATAAATTAATAGAACTAGTTTGGAGAATATTAGAAAATGTTTGGTATTCATCTATTGACAAAAATTTCATCACATATGTAAGTTGTGGTTCACCTAGATTCCCTAAGTTAATCTCTTTGGTCTCTTCTATTAGATTGGTAGATTTTTCTAACTGTTGTGTATCCATAAGGGGAAGTTGAAAATCCTCATCCTTTGATGCCTCAAGGAGGTTTTCACCATAGGATACAACCTTTTTTTTTACTTTGGATAGATCTAGAAGTACCTTAGGAAGGTTTTCACTAAAATACCTTTGATTATTCTTTTTATTTTTATTTTTCTAGTTAAGGAGTTCATCTTCCCCAAGGGTGTAGATGAATTCTAATCAATTATTCTAAAGAGAAATTCCCTCATGTAAACCCATGAATTCAAGAAATTTTCATCATTTTGAAATACTTTTAGGTGTGTGGATCCCTATTGGTCCCAATCAATGAGCTCATAGTGATGAAGCAGAAGGTCAATGATGAGGATGGTGGAAAAAAAGAGGGAGGAGACATCTAATTCATCATAGGAGATGGATTATTTTGTCAAATATTACATGAAAATGAAATCTAAATTGACATTATTAGAATTAATGGGTGATGCAAAGGACTTCTTCTACTTAGAACCATACCCAAGTCCTTAATGTTTGTTGTTGGAAAGTAGTTCTATGGGTTGGAGTATACCCTATTCATGAGAACCTAATCCTTTCCCTTGGTAATTAACCTTCTAATCCAACTAATGATGGATAGGAAAGGCTTCTTTAAAATATTCTATGAGTGTATTAGTCCTCTCAGGTTCTTTCTAATATATCCATTGACTAAGATCTTCCTCATTTTTCTCTTGTTCCAAAGTGTCAGGAGTTTGGAAAGTTGTAGACACCAAAATTTTAGTGGTTGGTGGTGGTAATTTCTTTGAATGGGAGGGATTCCCAAAATTATGTAGAGTAAGGGTCATGGAGCCCACATTGAGAGAAATTTTCAACTCATATTCTCCAAATCCCTTATCATTGATCTTGACCTTGGAGAAGGTGGATTTGAGGAGATTAGTTGGGTTGGATGGTGTGGAGAGTGTGTTGGAATCAATATAAGACAAAGATGAACTTGTGTTTGAAGGTGCAATTTCTATCCTCGAGTAGTGCCAACAATGAAGGAAAGTGGCCTCAAGAGCACGACACTACTTGGAAGGGTGACGATCAACATGAATAGTAACCATGATTCCATTGTGAGGAAACTTGAGGAATTGGTGGTATGTGGATTGAACAACCTATATCACATGAATCCATGGGTGACCAAGAAGGAGATTGTATAGTAGTTCATGATCAATGACATGACAAGCTATGTATTATAATGTTGGACCAACTTGAATAGGGAGATAGATAGTACCTACTGAATCTTGCTCTACACTATCATATGCCTTTATAGTGATCATTTGATGGTCTAAATCAATTTGGATATATCCCACCTACTTTATACATTTTAAGGTACACAAATTAATGCTAGAACCATTATCTAACAAGACCCTCTTTGCAATGTGTTTAACAATAAGGATATCAATATGTAAAGAGAGCGATTGTGGGATGGATCGATGGGTGGAATGTCATTCTAACTAAATCCCAAATGATAAGTGGAGAAAAGGTGTCCTACTAGTGTTTGGAATTGTATGGGGTCAATATTGGTAGGAGCACAAGCTTCTTGTAAAGCCTTAGTGAGGATCTCTTGGTGGATTTTGGAGGATTTTAGAAGATCTAAAATAGGGATTTGTGTAGGGATTTTTCCAAGGTGATCCAAAATATTATAATGTGGACTGAGTGGAGGTGGATTGGGTCCATTTGATGGTTCTGGGATAGTAATTTTCCCATGTCTAGTAGTTATGACACATTGAGGTTCTTTGGATTTCACCCTAATCATGTCCACGTATGGGTCAACTTTCATAATATAGTCAGCAACATTATCACAATTAAAGGGAACCTTGGTATATTCAACACTATTTATTTGGTTATTTCTATTACTACTTTGAGAATTGGTTGAACCAACATTAGTATTGGAAGTTTTGTGTCCTTGAGAGTGCTTTGGGAAAGAATTTAATATATTTATAGTTGAGCATTGGATGAGGAGGAATGGTTCCCCACTAAGGTAATGTCACCTCTATGCATGAGGTCCTGAACATAATTCTTGAGATTCATGATATTTATTGGTAGAAAGTCCCTTAATTCTATGATAGTTTTGATACTTGTTTTCTTTAAACTAATTAGGATTTGGTTTGGTATTATTTAAAGGTTGGGTAACTAGATAAGTAACTACATTTTCCTATACCAGCTTATGAAACACGACATCAAGGGGATCTCCTAAGGGAGTGAAATAATTTTTTGTGTTACCTTGATTAGGAGGTCAAGGTGCCCCTTGATGAATGATGATTGCATTTATGGTATGGAGGGTATACATGTTTTTATTGGCCTTAGATATGTTATCCACTTGAACATTTTTGGCATCCGTGACACCATCATTAACAATGTTTTTGTTCTTGTTCCATAAATGAGGTTTATCACTAGATTTTTTGTCAGTGTTTTCCTTATAAATCTTGACTACACTTTTATCTATAATATTTTTCCAATGGTAACTCTCTTCTCTATTATTTCATCGAATGTAGAGGCACAATCAATTCATAATTGAAAATCCATTTCCATATGAAATTTTTGGATAATAATTTATCAATATTCTTACCAACAAGGATCCATCATCATCTCTTCATCATTTGCATAATAATTTTCTTCTCTGTAAGTTGCACTTAAGGGGGGTGTTGGTTTAAATAGGTGTTTTACCTAATTAGTTCACTAGTGGGTCCTATTTACATGTTAAGTTTACTTAGTTCCTAGTGAATATTTCTATAAGGTTGATAGTTTTCATAAGATCTTATCTTATCTTTTGACATTTAATGATTGTTTCCTAAGTCATTTAATATTAGTTGATTTATTTTTCTCATGACATAGGATTAAGACACATGTCATGATCTTGTCTAATCCTATGTCTCACCTTGGATATATAACTAGGTGGTCTCATGTAACAATCATATGTCATCATAATTTATTATTTTCATCCTTTGATAGAATAACATTATTCTTTCATAGTTTATCTCTCTTGTGATTTCATGAAGTACCTATACCTTGGGTGGCTATAATCTTCATCCAAATCTTGCATGGTGTAGAGTATTATATACAAATCTTACAAAAGGCTTTGAAAATGCACTCATTTTTTTCCTCACTCACATTTGGGCATTGGAAGAAATGAGGTTGGGCTCAAATGAGATCAACCTCTATTTTTATTTTTATCATAAGAAAAATATGAGAACATTATAATGTAAGTGTGTTATAATATGCTCATTTTTTTCTTTGATAGAACTTAACCACCAAAAAGATATGCTTTTAGGGAAAGAGGATTTCCCAATTAGGTTCCTAAGGTTTTTGACCTAGGAGATATGTTATGAAATGGCTCTCTTTCGCACTAATGATATGTTTTTGATGAGTTCACTCAAATATAGGGGTAGGGAATGGGTGTGATGTATGTGCCTAAGTGTTTCAATGTAATGAAACAAACTAATTATGAAATGTAAACTAATGCACTGTAAACTATATGCAAAGTAAACTAAGAATGACCTAAATGCATGCAAACTGTAATAGAACTTGAAATAAGAGAAGTGGTGCACCTAGAAACTGGAGGTTGAAGAAAAGGAGCTCTGGACTCTTCTAGAATCTGCTGAAAATACTCACTGGGACACTTACGCTAGAATGGGTGACCTAGTCCTCTTCCCAGGAAACTTTTCTGAAACAGGTTTTTAGTAAAAGGGTATCCATAAACACATAAACCACTTTTTAGGTCTAGTATAGGGACTAATTCACCAATGATGGAAACTTAGTCCTCCTGGGAATTTAGGGAGTTTCAAGGCTAGAATCTGTAGGTGCCCACTTGTACTTATGTTTCTGACAGAGACCCATGTTGGAATCTTTAGAAAATGACTTGCAAGTTGTCTTTTAGCTCCTTCTAGAGTTTTTTGATTTAGAATTATGTGGATGGAATGATGATACCTTTTCAACACTTTACTCTTTTCCTAAGCTGTATACAAATCTGCAAATCACACATGCAAAGAGAAGGAAAAGGTTAGGGTTAGAGAATAGGGGTTTGCCTTAGTCAAACCCCATCATGGTAATCAAACCCAAATGAAATAGAAAGTAAAGGGAAAGATGATTGAATAGCATACAAATGTAAACACTCACCAAGCCCTTGTTGAAGATGTCTAAAAACATGCAAGAGCCAACTCTAATGGAGGTTTCTTGAAGTGCTTAATGCTTGAATACTTGCTTCTTTCTTGAGAAGACTCATTACTTGAGTGCTTGTGAAGATGAAAATATGTTAAGGGGGGTAAATGAGTATGAAAACCCTTATTTATACATGGTATGCCCTAATTCCCTAAAAATAACACATGATAGGTCAACCTTAGGGTTTTGGAGGCAAAGTATCATTAAAATTTTGTTTCGATTTTTAATTTTATGTCAAAAGGGACCAAGTCACCCAAGGTGGTGACTTAGTCCACTTAGAAAAATTCAAGTGGTAGTTGGGAATTAAGAGGTGTTAAATGTTGATTAATGGGATTGTCTCTCAAAACATACTTAAGTCGGGCCTAAAAGTACATTAAGGGGCCAACTTGTCATTAGAAAGGGTTGAATTAGTGATGACAAGCCTAGAAAAGTGTGAAGGTCAATTACAACACCTTACAACACTTTAGACTAAGGCTTGGAAAGGGGTCATTTAGGTGAATTATTGTAGAAAAGTCATAGAAAAGTGAGGAAACGTGTTACAACACTTCAGAAAACCCTTGTAAAACTTTGTTAGGTTTTTTATTTACACGCGTTCAAGGCCTAATGTGAATGTGTTGGCCACATTACAACATTAGATCTAAGAAAAACCATGCCAAAATCTAGAGGAAAAGGCCCAAATGAGTGAAAAATTTCAAGGCTACACTTTTTGGTGACACATTTAGCCCCCACTTTAGTGAGAGGATGAACTTGCTTCAAACTCACACTAAAGTAGCCAAGTCATTCATATCGAGAGGAATCTAAATTTATTCATACTAGTAAGATGGGATGACTATGATCAAGAGGGATGATCAAGCCCCTAGGATCAAGATCCCATGGCAAACCAAACATAAGCACAAAATATCACACACAAGAAAGTGATGTGAAGGATTGAAGAGAGAGGGAATGTTTGATCAAGCTTCAACCATTTGTCCAACTAGTTGTGGATCAGATCTAGTTTGTTTTTTTGAAAGGAAGTGTACTCACTTTGGGGCAATGAGACTTCAGTTGTCCATCAGGGGAGAAGGCACAAAAGGTGAGAAACATACACTCAGTTGGTATGCACTCACACACACAAAGGTGGATTATGGGGAAATTTGTGTTGCTAGTTGGGCTTCCCACTCAACCATACCAAAGTTATACCTCCTAATAACTTTGATAAGGCACCACAAAATACAAGGGTTCATGCTTCATGAGGAAATAAAAGTTGCATATTCTTGGAGCTCATGAACAAGTGAAAGATGGCACCACAAGCATGCAAGTTGTGTTATGCAAGGTGGCCATTAATGCCAAATGCAAAAATGAAAAATCTAAAATGCAACATGTAAAAAATTGTTCCAAGGAGTCTCGTTTAGTTCATACGAGGTCTTTAACTTAGGTAACATTGTGTCTAATGTCTCCAAGAGAGGACCAATCAAAGAATAGAAAATTCACAACTTAGAGGATGCAGTGTGTCGCATCAGGTCGCTAAGAGGAATGTAATATGCTAAGATAGGTCACTTTCATGAAGTACATTACAACCAATGTCATCCACAAAGCTAGCAACACATCGTATAAAGTAATAAGGTTGCACTAGGAACCAAGGACAAAGAAAAGAAAATGAAAAATAAATAATGCCAATGTATGCCCCCACTTTAAATGAATTGCTACACATCATTTTGTGAGCAATTACTTTAAAGTAGAGAAATTTGGAAAATGAAAAAAGAAAGAAAGGGACATGAGATCCTTCTTGGAAATCCCTATTCCAAGTGATATCTTCCCAAGGTAGGTTGCTTCATGTAAAAGAAAAGGAAAAAGAAAAGAGAAAATGGGGTTTCCCCCAAAATGAAAAACACTAAACACATAAGGGATCTATGGATTTGGGGTCAGTATGTTCATTATTGCAATGTTTGTATAGAGAGTGTTGAACTATCATAATTCCCCCAAATACATAGAACTAGAAGGAGGACACAAAGAGAGTAAAAACAAAGAAAAATAAGTCATTTTGGTTCAACATGGAAGAGACATAGGATGTCTTGATGCTTTGCATCATACCCAAAAGGACAACAAAAGAAAAATAAAATTCAAAGAAAAAGAGCCTTTTTTAGTCAACATGAAGGAGACATTGTGGTCTCAATTCCTTGCATCATCCCCAAAAGGAAGGCAAAGAGAAAAAGAAAAGAAAATGGACCTTTTAGGTCAAAATGAAGGAGACATTACGGTCGCAATTCCTTGCATCATCCCCAAAAGGAAGACAAAAATAAAACTAAAAAGAAAAAGAGTTCTTTTGGGTCAACATGAAGGATACATTGTGGTTTCAATTCCTTGCATCATCCCCAAAAGGAAGGCAACAAGAAAAAAAAAAAGAGAAATGAATGCAAGACATATAAAAGAAGCAAGGTACAAATAGAAGGTGACAAAGAGAGGGAAAACATCAAACAGAACAATACATGGGAGAACATTACACACAAAAAAACACAAGACTAGTAAGGCAAGTGTTATTTAACCATAAAGCAAGTCATCTACCTCCCAATCTTAGTGGGTATAAGTGGGAGGTGAACAATGAAGCCAAGGGACAAGGACAAATGCATTACTAGGGCAAGGCTAGCAACCTCTTTCCCCCACTAAGTGCAAGGAAAGAATGAGCTAAGTTGGCTAATGGGAAGGATCATGTAATAGTGAGAAGAGAATGTTCTACAATTATTACACGATAAGGTGTGTGATAGTAGTTTATGGTTTGAGGGGGTAGCAATTATCGCCATCGAAGTGATACTTTCTAGTATCTCTCTCAAATGACGACACTCGTTGCTTCTATGGCCAAGAACATGATTGTAGGCACAATTTGGTACATTAGCATCTTTAGGATATATCACCAATCGATTGCAAGGAGGCAATGTAAAGATCCCTTTGTTCAGGATTATTTGTAATTTACTCTCACATTCAGGTAGTGGATGAAGAGGAAGTTTGAGTTTCTGTAATTTATATGGCCTCTTGCATTTGCTAGATTCTCCAACTTCAAAAGAGGAGATTAGGGTTGGAGGTCCTGAGATGATCTTAGGATTTTATTTGTTGTTGTTAGGAGGTGGTGAGCATTCTTTAGGAAGGAGAACATCCAAATCAGAAGGGTAATTGAAGATCACTATGCCATCATCATGAAGCCTAAGATATTCTCTAGGAGGCCTATGGTCATGAGGAGGATCGTGATATCATATTCCCTTTGTATGTTCATCAAGTGATAATTGTTCATAAAATTTGTGTATTTCATGTTATTTTGTTGTATCATCGTCTTTTTTACTTAGAATGGTAAACCCTTTTCTATAGGTTTGTTGAAGATTAATTGGAGTATTAGTCACTTGGTTATGGTAAAAGGGTTGAGTAGTGACAATTTTGGATGAACTAGGTTCACCTTGTATAGGGAACCTAGGTTCATTGTTTGTTTCACGGTGGAGATAACCAAATTTCTCTAGGGGTGACATGTTAGGAAGCTCAGTTTGTTTCATGGATGGGTAGAGAGAAGCATTGGCTTCAAGATTGTTAAGGCATTCATTGAGGAACCGATTCATGCTAGCATCATCATCTCCAATGATGTCAACTTCATGAGGAGGACATGCATTAGGAGTTGATTGAGCAGGGGTGGGTGCAAGGTCATTCGGATCACTGCCAAAGGCATAGCTTGACATGTCTACCATGGATTTTAAGGACATCCAAAACTTTTTGAAAGACATAGCCATAGTAAAATTAAACTAATTGCAAGAAATTGAGTAAAAGAGAAAATCTGGAAACAAAAACATAAAAGCAATTGCAGAAAACAAAAGTGTTGAAAATGTTATGGAAATGACATAAAATGGTGTGTAAAATGTGCAAGTGGACTAAGTCACCCAGTGTGGCAATTTAGTCCCAACAATGAAATTTTTGACTATTTTCTGATTTTGTGACTAAATTTTATGATTTTTATGCTTTTTTGATGCAAACACATAATGGAAATGTAGATTTTTTTGTAATTTTTCAATTAAAATGCAATGCAAAGTGAAAGCTAACATGAAATTTTCACTAATGAACTTTTCTAGAACCCTAGAATGCAAACAATGCATGCACAATCCTAAGGCAATGCAAGCATTTTTTTAGGATGTAAATGCAAAAATCAAAAGTGAAAAACAAGTGTTCTAAGGTTGGGTTCACCAAAATGAACCGCCAAAAAGATATGATTTTAGGGAAAGAGGATTCCCCAATTAGGCTCCTAAGGTTTTTGACTTAGGAACTAGGTTAGGAAGTGGCTCTCTTTCGTACTAATCATGTGTTTTTGGTGAGTTCATTCAAAGATAGGGGTTGGGAATGGGTGTGATGTGTGTGCCTAAGTGTTGAAATGTAATGAAACAAACTAATTATGAAATTTAAACTAATGCAGTGAAAACTATATGCAAAGTAAACTAAGAATGACCTAAATGCATGAAAACTGTAACAAAACTTGAAATAACAAAAGTGGTGCACCTGGAAACTGGAGGTTGAAGAAGAGGAGCTTTGAAATCTACAAAAAATTCTCACTCAAACACTTACGCTAGAATGGGCGACCTAGTCCTCTTCTAGAGAAACTTTGTCAGAACAAGTTTCTAGTAAAAGGGTATCCATAAAAATAGAAACCACTTTTCAGGCTTGGTACAGGGACTAATTCGCCAATGATTGCAACTTATTCCTCTTGGGACTTTTAGGAGTTTCGAGGTTGGAATCTGTAGGTGCCCACTTGTACTTCTATTTCTGATAGAGACTTGTATCTGAATCTTTAGAAAATGACCTACAATTTTTCCTTTAGCTCCTTCTAGGTTTTGTTGATTTAGAATGATGTGGATGGAATGATGATACCTTTTCAACACTTTATTATTTTCCTAATCTGTATAAAAACTTGCAAAGAACAAATGCAAAAAAAAGGAAAAGGTTAGGGTTAGAGAATAGGGATTATCCTTAGTCAAACCCCATGATGGTAATCAAATCCAAATAAAATAGAAAGTAAAGGGAAAGATGATTGAATAGCATACAAATGTAATCACTCACCAAGCCCTTGTTGAAGATGTCTGAAAACATGCAAGAACCGGCTTTAATGGAGGTTGCTTGAAGTGCTTAGTGCTTGAATGCTTGTTGCTTGCTTGAGAATATCGATTGCTTGAGTTCTTGTGAAGATGAAAAGATTTTAAGGGGGGGTGGGAATGAGGATGAAAACCCTTATTTATACATGTTATGCCCTAATTCCTTGAAAATAACACATGATAGGCCAACCTTAGGTTTTTGGGGGCAAAGTCCTGTTATAATTTTTTTAATTTTGAATTTTATGTCAAAATGGACTAAGTCACCCAAGGTGGTGAGTTATTCCACTTGGAAAAATTCAAGTAGTATTCTTGAATTAAGAGGTGTTAAAGGTTGATTAATGGGATTGTCTCCTGAAACACACTTAATTTGAGCCTAAAAGTACATTAAGGGGCCAATTTATCATGAGAAAGAGTTGTATTAGTGATGACAAGCCTAGAAAAGTGTGAGGGTCAATTACAACACCTTACAACACTTTAGACTAAAGCTTGGAAAGGGGTTGTTTAGGTGAATTATTGTAGAAAAGTCCTACAAAAGTGAGGAAACATGTGTTACAACACTTCACAACACCCTTGTAAAACTTTGTTAGGTTGTTGTTGATTTGCAAGCGTTCAAGGCCTAATGTGAATGTGTTGGCCACATTACAACATTAGATCTAAGCAAAACCAGGCCAAAACCAAGGGAAAAGGCCCAAATAAGTGAAAAAGTGTCAACGCTACACTTTTTTGGTGAAATAGGAACAAAAAGTGGTGGTGGCTACTGATCTCCCATCTTTGTGCACATGCCCTAGGTTTCATCACATACAAATCCTATTGTTTCTTGGGGTTTTAATTATTTAAATACTTTTCAAAGAATTCCTTTGACATTAAAAACCATACTTCCAGATATTGGACATTAGCAATAAACACTCCATTTGGATTTAAGTTTGACCCAATGAGAAATTTAAGATCAATGATGTGCTCATCTTCGTATACAAGTGTGGTTGTGAGACCAAGTTTTCAATGAGATTTTGTGACGCCAATAACTTTATAGAATGTTTGTGTTGTAATAACATGAACCCCATATATTATAAGAAGACTGCATTCCCTATTTCTAATCTCTTCAATTATTATTTTTGTACTCTTCAAAAAATTTACCTCCAAATATAACCATATTATATGTAGTGACAACCATGCCTACATTATCTTTAAATATTTCCTTAATATCAAAAGTAAAATGACATATCTAATCATCTTGAATTCTACTTCATAGTTTTTTTGGGATATGGTGTTGTACACCATTGCATAAAATGTTATATTATAATGTAATTAAATAATTATTTAGTTGTGATGCACCTAGGATGTGTGGTTAATCACACTAGGTAATTATTTGGGGACCACTTGTATATTGTTGTAACATTGGATTAATATTTAATGTGTGAGAGACATGGGATAATAATTTAATATTGGAGAAATATTTAATAAAGTGAAAACTTAGTACCCAATATTAAATGAGGGGTGAATGGTTTTGTATTCACATGGTTTTCTGTTACATGGTTTTATCTTACCACTTGGTTTTATTTGTGTGAGCTTGAGTCTATAAAATCAAAAACATGTTAGTGGTTAAGGTTGGTTGGATTAGTGAGCTGACATTATTGAGTCTTTTTGAGGAGTGCATATGTGATTCATGGCATGCGATGTGTGGATTCATGCTTGGACACATGGACGATGCATTGGAAAGACTTGATGCTTTAGAGGTATTCATTGTAACTCTTGTAATGTCTTATTGTTGAATAATAGATGGAGTGTGGATGCTTTTGGAGGTTGGGTTTTTCCCTCTTGAGGGTTTTCCCAGGGCATATCTTGTGTTATCTTTTGGCTTGTATATTTGATCTATGCATTATAGTTACATGCATGAATTCTTTTCTCTCTTGGGGTTATTTAGGAAATAGATTAAGAATGTAGGCATTATGTAATATTTCCTAACAATGGTATGAGAGCTTAATGGTTGTGGAAGGTGTGAGCTCCCAAGTTTTTTTATAACCCTTATTTAGTAGATTTGGTGCAAAATTGAATCCATGGTAATGTAAGTTAGATATGAGGCATTACAAGGTATGGAACACATGTTGTAGGTGCTATTATGAAGATTTGGATTTTGGAGGTTTGAAGATTGTTGGGTTTATTGCAGATCTCAAGTGTGAAAATTTTGAGTCAAAAGGGTTTCTTGGATTGAG
This sequence comes from Sequoiadendron giganteum, assembly GCA_007115665.2. NCBI lineage: Eukaryota > Viridiplantae > Streptophyta > Pinopsida > Cupressales > Cupressaceae > Sequoiadendron > Sequoiadendron giganteum. Next base: position 48,500,982 of record CM021109.1, read on the forward strand.
CTTTCATATGATGGTTTTTTAGAGGAAAATTTATGGATGACCTCTTGAGACAAAACATGCCTCATCATTGGATCTAGGATGGTTGAGAAATGAAAATTGATATAAAATTTGCCCTATTTTGGCCACTTCAAAAAAAGGAAAAAAAAAATTACCCACAGCCCACCTGTACAGTTGTATAGTCGTACAAGTCAACTGTAGGTCAAATTTGCAGTTAATTTTTTATTAAAAAATCGGCCTTTAAAAATCATGTATTTGCAGAAAAGATTAATTCAAAAAACCTAAAAAATATTAAAATTATTTGAAAAGGAATTATAAGCAGTGGGGGGTCTACAAACCTCCCATGTATTGTTGTGATAGTGGTCATTGTCGTTGATAGCTCATATCAGACCATGTGGGGCACACAGTCCTTTCCAATGTTAGTAAGGTTGCCATCGTTTGGTGTTGGGGTCAGTGAGCTTTTGGCCCTTGGTCCCCTACCCTTGGTTGGGAAAAGTCGGCCTATAGCCCCCATAGAACATACAAAATTTAAACCACCACAGAATTAAAATGCATTTAATAACCTTTAAAAATTTGTTGCTGGTGGCTCCGCCCGAGGGCCACTAGCAGCCTTTCTATAAGCCAAATTGGAGGACATTTTTCAAACAAGCATAAATTTCGCCCACAACATCAAATTTCCAACTTCTTATACTCATTGGAAAGGTGGTTTTGAGCACTATGAAATGGTACAGGTTTGGTTCCATGATTTTTCTATTTTAATTAGTTTCTAGAACTTGAAAGCCGAATGTTCTCTTGTACACGATTTTGGTCATAAATTTTGCATATAGAATTAGATTTTCAATTTCTAATAGGCATTGGAGAGAATGTACAGTGTACTACATAGTGGATTAGGTAGATTATCATTTTGTTGTATAGGATGAGGATTGTACTTGTTTGATAATTTACAGGAGCTTTATATTTGAGGTCCGATTGCATGAGCATCTAGATGAGTTAAGAGGCCAAACCTTCAACATGTACATGTTTTTATATGATATTTATGATGATATAGCTAATTATGAGTTTGGTGCTTCTTGGTATAGGTTTACAAGTGTTTTCTGAGTTTGAATTTGATGGTGATAGGTACACATGTTGTCTTCAATTTTGAGGACATGGGTTGACATGAGTGGAGACTTGGAGTCTCGTATGGGTGATAGTTGATTGCAAGTACAGTGTTGGCTACGATTATGGTGTCATAGATATGAAGGTACATTTGAGTATTGGCATGACAAAATAATGTATGTGGTTTTTTGGTGGTGATATGGTTTTATTTTAGGAGTTTGTTCTTATCTTTGTGATGCTTTATTATTTCCTTGACTATGGTTACTCATTTGTGGACATGTTTGGCAAATCAGATTTTATGGTTGATTTGGTGTTTGAATCTTGATGTCTATAGGATTATCTTCTTTGATATCTCAATTTGTAGGTTACTAATGTGATGATGAGTTTTCATGCTTCATTATTTGGATCTTTGAGTTATGAAATTTTGTGGGTTGTTCACCCATTCAGTTGCATTGGGATGACTCGGATGTGGACTGTCTATATCCACGAGATTGGTTAAGTGTTGATGTAGACTTTGTTAGTTGGATTTGTTACTTTGGGATGAGAGGATGGATGGTTAGGATACCTAGTTAGTCAACTGATGGTACTTGTAGCATGTGGTTTTTATCATGATGTCGTGATAGCTTGGTTGCATTTCATTGGCTACACTTTTAGTGGGATCTTTCGATAGTGATGACTTGGTGGTGTAGGATTGGTTCCTGATGGTTTGATGGCAGTTTTATCTTTTGGAGATCTTGGTTCTACTTGGTATGATTGGAATTTTAGTTATGTGTATAGACCTAGATGGTTTTCACGATGCCATGTGTAGCTTGGTATCACGATTCAATGAGAGTTTTTGGTAGTGGTGTGATTCATCATTGGTGATGGTTATCTTCATGTGACTCAAGATGTGAATTATTGGTTTATAATTTTTTGGTATTATGTCATGGTTTACTCTTGATGCTATCTTAGAGTTTTGGCATGATGTGGGTTCTCTTAAGACCAGTATGTATGTAGTGTTGCATGTGATCTCCTAGGAGGAGATGGTTAGATCATGGATATCATGATAGGTTCTTGATTATGCATTTGGAGCTTTGAAATTGATCTTTTTGGTTCTCTTGGTATTTATTACATAGATCATTTTCTTGTGAGTTTCATGATAGTGTGGTGTTACCTTTGGAGCTTAGCATGGATTGATCAGTTTTAGGTGCTCATACATACTTGGAGATGTGGGTGAGGATAGATTTCTTTTATGATTAGTGACATTTTCTTGAGATGGTTACTCTTTGGAGGTTTCAGCAAGAAGATCGAGGAGCCTTCACCTAGATATGGACGTGACTTCATGATGGACCGTTAGAGGGTATTATTCTTGGAGTGATTCATGATGACTTGGTTATCCTAGAGGAGCATTCTCATTCCCCACTCTTGGTCTACTCGTCGGTTTTATCATCTAATAGATATTTCCCATCCTATTTTTGATGTGTTCATGTTTTGTGCTTTGATTTCTCATGGGAATGAATTGAGTCATGGTGATTGATTTTGGGACTCATTTGAGGATTGTTTAACATGAGTTTATATTTCTTTATGTTTCATAGATATGGATCTTGAGCTATGGATAGTTAGTTCTAAAGGATAAATTTATGATATGTTTGGCATGGTTATCTCCTTGTGCCTTTGATTTTATGTTATCCTTCATTGATGAGGAGTTTCCGAGATGGTTATTGGGTTGATTTCTTGATATGGAAATGGTTACTCTAAGTTTGATTTCCTTAGTTAGAGAGGCTTACACCCATGTTGTCATTTTACATGATTCATATATTGTGTTTGATCTAAGAGATTGAGCATTGTTTTGGGTGTTGTTGAGGCTTCTCATTTGGGGTTGTTAGTAGATCATACTTGACACAATATTGCACTTTTGAGGTGTTGATAGAAGGATATGTTATAGTTTACATTTTTTCTCTCTTTATTATATGGTTCCTTCTCTGAGGTTCATGTTCATATGTTTTGGGAGGATTGTGGTGACATTTTATGAGAGAGTAGGGTGATCCCATAATACTGGTTTACAATTTTTGGGCAAACTGGACAATGAGCTGATTTTTTTTTACTAAATCTTCACTTTCGGGCTCTAATAGCAGCTAAACTGTGAGGAATTTGAAGATGATGAAAACTAGTGATTTGTGAAGTTTTATCTATAGATTCTAAATATATTTTTTTCAAAAAAATTGGAATCAAATTGCATTTTTTTTCATCTCCTTCAAAAACTAGTTTTTATCAATACACAACATTTTTAAGGAGTGATGCTCATTGTATACAACATAACTTTTTTTGTATGAAGGATAAAATTCTTTTTTTTTTTAATTTAGATTTGTAACTACGATATCTAACCAGTTCATTAGGTTTCATAGTGTTTTATTAAATATTTTTTCCTTAATCAAGTTTCAAAGTCAAACCAATTACAATTCAGACATACACGGGTTGTATACAACATAACTTTTTCTGTATGTATCAAAATTCAATTTTATTTTTTTTAATCGATCAAGGGCATCAATACCCAGCCTAAGCATATTTTTAATTTTTTTTTTTTTTATAACATTCTATTTTTCCACATGTGTAGAACAAAGAGCTTGATTTTCGGTGAAAAACCTACATTCACAAGAAATAAATAAGTAAATATAATAATCAAATTTAATTTAATTAAAATTATACTTTTTTGGAAGCTTATAATAAGAGCTACATACTTACAAAAGTAAATTTTAAATGAATTCATTTGATCCCCCAAAAGGTAAATCAAAATTGGTTTTTTTATCAACATTTTGATAGGTGTAAAAGAGACTTTGTTATAGGTATGGTTTAAAACTAGTGGGGTTCTATCCAAGGGGGCTTGGTTTAAGGTGGTTTGATCAAACCATCTTCAATTGGAATCCTTTAAATAGAACTTTTCAAGGCTTAAATCATTATATTTTCTAAAAATATGTGATTTCAGCAAAAATTAGGATCTCTCAAAAAGTGTAAACCACTATTGTGGTAGCACGCAGTATGTAGTTGTTGGTGTTGCATGTGTACATCATTTTTGTTGTTCTTGGTACTTCATGTTTTGATTATTTATCACACCTTGGTGTAGTTTTGATTGGTAGACTCAATATGCTTTGACGTTACCTATGTAGTGGGAGTTCTCTGGATATGTATGTTCTTCATTGATAGGTTTGATATAGGGTGCTTGTGATTGTGATTTATGGGTTACATATACGTTTTTAGCATGACTATACTGGTGTTGTTGATACCTAAGAGGTATGGATGGTTGGATGTATTAGCATGTGTTGTGGCTATCATTTTTTATCATGTGGGGGTTCTCACTTTTGATAGCAACTTGGTTGGATCCTTTGTTATCGCTTGGATTTGATGCTTTTATTCTTATATTGGTGCATCTTCACCTTGGCATGTTCCTTTTCTTCCATAGGTGGCACATTGAAGGATGGGAGAAGTTCTTGCTTGAGATGGTGGTCACTTTGGTTTTATTATAGGTATCTTGATGGAGCATAAGAGCATGTTGTAGATTCATGTGGTTTTATGTATGGCTATGATGATGTATAATTTCATTTATTGATCCCTTATTCAATGTTTAAACAAGTGGGAGAATGTATAGATATGGTGTTGTACACCATTGCATAAAATACTATATTATAATTTTGTACTTAAATAATTATTTAGTTGTGATGCACCTAGGAGGTGTGGTTAATCACACTAGGTAATTATTTGGGGACCACTTGTATGTTGTATTGTAACACTGGATTACTATCTAATGTGTGAAAGACATGGGATAATAATTTAATATTGGAAAAATATTTAATAAAGTGAAAATTTAGTACCTAATATTAAATAAGGGGTCAGTGGTTTTCTATTCATATGGTTTTTTGGTACATGGTTTTATCTTACCACTTGGTTGTATTTGTGTGAGCTTGAGAATATAAAAGACAGTGGTTAAGGTTTTCTAGGTGAGTGGGCTATCATTATTGAGTCTTTTAGAGGAGTGTATATGTGAAGCGTGACATGGGTTGTGTGTATTCATGCTTGGACACATGAAGGATGCAATATTGGAGAGACTTGATGCTTCAGAGGTATTGATTTTAACTCTTGTAATATTTTATTATTGAATAATAGATGGATTGTGGATGCTTTTGGAGGTTGGGTTTTTCCCTCTTGAGGGCTTTCTTAGGGTATATCTTGTGTTTTCTTGTGGCTTATCTATTTGATCTATGAATTATGGTTACTTACATGCATGCTTTTATCTCATGGGTTTTTGTAGAAAATGGATTAAGAATATGGGTATTATGCATTATTTCCTAACAAATTTGAACTAGAATGCCCATTGATCCCTAGATACAACATTGGTCATCAAGAAAAGACAATTTTTTTACATATAATAAGCTACAAAACTCCTACTATTTTTTCTACCCTACAAGGAAGAAGAATGATACCCAACCTTGCTCTACCATTTCCAAATATCTTACTAAGACCTTTTTACTAATAATTTCATGGTTGTGTCTAAGGCTTCAACTCCATATTCAAATCAAGATTGAAAATCATTTTTGAAATCATATTCCTCTAGCATGGGATAATTTAAAGGATTTGGTAGGTGACATTGTTTCACATTTTCAATCTTTAAAGTAGGAATAATCTCAAAGAATGTGTTTTTTTCTCAATCATTATTTGTGAGAGTTATCATGCATGTTTTAAAATTTGATGGATTCATAATCATACTTACAAGAATCATAATATTTAAAAATTCTTGGCATGTCAATGAGCTATTTATAACACAAATACAAATCTTGTTTGAAAGGAATGTAGGAGTGAGGATTATAGAAAAACTATTACTTCAATTTGGTATATATACATGTTGACTAGGTTTCCTATTAACAAGATGCGATCGATGGGGTGCATCATTATTTTAAAAATATGCAATTGATTTAGTTGTGACTCTTTTTTATGTGATAAGATGAATTGTTCAAGGATTTTGATTTTTCCTTGGCTACCATGTAGACTTTCATAATTAAAATTATTTGTGGCAAGTCCCAATTATATGGGATGATTGGTGTGCTTATTTTTCACAAGCTAGCAAGATCTAACTTTGATAGCATTGTAATATCTTCAATGAAATATTTTATAATTTCTTATTAAATTTAATTTATTTTCCAAAATCGCAAAGTTAATGGTTGTCTACGAATATCTTGAATCAAGGCTATTGTAGATGAATAATATTATTTTCCTTTAATCTTCTACTTTCAAATATTAAATAGCTACATTAATTATTAACTCCCTTATGGAATGGTATGACTCTTGACAAAGATGCTGGAATGATTAACCAAATTTTGTGATCACTTAACTAAATGTTGCAATTACATTTATAACAAGATGCAATCAAAAATATTACACTACAAACCAATTATGAATATTAGCCTTGATAACAAAATATTTCCTTAATAATTTATATAATTTGCCACTTCAAAGATCTATGAATAATTCATCAAGGTATGCTATACTTCCAATATTTCAAAATATGATAAATGTTGACCAAAATATTCAATATATAGCTATGATAGCAACCATAAAACAATAGAAGTGTCCCCCCAAGTATTAAATGCCTAACTAGGAGGATTTCTATCTATGTGATAAGAATCATACACTAACACTCGTATTGCATTGGGTCCCAATTGTAGGCCTTAGCCCCCCTTCTAATATAAAGGCTCTCCAATTTCGATACAAATAATGGATATTTTCAAAGTAATGCACCTCGGAAAAAATCAACCATTGGTATTAAAATATCATGAGTGCTATGCATTATAGTCACCAATATTTAATAAATTACTACTATTTAAATGTGACTCCCTTAATCAACTTTTTGGCAGCCTTAGATCAGCACTAAACAATAGAAAAATATGAGATTAATATCAGCAACAATCAGAGTAATATGAAATATATTTGTAACTAGTAAAATCTATATAATTAAAAGGATTTTTTCTTTAATTACAAAGTAAAGATTAATCGGATCTGCATAGTGGGGATCTTTATGTGAAATCACTCTAAGGAATTATAGATTTTTGTCTTCCAACTCCATATCTAAAAGGTTTTTGTCTATAGATTAATTGAATTCATGTTTCATACTTCAGAAAGAGTAAAAATTAGAAAATAGAGTGTTTGATTGATGATGTCTCCTTGTCATTGTGTGCCCTCTCTTAAATAGAGCTTTCATTCAAAAGACGTGTTTCTTCAAATGCTCCTTGATTGGTATAAACTCTAATTATAACTATTTTATAGTATTATTGAATCCTTTTTTTGTAATATTATTTTATTTTATTCTTTGATTCATATTTATTTATTTTATAATATAATTTGATTGTATTTGTTTTGCTAAATAATACAACTATTGCACCAAATTTCTACACCCAATCCACCATGCTCATAGGTTGTAGATATGGTTCTTGCAAAGAAAACAAAGCATGTGAGTTTAATGTTTGAAAAGGGAACAAATTATATATTGGGGGCTAAGACAATGGAAGAGGATAGGGGTTAGGTTTAAGGGATATGAAGTTGGGTGAATAAAAATAGAAATCTAAAAATTAACTATTTTTTTGCTTTTGATTTTCATGAAGTCACATGAAACAATTGATTATGTTACATATGTATGGGGTTGTAAACATAGTTTTTGTTTTAAATTGATATAGTAATGAAAGTATCTATACAACATAATCAAGATATAGGTTTGATTCAAAAAAAGGGAAATGTTATGTACACCTTGTAGGACAATATATGAGATAAATGGAAAGGAATTTATTTGTGGGTATCCATGTTGGACTAACCACCAGCATCTCCCTTCGGATTCACGACATGGTTTAGCCGCCTCCCATGGAACTTAATTGATGCTTGTATGGAGCATTGACAGGTCGATCTTTTGGTGCAACGACAAAGCCAACAATTGGTATCAGAGCTGGTCACGGAGTTGAACCCCTTGAGTGACGCTAAGGGGGTGATTGTTGGACTAACCGCCAACATCTCCCTTCGGGTCCGCAACATGGTTTAACCGCCTCTCGTGGATCTTAACTAACGCTTGTATCAGGCATTGATAGGTCGATCTTTTGGTGCAACGGAAAGGCCAACAATGCACCTAAAGCATCTCAAACATCAAATTCTTCTCTCACTTGTCTTTACCTTTATTGACCATTTAAATATATTTTTTAAGATTTCTTGCAACATATTGTAAAGGTTAATAAATTTTTTTTTTTTAAAAGAATTACAACATGATTACCCAAAAATCCATCCATTAAAAGTTTGTGATTAGTTTTCCATGGCGGTGAATTGCTGGTGGTGAATTTTCTTTGAGGTAAATTTGTCATGGTAGTGAATTTTCCTGCAGTGAATTGTTGACGGTAAATTTTCTAGAAATGAATTACTGACGGTGAATTTGCCTGATGCCCAATTCAACATATATATATATAAATGATATGCCAAGAAAGGCCCAGGATATTTATATGTTCTATTATGGCTTGTGACAATCAAAAAGAGCCTGAATTTAAAAGATCTAATCAAGAACTTGAGTCTCCCAACACCATCTCACTGTCAAACATATACAATTGTTTGGGCGAATCAGACTCCATAGTAGAGATGCATGTGCTGTACAGACAATTGACGTGAAGTCTTTCAGTCCAAAACGTGTACTTTTGTTATTACTGTGGATGATTAATCTCATAGAATTCTAGAGGAAGCTCCTAAGAAAGTATTTCTACTCACTACAAAGAAGTTTGTACTTCTTAATTAACTAAAATGAGTACAGATTATTCTTAAAGAACATCAACTAAGAGATGACAACCAAGAGTTGCAGAACAACCTGAGCTTCATCATAGAACAAATTAGAAAAGTGCAAATTTATTTTTTATTAATTTTAAAACCTTGTTAAAGGGTTATTTTGATCAAACAAAACATGTACCAATGCCTTACAGATATTCCATGAAAAATTCTACCAAAAACTGTCGACAGTTCTACAAATAAAATGTGAACAGTGCAAAGAAAGAAGAGGACGGAAGATGCCCAAATGGAAATGAATGAAAAAACCATTTGAACGGCTGAATCCAAACACTAGAAAATATCAGGTGGGCAAAAGCCCTTTCTGGCAAACCATCAACACAGATTTGATTTGAGGCAGATCCAGAAATGGAATGAAAAAACAAAAAAAAAACATACCTTTTTCAAGTTAACAAAGGCTTGTGATTTTTGACATTTTTCAAAAGGCTTTTCTTCCCATCGATCATAAACTCCACTTCAGCCATTTCAGTAAGCAAACACATTATTAAGTGCAGCATTGACAAGTAAATGTAAGAGAATTATCAGACAAGCTAATAATATCAATACACTGAAATCATCAACGCTGCACTCAATGATGCATTTGCTATTCCAAACTTGTTGGAAACAATTGTGTGAGATGTTCAAGCATAGGAGAAAAGTTGGATATTTATAAATGAAAAGAAATACGTTCTGGTTTGAATGGGTAAACGGTGAGGTTGTGTAGTACAGAAGAGAAGTACAGAGTATGTGAGGAAGGTGGTGGTTGGTGAAGGTGATTACAGATGGCAGTACAGAGTTTAAGGTGAGGTAAGCTTTGTTTTCTCCGTTGAATAGGATGGAGGTTTATTTTCTGTTGTTTACAAGACTACCTCCATTTTTCCTCAGTCAAATAGTTTTGGAATGAGAGCTTCTACCTGAGAGAAAAAACTGTTAGTAAGGTAGGCCATCTAGTTTCAAATTTTCCCTGGTTTTTACATGAACTAATGTAAAAGATAACCAAGAAATGATCTTCCTAGGATTGAAATTGAGGAATGAAGTAGAGAATTGAGTAGGTGAGTATGGTGGGTAGGACAATGGGCCGCCTTATCATAACAATGCCCCCTAACTTACACCCACGTCAATTATATATATGGAGTAAGTTTAATTTTTATAGAACTTAAGTTTATTTTCAAAGGTAAGATTTTGATAGTTTTTAACTTCTTTAAATTATTGGTTTTAGTAAGTTATGAAATTAGAATGTAAATCATCATTTGTTTAGAGTATCTTTGAGTCATTAAATCTTATCAATACATTAAGGATCATTTGACAAGACAACTATATTGAAAAGTATTTATGATGAGCTCATTTACTTCAAATGCTCTTCATTTCATGATAATTGAATTATAAAAAAAATTAAAATTTCAAGAAAAGGTCTATAAAGAGTTCCATAGAAATGTCAAAGAAATATATTCTCATGTATGCAATGGTTTGCACAAGACTAGTTGTTGTCCAAGAAATGAGAGTTCTAATTCATTTCACAAAAACCTAGGTAAAGAACATTGTACACATGTAAATAGAGTGTTCAAGTACTTGAAGGGAACTCTGAATACTACTTAGTTTATCATAGTACTAATGATGTGTGTAGAGTGTTGAGTATACATGAATTTGTTGATTTGGATTGGGCTAGAGATCTTGATAACTAGATGTCTACAACTTGTGGATATATGTTTATTCTATTTGGAGGAGCTCTAAATTGGATGAGCAAGAGGGGGGGGCAATCCCATAGATCAACTATTTAAATAGAATATGTGGCTACAAAACATGGTTATAAGTAAGTTGTGTGGTTAGAGAGGTTGAGTAGAATTATTGGTTATAAGAGTCAAAATGTGGTGAAGTTTAAACCACGAAGTGTAATTTTTCTCACCAAGAATCTTATTTACCATGATAAAACCAAGCATATTGATGTGTGGTATCACTTTTTGAGGGAGATCGTTGAAGGTAGAAAAGTCCAGATGGAGAAATTTGATACTCAAGTTAACAATGTAGATTATTTGACAAAACTTGTAAGCACTATAAAGTTCATGTGGTGTAGGGATGAGATGGACTTTTCCTATTCCTAAGCATAAGGTTAATTTATTGGGTTAAATATCACATTCTCATGTACTAAATATCAAGAGGGATAATGTTGGGACTTAGGTGATATTTACCTATAGGGAGTCCTTGCATGAAGAGTTTGTCTATATATGTTTTTGCAACATGATATGCAATCATCTTTAAAAAAAATTGATGTAGTAGGCATAGTGATTTATATATGAAATAATGTTGAACGTGTTGTTGTACATCATAAATGATTATTCACATGCGGTGATGTTATGGTCGAAACATAAGGTATTTGAATAACTCACAACTGCATATGAAAGACATTTTTTGTTGGAGCATGAATGGTGATGTTAAAGCAAATGCAATAGAACTAGAGTTCATGTTGCACAACTTAGAAGTAGGACAACATCTTGGAAGATGGCACTAGATATTAAAAAAATTCAAAAGTAAAGTTATGTCGGTGTGAGCTAACACATTTGAGAAGTTGAGCCACTAGTAATTTGGCTATATTGAATATGTGTGTGTGTACCAACACTATTGATTTATAGTTTGTGGTAGAAATAGAGTTTACAAAGTGGTTGTCCAAAACATCATACTTGGTTGTACATTTATGCAATAAACTAACATCATGCATGATTTGATTATAGTTACATGGTTCTTGGCATTCCACAAGTTGATTGGACAATTAAATCATGGTTAGTATTCTGGTTTACAATTTCTAAGAGGAACTTATTTTTACTGAAATCACATATTTTAGAAAATATAATGATTTAAGCCTTTAAAAGTTCCATTTTAAGGATTCCAATTGAGGAGGGTTTGATCAAACCACCTTAGATCAAACCCCCTAGGATATAACCTTGCTAGTTTTAAACCATACCTATAAATGAGTCTCCTTTACACCTATCAAAATGCTGATAAAAAATCACTTTTGATTTATCTTTTGGAGGATCAAATGAATTAATTTAAAAATTATTTCAAATTATTATGGTATTCCTCAAAATGAGCTGTCCCATGAATATAGTTTTAATATAATTTGGTTTTATTATGTATGTATTTTTTTAGTTTTATTAAACATAGGTTTTTCACCGAAAATCAAGCTCTTTGTTTTGTGCATGTGCAAAAATAGAAAATTATCAAAATATTTTTTTTTAAATATTTTTATGTTGGGTATTGATGTCATTTATCCATTAAAAAAAAAAAAAGAATTTTCATACATAAATAAAAAGTTATGTTGTATCCAGTCCACCTATGTCTAAACTGCGATTGGTTTGACTTCGAAACCCTATTAAGGAAAAAATATTCAATAAAAAACTATGAGACTACATGAAAGTGATAGATATTGTATTTACCAATCTAAATTAAAAAAAATATAGAATTTTATCCTTCATACAAAAAAAGTTATGTTGTATACGGTGAGCGTCACTTTTTTAAAATGTTGTTTTTTGAAAAAAATCAGTTTTCGTGGGAGATGAAAAAAGAAGTACAATTTTATTCCAAAAATTTTGAAAAAAATATTTTTAGAATCTACATAAAAAATGTGATGAGACTCTAGTTTATATCATCTTCGAATTCCTCACGGTTTAGCCGCTATAGGTGCCCGAATGTGAAGATTTAGTTAAAAATAATAATTTCAATGTCCAGTTTGACCAAAAATTGTAAACCACTATTGTATCAATTCATGTAAATGTGCCAATGTTACTTACGTATAGACTAGAGGGAATAAAATTACATTGTACATTGTGGTTGTGTAAACATTACGTAGCAAAAGAAATGTATATTGCATATTGAAAATTTGTAAGAGGATCTAAAGAACTTTGATTAAATTGACCTATTGATTATGAATAATATGACTATCAATGCCTTTCAGTGGCAGGTTTTCTCTCAAAAGGGTTTCACTCATAAAATTTGGTGTTATCCACCTTGCATAAAAATAATAATGCTACTAATATAAAAATATATATTTAATTGCGGTGCATATAAGGATGCATGTATCACATGGGTCAGGAATTCTTGGGGACACTTGTATGTTGTATGAGACATTGAGATAAATATTCAGTGTTGATGTCACATGGGTAAAATATTTAATATTAAGAAAAAATAGTATCAAATATTTAATTTGGGTCATGGTTTTGACGTACTTGGTTTATGTATATGCAAGATTGTCTTATAAAAGTAAGTGTACATGAGTAGTTGTTGAGGTTGGCTTGTTAGCTAAGGTTGGATTGAAAATCTCTTTTAGGTTGTATATGTGCAAGTATGGATTGATATATATGGCTACGTGGTTCTAATTTTCTTCTTTTCCACATGGGAAACACAACTAGGATGCTTGATTCTGCAGAGGCTTTACATGTAGACTCTACAAGTGTATTTTCATCTTATTCTTGAGGGAATACATTAATTTGTGTGAGAGCTTTAAGAGTCTAAGTATTTCCCTTGAGAGAGTTTTCCTAGAGTACATTTGGTTTTATCTTGTGCTATGTTTGTTATTTTTTACATTGTGTATTTTGAATATTTATTTTTTATTTGTTTCTCTAATGAGGGCTCTATGTGAAGATATATTATTGTTACAATTTTTCTTTTATTTGTTATTGAAACCTAGTTGTCATTTTCTAGGAGGAAATATCTTCTTAGCATTATTAACCCTTGGATTAAGTGGGGCTTTTGCATAGTTGAAACCATGGTTTTGTAGGAAAATAATCAAAATATTTCCAAGGTTTTAGACGTGTTATAGATCTAAGGTGTTTTAGGTGTAGGGATTGTGTATTGATTTGGAAAATGGGCTTTTATTTGGGCTCATTTTGTGAGGTTTTAGAGGTTAAGGTATATAGATTTACTCTTGGGGAAAATAGGCCTTTCCATTTGATCCAAAAGGCCCAAAAACCTATGGATCAACATAAAAATTGATATATTTTTAAAAAATCAACCATTTACAGAGAGCATAAAGGAATCGTGATAGTTCCTATAGTCATATAGATCAGTATGGGCATATGGCTATGTAAGTCATTAGTATTTTATACTATATTTAGGTACATAGAATATTCCATATAATTTGTGTTACCCCTTCATCTTCATATTATACTAGGTAAAAATTAATAATGTAAAAAATTGATTGAATAATGGGTATACTAGTTTCTAGAGCCAAAGTCATTTGTCATGGGGGGGCAAATGGAAAAGGATGGATGACCACTAAAGTGACTTGGATCTTCCACCTTCGCCCTCTATTTACTACTTGTTCTCTACCCTAATTGGTGGTGCCAAATTTTTCATAGCTTCTACTTCACCTAGAATTTCCCTATCTAATTCATTAGTATTTTATACTATGGGTGATCCCACAATAGTGGGGTTTACACTTTTTGGCCAAACTGGACACTGAAAGTATTATTTTTAAATAAATCTTCACATTCAGGAACCTATAGAGGCTAAACTGTGAGGAATTTGAAGATGATTCAAACTAGAGTCTCATCACATTTTGTTTGTAGATTCTACAAAAAAGATTAATTTTTTTTTGGAATAATACTGCACTTCTTTTTCCATCTCCCACGAAAACTAGTTTTTTCAGAAAACAACATTTTAAAAAAGTGACGCTCAGCATATACAACATAATTTTTTTTGTATGAAGGATAAAATTCTAATTTTTTCGAATTTAGATGTGTAACTATGATGTCTAGCACTTTCGTTTGGTCTCATAGTTTTTTATTAAATATTTTTTCCTTAATAGAGTTTCGAAGTCAAACTAATTGCAATTCAAACATAGGCAGACTATATACAACATAACTTTTTTTGTATGTATCGAAATTCAATTTTATTTTTTATAATGGATCAAGGACATCAATACCTAGCAAGAAAATATTTTTAAAAAAATTATTTTGATATATTTCTATTTTTCCACATGTGCAAAACAAAGAGCTTGATTTTTGGTGAAAAACCTATGTTTAATAAAACTAAAAAAACACATACATAATAAAAACAAAACATATTAAAATTATATTCGTGGGATAGCTCATTTCAAGGACTACCATAATCATTTCAAATAAATTTTAAATGAATTCATTTGATCCCCCAAAAGGTAAATCAAAAGTGATTTTTTATCAGCATTTTGATAGGTGTAAAGGAGACTCATTTATAGGTATGGTTTAAAACTAGCGAGGTTCTATCCAAGGGGCTTTGATCTAAGGTGGTTTGATCAAACCCTCTTCAATTGGATCCTTAAAATGGAACTTTTAAAGGCTTAAATCATTATATTTTTTAAAAATATGTGATTTCAGCAAAAATCAGTTCCTCTCAGAAATTGTAAACCAACTTTGTGGGATCACCCCTATACTTAGGTACATAGAATATTCCATATAGTTTGTGTTAGCCCTTCATCACCTTGGTACACTAGGTAAAAATTATTAATGTAATTAATTCATTAGACAATGAGTATGATTTTCATCATCACCAATGCAAGTTAGAATGGTTTAAGGGGATAACCATTGGTCATATGTGGACTAGTATTTAGAGCCAAAGGCATTCGTCATGGGGAGCCAAATGGAAAAAGATGGATGACCACTAAAGTGTCATGGATCTTCCACCTTATCCCTCTATTTTCAACTTATTCTCTACCCTAATTGGTGGTGCCAAATTGTTCATAGCTTTTGCTTCACCTAAAATTCCTCTATTTATAAGCATTTTTTATATATGTATTTATATTATATTTATGCATATGTTTATATGTTTACACACATATAAATAGATATATATGTTAATATTTTTTATATGTTTATACTATATTATATAAGCATATTTTTATATGTTTTTACAATATGTTTAGACATTTATTTTTAATTTTGCATTTATACTTATGTTTTTTATGTATGGTTCTTCCTTTGTTTAGATATGTATTTATATATGTATATGTTCATTTATGTTTATGTATAACTATAATGTGTAAGTATATGTGTTTGAAAACTCCCAACACGGATTTTGATGATTTGACAAGCAATCTTAAGGTTTTTGGGCCTTTTGAGTGCGATGGTGACGTCTGTTTCTGTGAACAACTAGATAAATAAAGATAAAATAAAATAGATAAGATAAAGGTAATAGATGTGCTAGAATAACAATATGCTAATAAAAGTAAAATGGTAATGCAATAAAGAGATTGAAATTACTCTCTTTTGGTGAACGATAATTTTAGAAAGGAAGAGCATGCAACCTTCGAGATGTGCAAAGGGTGCCAAAGCATTGAAGTAGAGAGGCAAAGTGCAAGAACTTGAGAGAATGAGAGTGAAAGAATGCTTGAGAATTGAGAAGAATGAGGGGAAATGATCAAGATAAAGTGATAAATTGAATGAATGATCATATGGGAGGTTTGAAAGATGTATAGAAATGAAAATGGACATTCTTTATGTGTCTAGAAGCTACGAAGGAATTAAACTTCGTGAGCAGGTGGGAAGTGTAACTTCTAAATAGCTACACAATCAGGAATATTTTTAAGGCGTTCGCACAAAACACAAACATCTATGCGGCCTGCAATTTTTTGTGACAAAAGTTCACTTTAACGACTGAGAATGAAGGGTTAAAAACAAAATTAAGATTAGACAAAAGGGGTATTGCATTGTCGAATTTAATTAATCTAAAGGGGAGGTTTATGGAATACAAAATTGTATAGGGTGTAATTTTTGACATTACAATATCTTACCAAAGTTGGAATTTAATAGCATTTACTCATGTGAATCATAATTCCTTCTTTTTGGAGGCATAGCCAACACATGGGAGAGCCATTACAAATGTTATTTCGACTGACATTTGGCTTCAAGTAGAGTATTTTAAAGCATTCAAAAGATATGAGAATTAAATGGCTTGTTGTATCTTAATGATTATAAATATTGACTCACAATAAATTTTTCTCTTCTTATCAAAACATAAATTCACTAAGTAACTTAATTGTTATCATTTAAAATTTTATATTTTCACCATCCACACTATAATGTTTCACAAACATAATGACACATTTGCCAAATTATTAATTTTACAGTTTTCAAAATGTATATAATTTTCCCACTGAAATTATTTTATTGGTTTGCATACAAGTTTAATTAGCCAATGAAAATATTGTATTGATTTGAATACAAGTTTAATTTTTCAACAAAATTATTTTATTGGTTTGCATACAAGTTTAATTCTCTAGCAAAATTATTTGTATTGGTTTGCATACAAGTTTATTGGTTTCAATAAAAGTATAATTGACCAATATTTTCTACAAAATTCTAGTGATTAAAAAAGATTCGCCAATAGAATTAACATTTTTTTCCAAAAAAAGATTCACCAATAAAATTAATATTTTTTTCAAAAATAGTGCAAGATTCACCAGCTTTTTATATATTTTCCCAAGGGGGGTTTCTTATTTTTATCCATTTTTCAATCTCATGGTTTGTTTAGAAACTATTTGTTCCAATCTTGAAAAGAATAGTGCAAATCGTGTGTCTTTCAAAATTTCATCTTCTTCTTCTAGTGAGGTTGTCATTGGGCTTTTTCCTTTGGCTAGATTGTACTGTAAAGGAAATTATAGTTGCATTTCTTCCTTAGCCATTATGTTATCTTCATTTGTTGGTATTTCACTAATGGGGGATTTATGCTCCTCTAGAAGGTCTATAGTTGAAGCTTCCCCTAGGGTTTCTTTTGTAGGGTTTTCTTTTTCTAGATGTTGTTCAACACCAAGGGTTGGCTTGGATTTGTGGTGCTTACTCCTATGGAGGGAAGGAGATAAACTCTTTACTTCTTTATTTCCCTTGGTTTCTTTTACTTTGATTACCTCTTCTCTCCTTCATCCCTCAAGGAGATTATTTCCACTTGTTCTTGAAAGCTAGGGTTCTCTTGGGTTGATTATTTTTAGAAATTTTCCTTTATGGTTAGTTGCACTAAAGTTTGAGGGCTTTTATGTCTACTCAAGGAATGCTAAACTTCTATAGTCTAGTGATTTAAATTCTAAGGAGTCTCCATAGGAGCCTAATCTTTGGAAGGTCCCCCAATTTATAATTTTTGTACTATGTTCTCAAGGGTTTGCAAGAAATTTATCCACTTCTTTCCATCTTTTAGATTTCAAAATTATTGTTTACAAAGTTATGCAATTAATCCATAAAGCTTTAAAGGTCCTTCTCCCCTTTTTATACATGTTTCTATCATAATTTTCAAGGATTTGTACAAATACAGGGGTAGGTTAACTCTTAGTGTTAGGTTCTATGCACCATGGTGTAGGTTGGTCATAATTCTAATGCCAAACCTACCGCCACACCAAATTGGGCCTCATAGGTGAAATATTTCATAACCCAATCTATAATTAACTTTCAGGGTGAAAGGATTGTAACCCTACTAATGCCTTTATTCACCCTTTTTGCTAGTTATAAACTAGGGGAGGTCTTCTCCTTCCTTGGTGATATTGGTTAAAATTTCTTGGTAAGTTTGATTTTTTTCCCTATGAAAAATAATTCCTTCAACAAAAAATACAAAAATATGAGAAATAATTTTGAGACTTACCTTAACCCTTCTTTGGGAGATTGTGGTGGATCCCTTTGAGAAATTTTGAATGAATTATTTGACTAATTCAAAATGACACCACTAAAACCTCTATAAAAAATCGAATCATCCTACAATATTAAAACATATATTGACTCTTGATCCTAAAGTAACTTTTTTGGGGAATCTGGCTCTACCTTCTTTAAACTCATTTTTTCTCTTTAAGGCAAATGTGTTGTGATAATTTGGAAAAGAGGTTTACACAATCTAGGTGTATTTTAAATACAAATAAAGTGTTCAATTGAAACTTTGAATTGAATTTAAGTTTAATGCAGAGAATGGGGTAAGTAATTAGTGTTATTTGGCATAATGATGACAATGCATGTTAAATATTTTTGCACCACCTTTGTCATACATGAAGGAAAGGGAAGGTGACACAATATTACTCATAAATAATTATTATATATGATAGAGAGATAAATATTAATTAATAAATTGTTTAATAACCATTGTATTCCTAATTAATGATTAATGTACATACTTACCATTCTTTTGTGATAAATTAGATTCCACTTGCTAATAGTTTGATGTATTCGGAACCAAATACTCATACTTATTCATCATCAATGCGAAGGTCAATTAATACATAGAATTTTGAAGCCTCTCATTAAATTTTTTCTTGATGGTTTGACAAATGCTTAATGTGGAAATGTCTAAGAATTGGATCCAAAATTATCTTATTATTGAATGAAATGATTATGCTTGGAGGAAATGAAAATAAATTTTGGAGAATCATTGAAGGGATGATTCTGAAGCAAGATGAGTGAGCTTCCACTAGAATCATTAAAAGGAATTCTTAGAAGGAAAAAAAAAATCCTCTTGGAGCATTATTTAAAGGATGCTTTTAGAGGAAACACAAACAAACTTTTGAAGAATCATTGAATGGATGCTTTTAGAGGAAACACAAACAAACTTTTGAAGAATCATTGAATGGATGCTTCTAGAGAAAACATGAACCTTCTAGAGCATCGTTGAAAGGATGCTTCTAGAGGGAACAT
>CM021109.1:48520616-48762491 GCA_007115665.2 Sequoiadendron giganteum
ATCATAATATTTAAAAATTCTTGGCATGTCAATGAGCTATTTATAACACAAATACAAATCTTGTTTGAAAGGAATGTAGGAGTGAGGATTATAGAAAAACTATTACTTCAATTTGGTATATATACATGTTGACTAGGTTTCCTATTAACAAGATGCGATCGATGGGGTGCATCATTATTTTAAAAATATGCAATTGATTTAGTTGTGACTCTTTTTTATGTGATAAGATGAATTGTTCAAGGATTTTGATTTTTCCTTGGCTACCATGTAGACTTTCATAATTAAAATTATTTGTGGCAAGTCCCAATTATATGGGATGATTGGTGTGCTTATTTTTCACAAGCTAGCAAGATCTAACTTTGATAGCATTGTAATATCTTCAATGAAATATTTTATAATTTCTTATTAAATTTAATTTATTTTCCAAAATCGCAAAGTTAATGGTTGTCTACGAATATCTTGAATCAAGGCTATTGTAGATGAATAATATTATTTTCCTTTAATCTTCTACTTTCAAATATTAAATAGCTACATTAATTATTAACTCCCTTATGGAATGGTATGACTCTTGACAAAGATGCTGGAATGATTAACCAAATTTTGTGATCACTTAACTAAATGTTGCAATTACATTTATAACAAGATGCAATCAAAAATATTACACTACAAACCAATTATGAATATTAGCCTTGATAACAAAATATTTCCTTAATAATTTATATAATTTGCCACTTCAAAGATCTATGAATAATTCATCAAGGTATGCTATACTTCCAATATTTCAAAATATGATAAATGTTGACCAAAATATTCAATATATAGCTATGATAGCAACCATAAAACAATAGAAGTGTCCCCCCAAGTATTAAATGCCTAACTAGGAGGATTTCTATCTATGTGATAAGAATCATACACTAACACTCGTATTGCATTGGGTCCCAATTGTAGGCCTTAGCCCCCCTTCTAATATAAAGGCTCTCCAATTTCGATACAAATAATGGATATTTTCAAAGTAATGCACCTCGGAAAAAATCAACCATTGGTATTAAAATATCATGAGTGCTATGCATTATAGTCACCAATATTTAATAAATTACTACTATTTAAATGTGACTCCCTTAATCAACTTTTTGGCAGCCTTAGATCAGCACTAAACAATAGAAAAATATGAGATTAATATCAGCAACAATCAGAGTAATATGAAATATATTTGTAACTAGTAAAATCTATATAATTAAAAGGATTTTTTCTTTAATTACAAAGTAAAGATTAATCGGATCTGCATAGTGGGGATCTTTATGTGAAATCACTCTAAGGAATTATAGATTTTTGTCTTCCAACTCCATATCTAAAAGGTTTTTGTCTATAGATTAATTGAATTCATGTTTCATACTTCAGAAAGAGTAAAAATTAGAAAATAGAGTGTTTGATTGATGATGTCTCCTTGTCATTGTGTGCCCTCTCTTAAATAGAGCTTTCATTCAAAAGACGTGTTTCTTCAAATGCTCCTTGATTGGTATAAACTCTAATTATAACTATTTTATAGTATTATTGAATCCTTTTTTTGTAATATTATTTTATTTTATTCTTTGATTCATATTTATTTATTTTATAATATAATTTGATTGTATTTGTTTTGCTAAATAATACAACTATTGCACCAAATTTCTACACCCAATCCACCATGCTCATAGGTTGTAGATATGGTTCTTGCAAAGAAAACAAAGCATGTGAGTTTAATGTTTGAAAAGGGAACAAATTATATATTGGGGGCTAAGACAATGGAAGAGGATAGGGGTTAGGTTTAAGGGATATGAAGTTGGGTGAATAAAAATAGAAATCTAAAAATTAACTATTTTTTTGCTTTTGATTTTCATGAAGTCACATGAAACAATTGATTATGTTACATATGTATGGGGTTGTAAACATAGTTTTTGTTTTAAATTGATATAGTAATGAAAGTATCTATACAACATAATCAAGATATAGGTTTGATTCAAAAAAAGGGAAATGTTATGTACACCTTGTAGGACAATATATGAGATAAATGGAAAGGAATTTATTTGTGGGTATCCATGTTGGACTAACCACCAGCATCTCCCTTCGGATTCACGACATGGTTTAGCCGCCTCCCATGGAACTTAATTGATGCTTGTATGGAGCATTGACAGGTCGATCTTTTGGTGCAACGACAAAGCCAACAATTGGTATCAGAGCTGGTCACGGAGTTGAACCCCTTGAGTGACGCTAAGGGGGTGATTGTTGGACTAACCGCCAACATCTCCCTTCGGGTCCGCAACATGGTTTAACCGCCTCTCGTGGATCTTAACTAACGCTTGTATCAGGCATTGATAGGTCGATCTTTTGGTGCAACGGAAAGGCCAACAATGCACCTAAAGCATCTCAAACATCAAATTCTTCTCTCACTTGTCTTTACCTTTATTGACCATTTAAATATATTTTTTAAGATTTCTTGCAACATATTGTAAAGGTTAATAAATTTTTTTTTTTTAAAAGAATTACAACATGATTACCCAAAAATCCATCCATTAAAAGTTTGTGATTAGTTTTCCATGGCGGTGAATTGCTGGTGGTGAATTTTCTTTGAGGTAAATTTGTCATGGTAGTGAATTTTCCTGCAGTGAATTGTTGACGGTAAATTTTCTAGAAATGAATTACTGACGGTGAATTTGCCTGATGCCCAATTCAACATATATATATATAAATGATATGCCAAGAAAGGCCCAGGATATTTATATGTTCTATTATGGCTTGTGACAATCAAAAAGAGCCTGAATTTAAAAGATCTAATCAAGAACTTGAGTCTCCCAACACCATCTCACTGTCAAACATATACAATTGTTTGGGCGAATCAGACTCCATAGTAGAGATGCATGTGCTGTACAGACAATTGACGTGAAGTCTTTCAGTCCAAAACGTGTACTTTTGTTATTACTGTGGATGATTAATCTCATAGAATTCTAGAGGAAGCTCCTAAGAAAGTATTTCTACTCACTACAAAGAAGTTTGTACTTCTTAATTAACTAAAATGAGTACAGATTATTCTTAAAGAACATCAACTAAGAGATGACAACCAAGAGTTGCAGAACAACCTGAGCTTCATCATAGAACAAATTAGAAAAGTGCAAATTTATTTTTTATTAATTTTAAAACCTTGTTAAAGGGTTATTTTGATCAAACAAAACATGTACCAATGCCTTACAGATATTCCATGAAAAATTCTACCAAAAACTGTCGACAGTTCTACAAATAAAATGTGAACAGTGCAAAGAAAGAAGAGGACGGAAGATGCCCAAATGGAAATGAATGAAAAAACCATTTGAACGGCTGAATCCAAACACTAGAAAATATCAGGTGGGCAAAAGCCCTTTCTGGCAAACCATCAACACAGATTTGATTTGAGGCAGATCCAGAAATGGAATGAAAAAACAAAAAAAAAACATACCTTTTTCAAGTTAACAAAGGCTTGTGATTTTTGACATTTTTCAAAAGGCTTTTCTTCCCATCGATCATAAACTCCACTTCAGCCATTTCAGTAAGCAAACACATTATTAAGTGCAGCATTGACAAGTAAATGTAAGAGAATTATCAGACAAGCTAATAATATCAATACACTGAAATCATCAACGCTGCACTCAATGATGCATTTGCTATTCCAAACTTGTTGGAAACAATTGTGTGAGATGTTCAAGCATAGGAGAAAAGTTGGATATTTATAAATGAAAAGAAATACGTTCTGGTTTGAATGGGTAAACGGTGAGGTTGTGTAGTACAGAAGAGAAGTACAGAGTATGTGAGGAAGGTGGTGGTTGGTGAAGGTGATTACAGATGGCAGTACAGAGTTTAAGGTGAGGTAAGCTTTGTTTTCTCCGTTGAATAGGATGGAGGTTTATTTTCTGTTGTTTACAAGACTACCTCCATTTTTCCTCAGTCAAATAGTTTTGGAATGAGAGCTTCTACCTGAGAGAAAAAACTGTTAGTAAGGTAGGCCATCTAGTTTCAAATTTTCCCTGGTTTTTACATGAACTAATGTAAAAGATAACCAAGAAATGATCTTCCTAGGATTGAAATTGAGGAATGAAGTAGAGAATTGAGTAGGTGAGTATGGTGGGTAGGACAATGGGCCGCCTTATCATAACAATGCCCCCTAACTTACACCCACGTCAATTATATATATGGAGTAAGTTTAATTTTTATAGAACTTAAGTTTATTTTCAAAGGTAAGATTTTGATAGTTTTTAACTTCTTTAAATTATTGGTTTTAGTAAGTTATGAAATTAGAATGTAAATCATCATTTGTTTAGAGTATCTTTGAGTCATTAAATCTTATCAATACATTAAGGATCATTTGACAAGACAACTATATTGAAAAGTATTTATGATGAGCTCATTTACTTCAAATGCTCTTCATTTCATGATAATTGAATTATAAAAAAAATTAAAATTTCAAGAAAAGGTCTATAAAGAGTTCCATAGAAATGTCAAAGAAATATATTCTCATGTATGCAATGGTTTGCACAAGACTAGTTGTTGTCCAAGAAATGAGAGTTCTAATTCATTTCACAAAAACCTAGGTAAAGAACATTGTACACATGTAAATAGAGTGTTCAAGTACTTGAAGGGAACTCTGAATACTACTTAGTTTATCATAGTACTAATGATGTGTGTAGAGTGTTGAGTATACATGAATTTGTTGATTTGGATTGGGCTAGAGATCTTGATAACTAGATGTCTACAACTTGTGGATATATGTTTATTCTATTTGGAGGAGCTCTAAATTGGATGAGCAAGAGGGGGGGGCAATCCCATAGATCAACTATTTAAATAGAATATGTGGCTACAAAACATGGTTATAAGTAAGTTGTGTGGTTAGAGAGGTTGAGTAGAATTATTGGTTATAAGAGTCAAAATGTGGTGAAGTTTAAACCACGAAGTGTAATTTTTCTCACCAAGAATCTTATTTACCATGATAAAACCAAGCATATTGATGTGTGGTATCACTTTTTGAGGGAGATCGTTGAAGGTAGAAAAGTCCAGATGGAGAAATTTGATACTCAAGTTAACAATGTAGATTATTTGACAAAACTTGTAAGCACTATAAAGTTCATGTGGTGTAGGGATGAGATGGACTTTTCCTATTCCTAAGCATAAGGTTAATTTATTGGGTTAAATATCACATTCTCATGTACTAAATATCAAGAGGGATAATGTTGGGACTTAGGTGATATTTACCTATAGGGAGTCCTTGAATGAAGATTTTTTCTATATACTTTTTTGCAATGATATGCAATCATCTTTAAAATGTTTTGATGTAGTAGGCATAGTGATTTATATATGAAATAATGTTTAGTGTGTTGTTGTACATCATAAATGAGTATTCACATGTGGCGATGTTATGGTTGAAACATAAGGTATTTTAATAACTCACAACTACATATGAAAGACATTTTTTGTTGGAGCATGAATGGTGATGTTAAAGCAAATGCAATAGAGCTAGAGTTCATGTGGCACAACTTAGAAGTAGGACAACATCTTGGAAGATGGCACTAGATATAAAAAGTTGTCAAAAGTAAAGTTATGTTGGTGTGAGCTAACGCATTTGAGGAGTTGAGCCACTAGTAATTTGGCTATATTGAATGTATGTGTGTGTACCAGCACTATTGATTTATAGTTTGTGGTAGAAATAGAGTTTACAAAGTGGTTGTCCAAAACATCATACTTGGTTGTACGTTTAAGCAATAAATTGGCATCATGCATGATTTGATTATAGTTACACGATTCTTGGCATTCCACAAGTTGATTGGACAATTAAATCATGGTTAATTCTGTTTTACAATTTCTAAGAGGAACTTATTTTTACTGAAATCACATATTTTAGAAAATATAATGATTTAAGCCTTTAAAAGTTCCATTTTAAGGATTCCAATTGAGGAGGGTTTGATCAAACCACCTTAGATCAAACCCAGGATATAGCCTTGCTAGTTTAAACCATACCTATAAATGAGTCTCCTTTACACCTATCAAAATCTTGATAAAAAATCACTTTTGATTTATCTTTTGGAGGATCAAATGAATTAATTTAAAAATTATTTCAAATTATTATGGTATTCCTCAAATAAAATGAGCTGTCCCATGAATATAGTTTTAATATAATTTGGTTTTATTATGTATGTATTTTTTAGTTTTATTAAACATAGGTTTTCACCTAAAATCAAGCTCTTTATTTTGTGCATGTGCAAAAATAGAAAAATTATCAAAATATTTTTTTTTAAATATTTTTATGTTGGGTATTGATGTCATTTATCCATTAAAAAAAAAAAAAGAATTTTCATACATAAATAAAAAGTTATGTTGTATCCAGTCCACCTATGTCTAAACTGCGATTGGTTTGACTTCGAAACCCTATTAAGGAAAAAATATTCAATAAAAAACTATGAGACTACATGAAAGTGATAGATATTGTATTTACCAATCTAAATTAAAAAAAATATAGAATTTTATCCTTCATACAAAAAAAGTTATGTTGTATACGGTGAGCGTCACTTTTTTAAAATGTTGTTTTTTGAAAAAAATCAGTTTTCGTGGGAGATGAAAAAAGAAGTACAATTTTATTCCAAAAATTTTGAAAAAAATATTTTTAGAATCTACATAAAAAATGTGATGAGACTCTAGTTTATATCATCTTCGAATTCCTCACGGTTTAGCCGCTATAGGTGCCCGAATGTGAAGATTTAGTTAAAAATAATAATTTCAATGTCCAGTTTGACCAAAAATTGTAAACCACTATTGTATCAATTCATGTAAATGTGCCAATGTTACTTACGTATAGACTAGAGGGAATAAAATTACATTGTACATTGTGGTTGTGTAAACATTACGTAGCAAAAGAAATGTATATTGCATATTGAAAATTTGTAAGAGGATCTAAAGAACTTTGATTAAATTGACCTATTGATTATGAATAATATGACTATCAATGCCTTTCAGTGGCAGGTTTTCTCTCAAAAGGGTTTCACTCATAAAATTTGGTGTTATCCACCTTGCATAAAAATAATAATGCTACTAATATAAAAATATATATTTAATTGCGGTGCATATAAGGATGCATGTATCACATGGGTCAGGAATTCTTGGGGACACTTGTATGTTGTATGAGACATTGAGATAAATATTCAGTGTTGATGTCACATGGGTAAAATATTTAATATTAAGAAAAAATAGTATCAAATATTTAATTTGGGTCATGGTTTTGACGTACTTGGTTTATGTATATGCAAGATTGTCTTATAAAAGTAAGTGTACATGAGTAGTTGTTGAGGTTGGCTTGTTAGCTAAGGTTGGATTGAAAATCTCTTTTAGGTTGTATATGTGCAAGTATGGATTGATATATATGGCTACGTGGTTCTAATTTTCTTCTTTTCCACATGGGAAACACAACTAGGATGCTTGATTCTGCAGAGGCTTTACATGTAGACTCTACAAGTGTATTTTCATCTTATTCTTGAGGGAATACATTAATTTGTGTGAGAGCTTTAAGAGTCTAAGTATTTCCCTTGAGAGAGTTTTCCTAGAGTACATTTGGTTTTATCTTGTGCTATGTTTGTTATTTTTTACATTGTGTATTTTGAATATTTATTTTTTATTTGTTTCTCTAATGAGGGCTCTATGTGAAGATATATTATTGTTACAATTTTTCTTTTATTTGTTATTGAAACCTAGTTGTCATTTTCTAGGAGGAAATATCTTCTTAGCATTATTAACCCTTGGATTAAGTGGGGCTTTTGCATAGTTGAAACCATGGTTTTGTAGGAAAATAATCAAAATATTTCCAAGGTTTTAGACGTGTTATAGATCTAAGGTGTTTTAGGTGTAGGGATTGTGTATTGATTTGGAAAATGGGCTTTTATTTGGGCTCATTTTGTGAGGTTTTAGAGGTTAAGGTATATAGATTTACTCTTGGGGAAAATAGGCCTTTCCATTTGATCCAAAAGGCCCAAAAACCTATGGATCAACATAAAAATTGATATATTTTTAAAAAATCAACCATTTACAGAGAGCATAAAGGAATCGTGATAGTTCCTATAGTCATATAGATCAGTATGGGCATATGGCTATGTAAGTCATTAGTATTTTATACTATATTTAGGTACATAGAATATTCCATATAATTTGTGTTACCCCTTCATCTTCATATTATACTAGGTAAAAATTAATAATGTAAAAAATTGATTGAATAATGGGTATACTAGTTTCTAGAGCCAAAGTCATTTGTCATGGGGGGGCAAATGGAAAAGGATGGATGACCACTAAAGTGACTTGGATCTTCCACCTTCGCCCTCTATTTACTACTTGTTCTCTACCCTAATTGGTGGTGCCAAATTTTTCATAGCTTCTACTTCACCTAGAATTTCCCTATCTAATTCATTAGTATTTTATACTATGGGTGATCCCACAATAGTGGGGTTTACACTTTTTGGCCAAACTGGACACTGAAAGTATTATTTTTAAATAAATCTTCACATTCAGGAACCTATAGAGGCTAAACTGTGAGGAATTTGAAGATGATTCAAACTAGAGTCTCATCACATTTTGTTTGTAGATTCTACAAAAAAGATTAATTTTTTTTTGGAATAATACTGCACTTCTTTTTCCATCTCCCACGAAAACTAGTTTTTTCAGAAAACAACATTTTAAAAAAGTGACGCTCAGCATATACAACATAATTTTTTTTGTATGAAGGATAAAATTCTAATTTTTTCGAATTTAGATGTGTAACTATGATGTCTAGCACTTTCGTTTGGTCTCATAGTTTTTTATTAAATATTTTTTCCTTAATAGAGTTTCGAAGTCAAACTAATTGCAATTCAAACATAGGCAGACTATATACAACATAACTTTTTTTGTATGTATCGAAATTCAATTTTATTTTTTATAATGGATCAAGGACATCAATACCTAGCAAGAAAATATTTTTAAAAAAATTATTTTGATATATTTCTATTTTTCCACATGTGCAAAACAAAGAGCTTGATTTTTGGTGAAAAACCTATGTTTAATAAAACTAAAAAAACACATACATAATAAAAACAAAACATATTAAAATTATATTCGTGGGATAGCTCATTTCAAGGACTACCATAATCATTTCAAATAAATTTTAAATGAATTCATTTGATCCCCCAAAAGGTAAATCAAAAGTGATTTTTTATCAGCATTTTGATAGGTGTAAAGGAGACTCATTTATAGGTATGGTTTAAAACTAGCGAGGTTCTATCCAAGGGGCTTTGATCTAAGGTGGTTTGATCAAACCCTCTTCAATTGGATCCTTAAAATGGAACTTTTAAAGGCTTAAATCATTATATTTTTTAAAAATATGTGATTTCAGCAAAAATCAGTTCCTCTCAGAAATTGTAAACCAACTTTGTGGGATCACCCCTATACTTAGGTACATAGAATATTCCATATAGTTTGTGTTAGCCCTTCATCACCTTGGTACACTAGGTAAAAATTATTAATGTAATTAATTCATTAGACAATGAGTATGATTTTCATCATCACCAATGCAAGTTAGAATGGTTTAAGGGGATAACCATTGGTCATATGTGGACTAGTATTTAGAGCCAAAGGCATTCGTCATGGGGAGCCAAATGGAAAAAGATGGATGACCACTAAAGTGTCATGGATCTTCCACCTTATCCCTCTATTTTCAACTTATTCTCTACCCTAATTGGTGGTGCCAAATTGTTCATAGCTTTTGCTTCACCTAAAATTCCTCTATTTATAAGCATTTTTTATATATGTATTTATATTATATTTATGCATATGTTTATATGTTTACACACATATAAATAGATATATATGTTAATATTTTTTATATGTTTATACTATATTATATAAGCATATTTTTATATGTTTTTACAATATGTTTAGACATTTATTTTTAATTTTGCATTTATACTTATGTTTTTTATGTATGGTTCTTCCTTTGTTTAGATATGTATTTATATATGTATATGTTCATTTATGTTTATGTATAACTATAATGTGTAAGTATATGTGTTTGAAAACTCCCAACACGGATTTTGATGATTTGACAAGCAATCTTAAGGTTTTTGGGCCTTTTGAGTGCGATGGTGACGTCTGTTTCTGTGAACAACTAGATAAATAAAGATAAAATAAAATAGATAAGATAAAGGTAATAGATGTGCTAGAATAACAATATGCTAATAAAAGTAAAATGGTAATGCAATAAAGAGATTGAAATTACTCTCTTTTGGTGAACGATAATTTTAGAAAGGAAGAGCATGCAACCTTCGAGATGTGCAAAGGGTGCCAAAGCATTGAAGTAGAGAGGCAAAGTGCAAGAACTTGAGAGAATGAGAGTGAAAGAATGCTTGAGAATTGAGAAGAATGAGGGGAAATGATCAAGATAAAGTGATAAATTGAATGAATGATCATATGGGAGGTTTGAAAGATGTATAGAAATGAAAATGGACATTCTTTATGTGTCTAGAAGCTACGAAGGAATTAAACTTCGTGAGCAGGTGGGAAGTGTAACTTCTAAATAGCTACACAATCAGGAATATTTTTAAGGCGTTCGCACAAAACACAAACATCTATGCGGCCTGCAATTTTTTGTGACAAAAGTTCACTTTAACGACTGAGAATGAAGGGTTAAAAACAAAATTAAGATTAGACAAAAGGGGTATTGCATTGTCGAATTTAATTAATCTAAAGGGGAGGTTTATGGAATACAAAATTGTATAGGGTGTAATTTTTGACATTACAATATCTTACCAAAGTTGGAATTTAATAGCATTTACTCATGTGAATCATAATTCCTTCTTTTTGGAGGCATAGCCAACACATGGGAGAGCCATTACAAATGTTATTTCGACTGACATTTGGCTTCAAGTAGAGTATTTTAAAGCATTCAAAAGATATGAGAATTAAATGGCTTGTTGTATCTTAATGATTATAAATATTGACTCACAATAAATTTTTCTCTTCTTATCAAAACATAAATTCACTAAGTAACTTAATTGTTATCATTTAAAATTTTATATTTTCACCATCCACACTATAATGTTTCACAAACATAATGACACATTTGCCAAATTATTAATTTTACAGTTTTCAAAATGTATATAATTTTCCCACTGAAATTATTTTATTGGTTTGCATACAAGTTTAATTAGCCAATGAAAATATTGTATTGATTTGAATACAAGTTTAATTTTTCAACAAAATTATTTTATTGGTTTGCATACAAGTTTAATTCTCTAGCAAAATTATTTGTATTGGTTTGCATACAAGTTTATTGGTTTCAATAAAAGTATAATTGACCAATATTTTCTACAAAATTCTAGTGATTAAAAAAGATTCGCCAATAGAATTAACATTTTTTTCCAAAAAAAGATTCACCAATAAAATTAATATTTTTTTCAAAAATAGTGCAAGATTCACCAGCTTTTTATATATTTTCCCAAGGGGGGTTTCTTATTTTTATCCATTTTTCAATCTCATGGTTTGTTTAGAAACTATTTGTTCCAATCTTGAAAAGAATAGTGCAAATCGTGTGTCTTTCAAAATTTCATCTTCTTCTTCTAGTGAGGTTGTCATTGGGCTTTTTCCTTTGGCTAGATTGTACTGTAAAGGAAATTATAGTTGCATTTCTTCCTTAGCCATTATGTTATCTTCATTTGTTGGTATTTCACTAATGGGGGATTTATGCTCCTCTAGAAGGTCTATAGTTGAAGCTTCCCCTAGGGTTTCTTTTGTAGGGTTTTCTTTTTCTAGATGTTGTTCAACACCAAGGGTTGGCTTGGATTTGTGGTGCTTACTCCTATGGAGGGAAGGAGATAAACTCTTTACTTCTTTATTTCCCTTGGTTTCTTTTACTTTGATTACCTCTTCTCTCCTTCATCCCTCAAGGAGATTATTTCCACTTGTTCTTGAAAGCTAGGGTTCTCTTGGGTTGATTATTTTTAGAAATTTTCCTTTATGGTTAGTTGCACTAAAGTTTGAGGGCTTTTATGTCTACTCAAGGAATGCTAAACTTCTATAGTCTAGTGATTTAAATTCTAAGGAGTCTCCATAGGAGCCTAATCTTTGGAAGGTCCCCCAATTTATAATTTTTGTACTATGTTCTCAAGGGTTTGCAAGAAATTTATCCACTTCTTTCCATCTTTTAGATTTCAAAATTATTGTTTACAAAGTTATGCAATTAATCCATAAAGCTTTAAAGGTCCTTCTCCCCTTTTTATACATGTTTCTATCATAATTTTCAAGGATTTGTACAAATACAGGGGTAGGTTAACTCTTAGTGTTAGGTTCTATGCACCATGGTGTAGGTTGGTCATAATTCTAAT
The DNA here is from genome assembly GCA_007115665.2 of Sequoiadendron giganteum. Classification (NCBI taxonomy): domain Eukaryota; kingdom Viridiplantae; phylum Streptophyta; class Pinopsida; order Cupressales; family Cupressaceae; genus Sequoiadendron; species Sequoiadendron giganteum. The sequence goes on from CM021109.1 coordinate 48,533,009, forward strand.
GCCAAACCTACCGCCACACCAAATTGGGCCTCATAGGTGAAATATTTCATAACCCAATCTATAATTAACTTTCAGGGTGAAAGGATTGTAACCCTACTAATGCCTTTATTCACCCTTTTTGCTAGTTATAAACTAGGGGAGGTCTTCTCCTTCCTTGGTGATATTGGTTAAAATTTCTTGGTAAGTTTGATTTTTTTCCCTATGAAAAATAATTCCTTCAACAAAAAATACAAAAATATGAGAAATAATTTTGAGACTTACCTTAACCCTTCTTTGGGAGATTGTGGTGGATCCCTTTGAGAAATTTTGAATGAATTATTTGACTAATTCAAAATGACACCACTAAAACCTCTATAAAAAATCGAATCATCCTACAATATTAAAACATATATTGACTCTTGATCCTAAAGTAACTTTTTTGGGGAATCTGGCTCTACCTTCTTTAAACTCATTTTTTCTCTTTAAGGCAAATGTGTTGTGATAATTTGGAAAAGAGGTTTACACAATCTAGGTGTATTTTAAATACAAATAAAGTGTTCAATTGAAACTTTGAATTGAATTTAAGTTTAATGCAGAGAATGGGGTAAGTAATTAGTGTTATTTGGCATAATGATGACAATGCATGTTAAATATTTTTGCACCACCTTTGTCATACATGAAGGAAAGGGAAGGTGACACAATATTACTCATAAATAATTATTATATATGATAGAGAGATAAATATTAATTAATAAATTGTTTAATAACCATTGTATTCCTAATTAATGATTAATGTACATACTTACCATTCTTTTGTGATAAATTAGATTCCACTTGCTAATAGTTTGATGTATTCGGAACCAAATACTCATACTTATTCATCATCAATGCGAAGGTCAATTAATACATAGAATTTTGAAGCCTCTCATTAAATTTTTTCTTGATGGTTTGACAAATGCTTAATGTGGAAATGTCTAAGAATTGGATCCAAAATTATCTTATTATTGAATGAAATGATTATGCTTGGAGGAAATGAAAATAAATTTTGGAGAATCATTGAAGGGATGATTCTGAAGCAAGATGAGTGAGCTTCCACTAGAATCATTAAAAGGAATTCTTAGAAGGAAAAAGAAAATCCTCTTGGAGCATTATTTAAAGGATGCTTTTAGACGAAACACAAACAAACTTTTGAAGAATCATTGAATGGATGCTTCTAGAGAAAACATGAACCTTCTAGAGCATTGTTGAAAGGATGCTTCTAGAGGGAACATAAATAAAATTTTAGAGCATCGTTGAAAGGATATTTCCAAAGGGAACACAAATAACCTTCCAAAGCATCATTGAAAGGATGATTTTGAAGGAAATGTGAACATTCTTCTAGAGCATCGTTGAAAGGATTCTTCTAGAGGAAATGTGAACATTCTCCTCTAGAGCATTACTTCTCTAGAGAATTGTTGAAGGAAATGTGAATATTATTCTAGAGCATTACTCATAAATAATCATTATATATGATAGAGAGATAAATCTCAATTAATAAATTATTTAATAACCATTGTATTCCTAAGGGAATAATAGGTATGTACATTAATCACAAACAACCTTATTATAATAGGTATGCACATTAATTACAAACAACCATTATATTCTTTAGGAATAATAGGTATGCACATTAATAGGTATGTACATTAAACATGCACAACCTTCTGGATAGTTGTTGAAAGGATGCTCCTAGAGGAAATACGAACATCCTTCCTAAGCATCGTTGAAATGATGATTTTAGAGGAAACATAAACACAATTTCAGAGTACTGTTGAAAGGATGATTTTAGAGGAAACATAAACAAACTTTTAGAGTATCGTTGAAAGAAATATTATACCATGTTTATATTTTTTTTGGTTAAGAAATACCTAAATGATTTTTTTGTCAAAGGGAAAATTCCCTTTACACACCAAGGATCAATTTTTCCTTTGAATATTTGAATGAAATCTTCACTCATTGGTTTTTGTATAAACAAAGTATACATGACCATTTATCAAGAATATTTGTGTATCACCATTTTTTGCCTTTAATTATATGGACCCATTGTCAAATACTTCTTCCACCTTGTAGGGTCCCAACCATCACATTCTAAGCTTTCCTTCCAAGTCTTTATATCTAGAATCAAACAATAGTGCCTAGTCCCCTTTATCAAAGTTATTTTATTTGATGTATGGCTTCCAATCATAGTCCATCCATTTCATTCAACTGCAATGTGCATTCAACTTAATCCATGCTAAAATTAAGACACACATCCATGGTTGTTTTCAATGTTTGGAGTTAAAACTCGATTGGGAGAATATTTTTCTTCCCAAAAATTGGTTCATATAGTGAAAACCATGTACGTGGTTTCCAAGTAGAGTATTATAAGCCTAAAAAACTTCATGTAATTTCTTGGCCCAATCTTTCATACTCAATGAAACTATTTTGTGAGAATATTTTGTAGTTCTTAGTTAATCACTTACACTTGGCCATCTACTTGAGGATGATATGGAATTGATTATTTATGACTCACTTGAAAATAGTCAATCAAAGAGAAGAGAACCTCTGACATAATTTGGGGGCCTTGGTTTTTTACGATGGACCTAGATATCCAAATCTAAGGAATATTGTATTATAAAGGAATTATGTCAGTTGCTCTTCCCTCATTGTTTTGAATTCTTTAACTTCTATACCTATTTTATGAGATAGTTTGTACACAAAAGTATGAACTCTTTCCCCTGAGATGGTGGAGTAATAGAGCTTGTAAAGTATAGTCCCCATTTTTCAAATGGTTTTAAAATCACTTAAGAATGAAAGGGCATTTCACCATATGTTATTGGTATTTCCATTCTTTGGGACTAATTGATTTGTTAAATGTATTTACTAACATCTATATGTATCGAAGGAAAATAATATCCAATACCCAAGATCTTATGAGAAGTACTTTTCACATAAGAATATCCTCCAAAGGGATCATCGTGGAATGCTCTCATGATGTTGTAAGTTTCATAAGCTCCAAAAAACCTTCATAAAATAATATTAGAACAACATTTAAATATAAAACCATAAAACCATTTAAAATTTTTACTCTCCCTTATTAATAATTTTGTCTATTTTGTAGAAAAGTCTAGGGGAATGCTCTTATGACCAAATAATTTCTTACATTAGCAAAGGAAAGAGTATATTTTTTATATGGAAAATAATTGATTTTTTAGAAACTCATTTCAAACTAGTTCAACTCCTTCCTTCTCATGTTGTATCCTAGATAAAAAAAATTGTAACCACATTAAATTTCCTAGGTTTGTATATGATTATTATATCAAATTCCCAGAGAAGCAACAACCATGTAATTATTCATCCATTATAGTAGGTTTATTCATTAGGTATTTGATAATTGAATGGTTTGAGTATACAGTCACCTTATAAGTTGTGGTGTAATGGAAAAATTTATTGAGAGCATGCACAATATCTAGGAACTCTCTCTTCATAGTCATGCAGTTTCTTTTCATGGAAGTTAGATTTTTATTGATGAAATAAAAGGCATACTTCCCTCCATTTTCATCTTCTTGTCCAAGGATTACACTAATATCATCATTTGAGGAACCTATGTATATAAAAAATGGTAGTTCCCAATTGGGTCCATGTAACATTGGGACCGTGGTAGTTGAATTTTCATTGATGGCTTCAAATGAGGCTTGACACTTTAAAGTCGAAGAGAGCTCAACATCTTTCTAAAGTAAAGCAAACATGGGTGCTACAATTTTGTTAAAATTTATATGAACATATAATAATATCCAATGTGCCCAAGAAAATTGCACACATCTATTTGTGTCTTTGGGGCTTCAAACCTTTGAATTACCTTGATATTGTAAAGATCAACCTTGATACCTTTTGTTGGGATGTGATGTTTGAACATGATCCATTGTGAAGAAATTTATCTAAGTTTTTCAAGGCATTTTCAAAGGTGTTGCCATGTGTTGAGAAGTCATACATATAAACTTCCACACAATCACTTATCGGGTCAACAAAAATAGCCAACATTGCTCATTGAAATGTAGTAGGAGCATTACATAAACCAAATGGAAGAAATCTATATGTGAAGATTCCTCATGGGCATGTAAAATTGGTATTGTATTGATCTTTTAAAGCAACCTATATCTGGTAATAACCACTAAATCCATCCAAGAATGAAAACTAGGTCTTCCTAGTTGGATTATTATGACTTGGTCATTAAATAATAGAGGAAAACAATCTATGTATGTTGCTTTATTAAGTTCCTTGTAGTCTACATAGACTATCCATTTCCTCCTTTCTTTAGAATGACCACTAGAGGTGAAACCCATTGGCTGCCAAAGATTGGATGAATGAATCCTACTTGCAAAAGCTTTTCAATCTCTATTTTGATTATTTCCCTGAGTGTGGGGTTGATTCTATGTTGGGGTTGGAAAACTAGTCTAAATAGCTTAATGTAAATATGATATGTATAGATCCTCATATGTATTCCTCTCATATCTTTATAATTCTAAGTGAATGATTTGGATTGGTGGATGGTGTTTCTAGTGAGTTATCAATAGTGCATTAGTCTCATTTTTGTGACAACAATGTTTTGAGTAGTAGAACAGAGTGATATCAAACCTACATTAGTCTTCATCAACTATTAGAGGTACACTTTAATTGGATTACTGATTTGATGTGGTTGGAATGATGTTTTATATTTAATCTAAGTCTTGGGGAAAAATTATATGCTAGCTGTAGTGTTATAAGTCTACTCAACATTTTAAATCAATTGTTGTAGTAGTTTCATGCTATTTTGTAATGTATTTTATGTTTGTTAATATTGTAAGCCCTAGATGGTAGTATTGTTGGAGGATTCAATATATGCATTAATATCTATTTTGTAAACTTCAAATGGTTTAACTATTGAAGGGTTTAATTCAAGTTTGAATTTTATACTATAAAATTGAATGGTTCATCGACAATTATTATATCATTTCATTCAACCCATTTTTGCATTGAACAAGTTGTCATTATTAATGATTTTGGTATAATTGAAGCTTATATATTTTGTAAGTGGCTTGATTTGTATTCATGCAGTCCACCTAAGAAATCTTGATTAGGTTGGATTTATTGCCTACATATTTTGGTTAGCTTGTTGCCAAATCATTGTAATTGCCATATCACATGAGAGTTGGTTGTTGGAGATGGATGGTACTCTTGGGATGCATGCTTGTTTGGGGTAGTTATGAGTCAAAGACGTTGTTCATTGTTGTTTACTATCGATTTATAGTTTTCAAAAGATGCTCTTTGTGTGGGGCATGAGTTTTTACATGAAACTATATTTTTGGTAGTTCATTGCTTTGAGAAACTATTTATAGTTTTTCTCTCCCATTGTTGTATAAAGTGAAGGCACATGATAATAGTTTTATGGGTTATTTGCAAGTACATGGGTGTTGTTAAAATACTATTTTATTGAAGAGAGAAATGTGTTGAAATATTTCTTTTTCTTTTGAATATTAACCTGTATGTAAGCCTCTCTTTGATGTTGGATTGTAAAAATAATCCATAAATCAACAACATAAATCATGTAATAAAAATTACATGTCATATTCAACCATAATAATGCATCAATATAAAAATATCATATTACTTTTCATTCACATAATAAAGTTTAAATGTATGATTTTAAACTAAAACATAAATTTCATCATCCATCATTAACAATTGAATAAGTAATAATGGATATTCATGTAATGTAAAATGTACACATGAACTCAAATGAGTCATTTAACCATTACACATTTTTATTTTTAACAAGCACTAATAATTACAATTGAGTCAATACTCAATTTCAATAGAGATGTAACCCTTTACCATAATAGTTATAGATCACAATTAAATAATACATATCTATATTATGAAAACCTCTTTATAATTTAGAATTTTTTTTGAAAATATTCCTTCACAAAACCAAAGAAGAGAGTATCATCAGAATGACTTCAACCCTACTGTGAATCCATAGGCTTCCTCATGATATTCCACAAGAGAAGCCCAAACCATCCCAACAAGTATAGCTAATTGTGGCCTACATGTATGAATATCTATGCTATCACAATATTACTAAAATTATTGCATTCCTATCCAATGCTTTAACAAGAAAACATATATCTATATATGCAATGTCCTTTAACACTGTGGTGTGGTAGAGAGAGAAACTCAAACAATTAACTATACAACAGTTTGAATATATGAGATTGGCCAAATTAATTTCTTTAATTAACATAGGTTTACCTTGACATGTTAATTCTCACATGACCATGTTAACACCTATTCAAAGCATGTTAAAGTTTACAAGTAAAAATTTATTTTCATAACAAAATTTCAGGTATTCAACAAGTCAAGTTTCACAATCATTCATGGAGTAACCCAAATACTTCCCACTATTTTGAAAGTGATAATTCATCAAACTATTTATAACATAACCCATACATAATTATATGACTAGAAAAGTTCTATTTAACTATTCATAGGTTCTCTATAGAGATGTATTTCTTCTTATGATGAAAAATAACAACCCCTGTAATGGTTTGTTCCACTATTTTCTACTAGGTGATAACTAGTAAGCTTATGATAAAAGAAAATTCATGTTATGAATCATATCAATGATGGACAATCCACTATAAGCTCATATAGGAGAGAGTTTTCATAAATGTTAATTCTGCAAATTTTCACATACACTTGTAAGTATCTTGTTACCAAAGAATCTAAATACAAATAGATATATGTTGTTATCATGCTATCAAAACATTTAAATATAAAAATATATAATAAACTAGTGATGTATGTATTGAAAAACTAAAGAAAGGTATCTTTTCCCTTAAGGGACAACAACTTCTCTCCGAGAGGGGTAATCCTTCCATTAGGAGCACAACCCCTTCTTCTTTGGTTGTCCCATCCAAATGACAAATAGTATTTATTATTGGTTAAACACTATACACCTAAGAAAAACTATTCCTATCCAAATAAGAAAGATTGTTAATTAATTGTTAAATTAACCACACATCCAAGCAAAGATAGGTGCCTCCAATACAAGCAATTCAAACACAAATAAAAGGAAGATCATTTATTTTTACTTGTTTAAAACTAGAACAAAAATTTTCTTCTTAGTCATGTCATTGGAAAAATAAAAAGAACAAACTCTCATATGAGAGAATATAAAAGAAAAACTTAACTCTTGTATACCATGGTAGCACAAACAAAGCAATAGTAGGTTGGGTGCTTACTAATCAGCCTAATGCTTCTATGAAAAGAAGAAATTTGAAACAACAAATCGAATTTAAAATTAAGACTTAAATGACTAGATGCCATACTTGGATAGGTGAAACCCAAACAAAGTGTGAGAACATATCTGAGAGTTATTTGATAGATAATTTGATTGTAGGATATGCAAAATATATTTATAAATAATAATTAATTATCGAACAATGAAATATTAAAAAATAATACCAATAATTTTAACAAGGTATAACCTCATTGCTCTCTGGCACAACCAAGAAATTTTTCATCATAGATTACTTGTGTTACATAGATGAAAACATAAAACACATACCTCTAGAGTTGGGAATGAAGAATTTTCAAAGGGATAAAATCTTGATTGTGCAATTAGGTGGAAGAACAATTCTTCTAACCCGTCGAAGCAAAAAAAGTTGAAAATTTTCCCCAAAAAGAAAAAAATCCTAAATATGTCAATCCTTTTTTTGTTTCTTTTCTCTATTAAAGCCCTTTTTAACAAGAGTGTTTCTCCTGAAAGACCATAAATTTAAACAAGTGTTACTCTTCTTGACAGTTGTCAACATTCTTTTCTTTCCCAAAATAATTTAATTTCCCTCTTAAGAAAACTTCCTTCAATACTTCTTGAAAAGATCACGCACTCCTTTTCCACAGGGAGATAATTCTATTTTTTAAACAAATTTTCATTCCTTAAACTTAAATGTTAATACACCATTTATATTCCCACATTTCAAAGGTACAATGACTTAAACTTATCAAAATAATTGATTAATAATTTTTATGTTGCAAAAGACTATTCAACTATTCCTATTATATTAATAGAAAAAATACTATTATATATTTTTAAAAATCATGCAAGAAAGAAAAATAATCTTCCAAGATGAAATTTAGATAATAAGATAATAAAATCTTAAAAATAAGATTTTATTTAAGATAAGAATAGTTGAATATTTTTAATAAAAATACAATAAAAATAGGTGTCCCCCATTTTAATAAAGATAAGTATATTGGTTTAAAAATAAAAACTTTATAAATAAGATAAACATTTATGAAGATAAAACATAATTATCTATGCTAGTTTAAAAAAAATTAATAACTTTATATGTAAGATAAACATTTATCAAGATAGAACATAATTACCTAATTTACTTTAAATTTTATATTTTTTTAATAAAATAAGATTTGTTTTCCTATTACACACAAGACAATTCACCAAATAGAACATTATCTAACTTACCACAAAGACAATTCTAATTTATGAATATATGCATTCTTGTATGAAAGGTTTTTCATGCATGTCACCCTCAGTTGGCTAGACACTTCTTCCAAATGATACTCTCTCATGAGAGCGTTCATCTCAAATAGTGATAGTTACCTAGTCTTTATGAAATCCACAATTTGATATTTCTAACAAACATTATCTCTCAGTATTATAGCAATCAAATATAGTCTATCTTTGTGCATTTAGTGCAAATATGAACCAACATAATTAATCAAATTAAACACATATCACATAAAACAAGACTTTGAGATGGTTTTTTCTCACATTTTCCATGTACATAACCAAAATTTATGGTTTGCTTATTTATATTTTTTGATATATGCTTTTATATAACCTCATAATATTTAATTAGGTCTGTATATTTTTTTCAGAACTTCCATTTATAATAGCTTACCTTCTTTTAACAACAAAAATTGTATAAAATTTTTGTTAGTGTCACAATTTTTAAACTTTGTCATCTAAAGGCACATTCTTTAGATTTTAATCTCAAGAGTAATTAATATTTGTAATTTTTGGTTTAAGCTGGGATAAAACTTTAGGATGGGATGCTATGTAATGGTAACACAAATATGTAGGAATTAATTTTTCATGAGATTAGATAGATGTTAACCTTTCAAATTATTGAACAAAATACATTTAAATTTTTGATAAAATTGTAATATAATTATTATAAATATATTAAATATATCCATTTAAAAGATTTTTAGAAATATAAATATTGAGATGTTGGATTTTTTTTAATTATCTAGTTAATTTATATAATATATTTAAAATATATTAAAAAAACCTAAAACAAATGTAGCATTTAATGATATTAGATTTCCACAATCCATATTATAAAATAGTATTGCTTCTAGATTCGATTGTGTTCACTTTTTTGCATCAACATTACGAATAACACTCCATGATCCATCATTAAGATAGTATTTCTCCTCTTGCTCTCTACTACCCTAATGATGGATCACAAGGGAGTGTGATCCGAAACGTTGATGCAAAAATATGAACACAATCAATTGAAAAACAATACTATTTTTTAAATATAACATTTATTAATGATTTCAGAATGACTTTTATGGGAACTGTTATTTTAATAGAAAAATCCTATATATATTATATTACCATTGAACGTCAACATCAAGGACATAATAACACCACCCAATGTTAAGACTTAGTACTGTGATGAGGCTTCACAACTATCGTGTTTGTGCAATCCTAGCTACATTTCGATGATGGCATTTGCAAAGGATACATGACGTTTATAAGAGAACATGCTACAACATTTTTACTAACAAAATAAAACCCTAATAAAAATGAATTGATTGATTGATTGATTTTAATAACGTCCACGAGACCAGCTAGTCTATGGGACCCACAGAAAGAAATGAAAAACCACCTCAACCAAAACAACAAAAAAATATAGCAGTAGACCCCAGCAAACTACTTCCCGTTGTTTTCCAACTCTTTGTTGATTTTGTTTCTTCTGCTATGAATTTTGATCCGGTAACTTGTTGTTTTATCTATCTTTTCCTCTTCAAACAAGGCCGCTAAAGATTTGACTTTTAATGAATCTGAGTAATAGTATTAGATTTCCTCATAAGCCTTACACTCCATAATGTAGTGCCACTCTATCTCCACTAAACTTGAAGAGCAGAAACAACAAATATTATCTTCCCACACCTCTTTGGGTATTTTCCACCTTCCTATTTCACATCTCAAACGGTGCAAGCTAGTTCTTAACTGGGCTATTAGCATTTTAGCCTTCCACTTTATATCAGCCCCCATGAAGAATTTTTGCTCATGATCACAAGTAGGGTTAAAATGGAAAACATAGTGTTCTCTTTTCCGGCCAAGCTGTTTCAACCACATTGTATTTTTGAATTTCTCTTTTACATAATTTTTTATTTCAACTTTTGTGTTTGGACACTCTTGCATGTTGATCCCCCATTTTCCCATCCACTTGAAATTTTGTTTCATCCACGTGCTCTTCCCTCTAGGTAATTTTTCTTCCATCACAATTTTTGGGCCAACAGTGTTCCTCCATATTCTCTATCCTCTGCAAATAGTCTAATAAACGAATTAACGCTGCCATTTCTATTGGGAAGACACTAGCTTCAACCAAAACAATTACATATGGGACTGTACTTTTAATTTTGAAATTGTTTGTAATTAAGTGTTTTTGAAGTCTTTCTATTTGTTTCCACTTCACAGCCGACGTGCTACAACCCCAAACTTTGCAGCCATATAAAACCACAGGCGTAACAAGCAGACCAAATAATTTCCTCTTTGTTTTCCAATCCCATAGCTCAACTGATCTACATCTGTTTTGAAGTAGGTAAAGAGCTTTCCAACCCCCTTGAATTCTTTTCATCCTACAGATCTCCCAATTGAGATTTTTGCAAAAATCAAGACCCAAATATTTGTATTCATTCACTACTTGCAAAGCGTTTCCCTCAAACTCAAAATGTATTTGCTTCCTCGTCCTTTTCAATGTAAATATCATGACCTTGGTTTTGCTGATGTTGACTTGCATTCATACCTCTTGACAGAAGAGCTCCAAATAATTTAGATGATCTTGAAGACTATTTTCTGAATTTGCCATTAAAGTAAGGTCATTTGCATACAACAACTTGATCACAAACGTGGCCAAAAGAACGCCATCACCACCCCGTTTATCCAACCACTCTTCTAGTTTGTCTATGTACAACCCAAACAAAGTGGAGAACAGAGGGCAGCCCTGCTTGACACTAATGTCGCTCCCGAAGCACTCAGAAAAACCTACTTTGTTTTGATTTTGGCTCACACTTGATCATACAGTCTGTGGACAGTAGCCCTATATTTTTCCGGAATGCAAACATTTATTTTGGATTAAATGCGGGTCAGGGAGACCATTTTCGTAAACTCTTACAAATTTGACAAAGACACACAATAACAACGCAAGCCTGAAGATTATATTTTAAAATGCCAACAATCAAATCCCACTAAAACCAAATTCTTTCCTACAAGTACTGAGCATGCCTAAACGGAGATTAGAACCTTCAACCGGTGACCACTCACGCCAAATGGTTCCTTCCAACTTCCAGCAATGGGAGGATTACTTCAAGGAATTGTTATGGTAGAATATTACTTGACTTCACCTATCTGCACACCTATGCTCCTAGTCTATTAATATATCAGTTGTAGTGTCAGAACAGGGAAACGAGTAGAGATTATAATAATCGATTTGTATAGGAGGCCCCGCAAGTAGAGGTGGGAGAGTTGTAGTGACTCTGATTCCTCTCATTCCTCCCATGACTAGGGCGATGGCAAGCATTTGCAGGTATCATATTTTCATTTTCCTTCATCACCCATGGAAGAAGAAAATACTCTTACATTCTTCATTTTCCTTTTCAGCACAGGCATGCTTTGTACTGAGGTGTTGCGCTTCGTATTGTAAATATCCGTGCCACACGTCGTCATCTGCCAAGTCTTCAAAATCTAAGAGGAAAGCATAATGTGAAGGAAACAAGGCAAGTAAAACCTTGTATCGTCTCCCACCCTTTTTTCAAAAGAGGAACATCTTTGTACTGTAGATGGCACATGTAGGCCTTTACTTGTGTCTGGGTGCGAATTGAGGCCATTATCAAGGTACATTTATTTTTACGTATATTTTATTTTGAACGTTGCACACAGGCTTTTTAATTTTTTAAAATATATGAGCAAGATATAGAGAATGAAAATCCTTCAAGGGTAAACACATCAACAAATCTTCACTTCGCAAGAAGTTAAAGAAGGTATCAAAAAGTTGAGGATAGGAAAAGCAAGAGATTTGGTTGAGCTTCAAGCAGAGTATCTAAAGTGGGGGGTGGAAATCATTGCTCCTCACATTATGCATATATTTAACAACATCATTCAGTGTGGGTTTTCGAAAGAATGGATAACTAGCTTAGCCATTCCCCTATTCAAGAGTGGGGATGCTAACAACCCATCTAATTATCGTACCATCATGATCAACCCTTTGTTTGCAAAAAATTTTGGCAACATGATTGAGCACATAATCAACAAATGGGCAGAAATTAAAAATAAGAGAGCAAAAGGGCAAGCGGGTTTTATGTCGAAACACTCAACAATTGATCATGGCATCACTTTAAGGCATATCATTGAAAATATTTGGGATGAGAAATGGGAAGTCTTTTGTTGTTTTGTGGAATTTAGGAAGGCTTTTGACACAATGCTTAGGCAAAATTTGTGGGATAGAATGAAAGAAATTGGCATTCTTGAACATTTTAGAGCTGTTGTCCATAGGCTTTATGAGGATGTTAGGGTAAAAATCAGAACTCAGGCAGGTACTTCATAAAGCTTTAGGAGTGACATTGGGGTAAAACAAGGTTGCCCTCTTTCCCCCACTCTCTTTGGCCTTTATATCAATAAGCTTGAGGAGTGGTTGAATTTGAAGGGTGAAGAAGGGGTCCCCTTAGGAGTGTATGTTGTAAAACTTATTTTATACGCAAATGATCTTATTTTGATTGCTAGATCTGTTCAAGGGTTGCAAGCGCATTTGACTTCTCTTGAGCATTTCTGCAAAGATGTTGGTATGCAAGTTAACATTAGTAAGACCAAGATCATGGTATTCTCTAAGAAGAAAAAAAAAAATCAGTTCAACTTTTATTTTGAATTGAGTATCTAGAGGAAGTAACAGAGTATAAATACCTGTGAATTGACTTCAACAACAAGTTATGTTGGAAAAATTGCAGAAGGAAAAGAACTTTGGGAGGTTGGAGAGTGTTGTTTTCTCTTCAAACCAAATGCAAAGAAGTAGAGTTATGGGATTGGAAAACTATTCAAATATTGTTTGGGTTGCTAGTTATACCGGTGGTCCTTTATGGGTGTGAAATTTGGGCTAGTAGCACTTTGGACATCAAGTGGGTACATATAGAAAGAATTCAAAAGCGTTTGATCACAATCAAATTCAAACTAAAAGCTTTGGTTCCCTATGAAATACTTCTTGTTGAAACAGGGGCAATTCCTATTGAGGCCATAGCTATGGTGAGTTTTTTGAGATATTTGAAAAATGTTGAGCAGATGGAAATGCATCGATGGCCAAATGTTGTTTTTAGAGGTGTCTTAGGTGAAAGAAAGAAGGCATGGATGAATCAAAATTGTAAGTGGATGAGTAAGTGGAACATTCACTTGAGCGAGTATTCTAATAATAGTAAGGAATTAAAGTTGTATGTGGTTAAATTTTTTGCAAGATTATGTGGACAAGGGCGGTTGGGAGAAAGAAAAAGTATTATGTAGAAGAATTTAATCCCAACTTGGACCATCAACAAAAGGCATATATAGAGGAAAATATTTCGTGGAGGTCAAAGATTCTCATAGCACAATTGAGGACTAACTCGCATCGTCTTTGGTGTGAAACGGGGAGATGGAAAAGGCCAAAAGAAGTTTGGGAAGAGAGGATTTGTATCTTCTGTGCAGTAGGGCAGGTGGAAACAAATAAGCATTTTATCGTAGATTGCAAAGCTTACAGTGACATCAGAGGAAGCTACATAAGTGGGTTAACAATAGAAAATTTTCAAGATCTATTCAGCATGGAATGGGTGGGCAAAATGGGAGAGCTCATTATCAAATTAAACAGCAGGAGAACGACACTTCACAATGCTAAAATTGTTGGGGTCACTGTCCCATAGGCCTTCTTTTGGTCTCGTGGACGTTAAAAGTCTTCTATTCTATTCTATATTATATTGGTTGAGAGATTCTATGCCTCGGTTTCCTTTTCTTTGATAGATTCCTCAGAGTAAACTCCCAAATTGAAATATACTCTCAAACACACATGCTCTACACTCTATTTGGTTTGAATATTTATAATCTCAACCGCTAGACCACAACCGGATGAACTTTCTTCTTTTCCTTATATGGCTTCCAGTTTTGATTAAAATTCGAGAAACACAGGGGCCCTACTTCAGGTTCATCAACATAGTCGCGACCAAGTTTGATTCTTGTCCTGATTGTTGAAACTTTTTATTTTGAAGCTTCACCTCTACAAAAGCTGGGGTTCAGAGGAGTGTTTAACTTTTATATGTTTGTTTTTTATGCTGATTATTTTTCTTTGGCATATTTTGGATGAGGTCACTTGTTGCCTTTATTTAATTGGTAAATGTCCCTTATGGAAAAGCAAGATGGAGAAGCAAAAAATTAGAGGTAGAAAAGTGAAAAATACACATAGAATTCTGGAAAGAGAATTAGTTATTAATGTCACAAGTTAGGTATGGCTAGGTAAATTGACAACTCACACCTCAACTGGCTATTAATTAATGACTAGTTATATGTTCTAATATTTCTAACACTCTCTTCTAATGTCCAATTTATTTACATTATTGGTTATAGAAGTTCAATTCATAATTGGCTTAATTTGATAGGAGACAATAACTTTGTAAGTCAACTCCCCAGTTGATCTTGAGTGGGAACAAATTGTATTTATATTTCATTAATTTGTACCCTTTCTTTGATGAAGTGGCAATGAAGCTCAATGTGTTTGACTTTGGATCACTCTTGCATATTAGGATTTTCCACCATCTTTAAAACACTGTGATTATCATAGTACATTGTTGGTTTTTGTTTGAAGAGGATACCCATATCACTTACGATTCTTCAAGCCCAGATTAATTAGAATTTGACTATTTAAAGGATATTTTACTTTTCTTTAAAAGAAGAAACAACAATGTCCATTTGCTTCTCGCTTATTGAGGAGACTGCTCTTGAGCCTATGTTGAAAGAATATCCATTTGATGACTTTCAATCATCAATGGAGCTTGCTCAATCGGTATTCAAGTTACCAGACAAGTATAAGTTATCATTTCTTCATGTACTTTAGTTCAATGTTCATAGTATGAGGCACATATTTGAACACCCATTTAGCAGCCTTCTAAAGGGTTTCTCTAGGTTCTTTCACAAACTTGGGGAGACAATTCAGATTTTGTTGGGTATTTGCAATATAAATGGTGTTCCAAATCAATTGCTTGTAGAGTGATTTATTTAGCTTTTCTTATGTATTATGTGTTAAGGTTGTGCTTTGCCAGTTTTTTTCTAAATTGAAATCAATATTTTGAAGAATTGAAATGAAATTTAAATAAATATTAGTAACAATCTTGAAAATATTAGAATTGTAGCATCTTTGTCAAACTGAGGAATGAAAACTAGTGACTATGTTGTGGCCTAAGTTTCCAAATCAGGTACGGGTACGGTATGTCGGTACGACATTTTTTTTTGTTTTGGTGTGGGTACGTTTGGGTACGTCTATACATAAAACATATAAAAATCATAGATATAGACATATTTGCAGGCTAAAATGTAAAAACAAGAATTAAATTTAGAATATCACATATCTTGCATATGCTAAATAGAACTTAGCACTACCATAAATATAAAAAATTTGAAATAGAATTATACTAAATTAATTTGATATCAATTTTTCAAAACTTGAATGTTACGATAGGTATATAATTATATTGAATTCATTGTTCATTGGTTCAACATTTAAGACAAAATAATACAATTAATAGTAGGCATCATATGGGTCATTAGGAAGATTAAGATCAACATCATCATTGACATTAGATGATGTAGGTAAATTAGTAGAACCACATGCAGCCCCACTAGCACTTCCACTGGAAGCATGTTGGGTATCCGACTCCACGGAAAGTAAAGATTGTGTGGTAGTTGAAAAATCCAAATCAGTTAGCTCTGGATATACATCCCACAACCTCATGCCTCCTTCCTTATACTCATTCTTTTTATGGGTAAGAAGGCGCATGTTGGAATGGACATAAACAAGCTCTTTTGCCTTACTTTTTGCCAATTGGTTGCGTTTCACTGAGTGGATAAAGGAGTATGTACTCCAATTTCGCTCAGCTAAAGAGGAACTAGCAACCTATTAAAAAAAAGTGAGAGGAACTTATAATTATAAAATTGTAAATCAAACTTTAAATTTGAAGTTAACCATTTTATTATTTTTAAAATAGTAAATGATATAAATTTAGAGAGTGCAATAAAAACTAAGTAACTTACTTGCGATAAAAGTTTGATCGCAAGATTTTGGAGATGTGGTGTTGTAAATCCATTGATATACCACCAAGAATGAGCGCCCATCCTATACGTGTCACGTGAAGCAACAATACTTTGATTTTTGTCGGCTACAAAATCAGCAAACTCAAATCTAACTAAATACTCCATTTCTTGATCGGGGAAGAGTCTATCAAGTGCTTTCAAACACCCCACACCAACTTCTTGATCTAAATATGATTGCACTCTTGATGGCAAAGAAAGAATCTCATCACTATAAAATTTGGGAGTTAATGCAAATGAAAGAAGATGTAGTGGGGTGGTCATTTTCTTCCACCGCTCAACACAAATTGATTGCACCTCTTTGAAGAAAGTTTCATTAGGATCTTTCTCTTTTTCGTTGATGACAATTTTCATTTGCTCGATCATTGAATCAATTCCATCATACATCTCTCCCAAACATGGCTTATCCATCTCAGTAAAATGGATCATACTCATGATGGGCTCTGTGAATCTAAGAAGATATTTTGCTCACTCCCACCAAGTGTCATCTAGGATCAGTTGTTTTACATTTGTTGCCCTTTCAGTATTGGATTGCCTTCATAGGGACCAACTTTGACTAATAACCATGCTAGAAAGTGCATCTCGCACGTTCACAAGTCGCCTGAAGACAATCGTGTTCGATGCAAATTTGGTTTCGGCAACCTATTAAAAAAATTAAAATATAAAGAAGACATGCTTGAGTTTAAAAAAAAATTAGTAATTACTAAAGTGAAATGTAAAATTTAAAATTTGAAGTGTTTCAATTACCTTCAACAACTCCAATGCTGAAAATGATCTAAAAATGGCCTGTGACATTTGATGGTTTGTGATGAACATTTGGATCTCTTCAGCTTCAACATACATTTGTTTGATCCAATTTATTTTTGCACCAAACTTTTGTAGCATGAGGTTGAGAGAGTGAATAGCACAAGGTGTCCAAAATATGTGCTCAAACTGTGTCTCAATCAACATACCTACAGCTCTGCAATTCTTTGCGTTGTCTATTATTACTTGGACAACATTTTTAGGACCCACATCCTGAATGCACTGTATAAGGATGTGTCATGTCCCCAAAATTTTAGCACTAATATAAAGCATCGAAACACATAAATAAATAAATAAAATAAAATAATACATATAATTATAATTATCATAAAATAATATTATAAGTATATTTATCAAATATAACAAAATATTAACAATTTGATATTATTGTGATTACAGTTATAATAAAATATAGAAATATACATATACTAACAATAAATTACATTTATAAATATAATAATAAATGAGAAACATATATTAATAGCAATATATAAAACATAAATATTGAAAGAAACAATCAAAATATGAATAATGAAGGCAACGATTTTGTAATGTTTATTATTTCCAATTAAAAAAATTATCAATTCACTTAAGTCAAACAAAATTTAGAAGAGCATAAATTAATGGACATTAATTAAAATTTAATCAAGAGACATGACCCTTGACAAGTAGATGCATTGGACTATGTCTCTTAGCCATACGTAGGTATTAAAGGGAGATATCTTCAAATCAAAAGGGGCAGGGAGGAAAACAAAAAATATAATCAGAAATTGGAGATTTGGATAATACATCAGATTGAGAAAAGAAGTAGAGATATTGGATTACATATTATGGGCAAGGGTAATAACTATTAATATAAGTACACACAAACACACACACACACACACACACACACACATATATATACATATAAATTATATATATCATATACGATTATGTATTAATGATGCTTGCAACGATTATTGAGCCCTATAAGTAATTATGATTCTTTAATATAAAAATGAATTTATTTATATATGTTTTTATCCTATGATCAATCAAAAGTAAGGTTGAAGGAAGACGATTAAGGAATAAGGAGACATGGAAAGACACAACAGATCAGGTGATGTATTCAATCAACAATAATATTTAGCATATTTGAATATAAGAAATAGATATGGCTCATTTGATTATTGGTGTAATGCTTTCTTTAGTATTATGATGATAATGATTTTGATATTAACTTAAGAGAATCAATGATAAATGCAAATGTATTTGATTGCTAAAATATTGTCTTCTTCGTGCTTGTACTTTGTTAGGGAAGGCGAACCATGGGTGAGTGGTGCCTAAAAACCCCACTTAAGGATTCCACTGCGGCCATGAAGGGGTGGGGGTTCCACTTAAGGATTCCGCTATGGCCATGGAGGGGTGGTAGGCCTTGAGACCACTATGGACTTTATGGTTCCTTTCTCCAAACAGAGCAAGTGTCTTCTGAGGTGTGGCCATGATTGGGAATGTAGGTACTAAGCCATTGGGAAAGGAGGATTGTGGTAAACGACCTCCCGTGCCTAACATGAGGGCTTTAGGGCAGATCCACCCATGACACTCCTCTTGCTTGTTAATTGCAGTTATGATTATGCTTATATTTCGATATCTAGATATTATTGCTAACAATTATGTGTATGTGGAAATTTTATTAAATTGGTGAATGCAGATTTCAATCCAAGATTATTTCACTAGAGAAACACATTCCTTTCAAAAAGAAGAACCCCTAAACCTAATCTACAAGCGAATTCTAGGGAAAACTGGGTAAGGGACATTACAGGATGTTAGCAATAAATTGTGCATCCTTCACTTGTCCTTCACAATCCACGGCTTTCAAAAACATTGCCCCTTTAGGGCTCATTGCAATCACATTAATTAATGGCCAATTTTTGGCATCCTTCCATCCATCTGAAACAATTGACACCCCTATTTTTTTCCATGAATTTCTAATGGGAGCCAATGCATTGTTTATTCCTTTTACCTCCTTTGCTAGTAAGGTGGTAAACACCTTCTCATAAACTGGCCCTATGTACCCTGGTGGACAGTCACTTGCCTTTCTCAACATATCCTGCCAATATGGTGATCTTACAAAATTAATTGTCAGACCGTTTGCATATAGACACCTCCTATCGAGAAGTCGTCCGGGACCCCTATTTCTCCCTCATCATCCTTTGGAGGGGGCATACCCTTCACATTTATCTATTTTCTTGGCCATAGTCAACCCCTTCCAGGATTGGGGCATCTTCATCCATTTCCCCGCTAATTTGGACAGTTCAGGTCCTCCTCCCCACGCTGGGGCATCATCTTCCAATTACTTCCTCTATAGAGTCATATGCACTTTTTTTCTTTGAAGCACGGTTATTCTAACGGTACTTCGAAGAGGGACAAAATGTAGACATCTAAAATTGATCACTTCCACATGATCAAAAATGTCTATTATATTCATCTATTTCATTAAGAGTGATTAAATAATTTATTTAATCATTATTTCTTTCTCTACCTAAGGTTCCTAAAGTATGTAATTAAATAAATTAAATACTTTACCTTACCCCCTTTTCTTCTCTAAGTTAAATAAACATGACAAATTATTTAATTTAGTCATTTAACCCATTTGGATTAAAATCCAATTTTTAATTCCTCTTTTTCTCTCTCCATAACCCTCTTTTAATCCAGATTAAATTAATTAATCTGTGATTAGGATGTGCACCACTTAATCAAAATGAAGTGTCACATCCTCCACAATCTCCCACTTGTCCCTAATCTCTCATTAATTATCCTAATCCTGTATTTGCACAACCTTAATCAGAATCATTAGCCACATTTGGCTTACCTTTTCTGGTCAACCTTCCCACTTACCCTTTTTAGCCTGGACTCCCTTCCCCATGTGAATTTTTAATTCACATTTATTTAACCAAGGTTCCTCTCTTCCCCATGTGAATTTTTAATTCACATTTTATTCTTCCAAGGTTTACCCTATCCTCATGCAAATGTGACATGTCATTTTACATGTGCCCAAGGCTTCTAGAACATTGGACTTGTCACATCACCCACATGTGACAAATCTCCAGCTTTTTGGAGACCCTCTCTTATCCACTAGATTCTTCCAATCATTGTGAATTTTTAATTCACTTTTATTCCTTCAAGGAATCTTTTCATCCCCCAAGGTACTTGTCCTTCTTCCACCTCATGTACTTCTCTTCCACCTCATTTTCACATCATTCCACCCTAAGACATCTAACATTCCACATGTCAAGATGTGAGGGCTTGTGATTCCTCAACTCACCATAGCCCTTCATCTTGATCTTGTTAGATCAATCCCAACCATTGAATTCTCTAGAGAATTCCAATTATCCTATAAATACCCCCTCATTTCTCTTATTTTGGGGATCAAAGTCTTTTGCAACCAAACTCTTGCAAATTTACCATTTGAGCTCTCATCCATCATAACACTTAGCATTCTCATCCATCTTGCATCTTGCATCCATTTAACTCCATTGCCATCCAAGGAACACACAAAACATCCAAATATCAAGGGCCAACCAAGGAAGCAACAACATGAAGGTATAACAACAATCAGTTTGTTTATCTTGTTTTCATGTTATCCATTTTCTTAGGCTAATCATTGAGGTGCCCTTTCATCTTGTTATTTCCTCTTGTTGCATTATTATTTTTTATCTAGCATCTCACATTAGGAAGTATCATTTTATTAGGATCACAATGCTTACTCCCCCCTTGCACTGATTGGTGAGCTTGGGAGTCAAAAAAATGAATTCAACCTAATCCCATAATTTGTTGTGTTACCTAGGGGTGCTAGTTTTGTGTATATTCTCTCATTACACTTTGTGCAAGCCTGGAGATTACAAATGCCTAACATTTAATTCCATTTAGGAGGCTTGCTTGGGGATTTCATCACCCCAAGGGATGACCTCAACCACATGAATTGATGGGGTATATAAAAAGGGGGGAGAATTAAATTTCTACCCCAATCTAGTTGTGTCATGTTTAACAAAGCTCTAATACTTGGGTGATACCAAGATAGGAGTGTGGGGTTGGTCCAAATGACTTGATTGATCTTTCTGATCCATATTTTTGATGGACTAGTGTTCACGAACATGCCTCATGTACCCTCCTAATATTTAGAGGATACATTAGAGAGCATTTTTTAGCCTAGCTTAAGACCTTTTGGTCATTTCCTATCATAGTGCAGGGTACAATATCATGTCCAAAGCTACTTACCCTTTATCTCCTTGAGTAGAGGTAGGAGATATTTATGCAAGGTATCAGGACCTCAAAAGGAAGAGAGAAGGTAAGACCTTCCAGAAATAGATCTCTATCTACTGACTCTTAAGAGAGAGGTGCCTCACACCAATCTTGAGATATTAGCCTCTAATTTGGTGGGCCTACAATAGGTTAACACTCCCACATCATTAATCTAGGTGTGTGCAATATGGTGTGCCTTCATATGATTACCAATGAGTTTCTTCAGTACATCTGATCCATCTTAGCTTGTTTTTTATTTATCCTTTATTGTTTGGGTGTCATCCCTAGATATATCACTTTGTCCTTGGGTCGATATGTTCCTACACATGCGGCTTCACTCTATTCATAGGAGATTGCATTCTCCTAGTATAAATATTCATACTTAGGAAATTTTTCCCTATTCATAAGGGGCTTCATTCTACTCAATTATATCTATTTGTCATCCTTGTTACATGGATCCACTTTATTGATGGGTGATCTTGTTTTCTTTAGGTGGATCCATTTTTACACAAGTGATTTTGTTGATAGGTGACCCTACTATAGATAGGAATCTACACTCTATTAATGGGTGATTTTATTTGATCAAACTGGTCAAACCTTGTTCTTAGGTGACTCTAACTTATGGATAAGTAGATACACTCTTAGGTGGATATGTCTTGTCTTGGGTGGTTATGTAGATAGGAAATCCTATTTAGGCAACTTATCTATGTTAATAAGCAAATATGCTCTTAGATAGATATCTTTCTAGATAGGTATATCCACATTATTTTTTGGTAGATACGTTCTCCATACAAAATCCAGAGAGAAAATCCTCTTGACCAAAGATAGACCTAGTTGCTCTGAGTCTAATCTTGTGATTAAAACATTGTTTGCATCCCTCAATCACTTATACTGATCATTTTCATCATAGCACCCCTATTGAAAATCATTATATCATCACATTCTTTGCACAAGGATATCCCTAAATGCATAAAATTGACATCCCCATCATTGTACATCAAAATCTATCCTCCTAAAACTTGTTTGAGAACTTTAAAATCATAATACAATCAATCAATCATCATCTTCATCACACTTACTTAGGAACATAGCCTATGTTGAGTTAGAAATCTTCCTCAGCCAAATCAACTTACCTCAATCGATAGGTTAGTTCATTTCAAAATCATTCATGCTTGAGAGCTTTGTTTATCTAAATTAGAAACATATCATCATGATTGTGTGTGCTTGAGAACGTAACCTATCTAGAGTATCAGTCAACCAATCTGTTGGGTCTCAAAAATGAAGGTTTTAACCATGAGAAGTTGCCAAGCTCTCACAACACTTTTGGCCAACGTACAAGGCCAATTAATACAATTGAACCTTCTGCTCTTTAGGCTCTGCTAAACCTAGGTGGGTGCACCTATGTGAATAATGCAGATTTGAAATATATTTCCTGCTTGAGTAATCTACCCACAATGGCAATTGGAAGTGGATAGATAAAAACACAATTAATACTCCTACTGCACAAAAAAAATGAATTTGAAAATGTTGTTTTTATCAATTTTATCTTATGCGTTGTGGTAGATCAATGCCTTTTATCCACATGGGAAATAACTTTATAGAATGCATGTGTTGTAACAACATGAACCCCATATATTATAAGAATACCGCATTCCCTATTTCTAATCTCTTCAATTATTATTTTTATACTCTTCAAAAAAATTACCTCCAAATATAACCATATTATATGTAGTGACAACCATGCCTACATTATCTTTAAATATTTCCTTAATATCGAAAGTAAAATGACATATCTAATCATCTTGAATTCTACTCCATAGTTTTTTTGGGATATGGTGTTGTACACCATTGCATAAAATGTTATATTATAATGTAATTAAATAATTATTTAGTTGTGATGCACCTAGGAGGTGTGGTTAATCACACTAGGTAATTATTTGGGGACCACTTGTATATTGTTGTAACATTGGATTTTTATTTAATGTGTGAGAGACATGGGATAATAATTTAATATTGGATAAATATTTAATAAACTCAAAACTTAGTACCAAATGTTAAATGAGGGATCAATGGTTTTGTATTCACATGGTTTTGTGGTACATGGTTTTATCTTAACACTTGGTTTTATTTGTGTGAGCTTGAGTCTATAAAATCAAGAATATGTTAGTGGTTAAGGTTGGTTGGGTGAGTGAGCTGACATTATTGAGTCTTTTTGAGGAGTGCATATGTGAAGCATGGCATTGGATGTGTGGATTCATGCTTGGACACATGGAGAATGCAATGGAAAGACTTGATGCTTGGGAGGTATTCATTGTAACTCTTGTAATGTCTTATTGTTGAATAATAGATGGAGTATGGATGCTTTTGGAGGTTGGGTTTTTCCCTCTTGAGGGTTTTCCCAAGGCATGTCTTGTGTTATCTTCTGGCTTGTATATTTGATCTATGCATTATAGTTACTTGCATACATTCTTTTCTCTCTTGCGGTTATGTAGGAAATAAATTAAAAATGTGGGCATTATGTATTATTTCCTAACAAGTGGTATGAGAGCTTAATGGTTGTGGAAGGTGTGAGCTCCCAAGTTTTTTTATAACCCTTGTTTGAGTAGATTTGGTTCAAAATTGAATCCATGGTAATGCAAGTTAGATATGAGGCATTACAAGGTATGGAACACATGTTGCGGGTGTTATTATGAAGATCTGGATTTCTGGGGTTTGAAGATTGTTGGGTTTGTTGCATATCTTAAGTGTGAAATTTTTGAGTCAAAAGGGTTTCTTGGATTGAGCTTTCATATGATGGTCTTGTAGAGGAAATTTTATGGATGACCTCTTGAGACAAAACGGAGCTTATCATTGGATTTAGGATGGTTGAGAAATGAAAATTGATATAAAAATTGCCCTATTTTGGCCACCTCAAAAAAAGGAAAAAAAAAATTACCCACAGCCCACCTGTATGGTCGTATAGCCGTACAAGTTGATTGTAGGTCAAATTTGTAGTTAAAATTTTTTTAAAAAAAATCGGCCTTTAAAAATCAAATATTTGCATAAAAGATTAATTGAAAAAACCTAAAAATATTAAAATTATTTGAAAAAGAATTAATAAGCAGTGGGGGGTCTGCAAACCTCCCATGTATTGTTGTGATAGTGTTCGTTGTCAATGACAATTCATATCAGACCATGTGGGGCACACAATCCTTGCCAATGTCAGTAAGGCTGCCATCATTTGGTGTTGGGGTCAGTGAGCCTTTGGCCCTTGGTCCCCAACCCCTGGTTGGGAAAAATCAGCCTATAGCCCCCATGCAACATACAAAATTTAAACCACCACAGAATTAAAATTCATTTAATAACCTTTAAAAATTTGTTGATGGTGGCTCCGCCCGAGGGCCACTTGCAGCCTTTCTATAAGCCAAATTGGAGGACATTTTTCAAACAAGCATAACTTTTTCCCACAACACTGGATTTTCAACTTCTTATACTCATTGGAAAGGTGGTTTTGAGCACTATGAAATGGTACAAGTTTGGTTCCATGATGTTTCAATTTTTATTAGTTTCCAGAGCTTGAAAGCCAAATGTTCTCTTGTACACGATTTTGGTCATAAATTTTGCATACAAAATTAGATTTTCAATTTCAAATAGTCATTGGAGAGAATGTAAAGTCTACTACATAGTGGATTAGGTAGATTATCATTTTTTGGTATAGGTTGAGTATTGTACTTGTTTGATCAATTCTAGGAGCCTAATATTTGAGGTGTGATTGCATGAGCATCTAGATGACAAACCTTAAATGAGTACATGTTTTTATATGATATTTATTATGATATAGCTAATTATGATTTTGGTGCTTCTTGGTATAGGTTTACAAGTGTTTTCTGAGTTTGAATTTGATGGTGATAGGTATACATGTCTTCAATTTTGAGGACATGGGTTGACATGAGTGGATACTTGGAGTCTCGTATGGGTGATAGTTGAGTGCAAGTATAGTGTTGGCTATGATTATGGTGTCATGGATATGAAGGTACATTTGAGTATTGGCTTGACAAAATCATGTATGTGGCTGTTTGATGGTGATATGGTTTGATGTTAGGAGTTTGTTCTTATCTCCTTGATACTTTATTAGTTCCTTGACTATGGTTACTCATTTGTGGACATGTTTGGAAAATCAGATTTTATGGCTGATTTGGTGTTTGAATCTTGATGTCTATAGGATTATCTTCTTTTATACCTCGATTTGTAGGTCACTAATGTGATGATGAGTTTGCATGCTTCATTATTTGGATCTTCGAGTTATGAAATTTTGTGTGTTGTCCACCCATTCAGCTGCATTGGGATGACTCGGATGTGGACTACCTATATCCCCGATATTGGTTCAGTGTTGATGTAGACTTTGTTAGTTGGATTTGTATGTGGTCATTTGTGCATTAGTTTGTTACTTTGGGATGAGAGGATGGATGCTTAGAATACCTAATTAGCCAACTGATGGGACTTGTAGCATGTGGTTTTTATCATGATCTCATGATAGCTTGGTTGCATTTCATTGGTTACACTTTTAGTGGGAGCTTTCGATAGTGATGACTTGGTGGTGTAGGATTGGTTCCTGATGGTTTTATGGCGGTTTTATTTTTTGGAGATCTTGGTTCTACTTGGTATGATTGGAATTTTAGTTGTGTATGGACCTATATGATCTTCATGGAGGAGATGGTTGTCATGATACCATGTGTATCTCAGTATCACGATTCAGTGAGAGTTTTTGGTAGTAGTTTGATTCATCATTGGTGATGGTTATCTTCATGTGATTCAAGATGTGAATTGTTGGTTTAGAGTGTTCTGGTATTATGTCATGGTTTACTCTTCATAATATCATAGATTTTTGGCATGATATGGGTTCTCTTAAGATTAGGATGTATGCATTGTTGCATGTGATTTCCTCGAAGGAGATGGTTAGCTCATGGATATCATGATAGGTTCTTGATTATGCATTTGGAGCTTTGAAATTTATCTTGTTGGTTCTCTTGGTATTGATTACATAGATCATTTTCTTGTGAGCTTCATGATAGTGTGGCGTAACATTTGGAGCTTAGCATGGATTGATCAGTTTTAGGTGCTCATAGATACTTGGAGACGTGCGTTAGGCTAGATTTCTTTTATGAATAGAGACATTTTCTTGAGATGGTTACTCTTTGGAGGTTTCAGGAAGAATATTGAGGAGCCTTCACCTAGATATGGACGTGAGTTCATGATGGACTCTTAGAGGGTATTATTCTTGGAGTGATTCATGATGACTTGGTTATCCTAGAGGAGCATTCTCATTCCCCACTCTTGTTCTACTCATCAGGTTTATCATCTAATAGGTATTTCCCATCCTATTTTTGATGTGTTCATGTTTCATGCTTTGATTTCTCATGGGAATGAGTTGAGTCATGGTGATTGATTTTGGGACTCATTTGAGGATTGTTTAACATGAGTTTTTATTTATTTATCTTTAATAGATATAGATCTTGAGCTATGGATAGTTAGTTCTAGAGGACTCATTTTGAGATATGTTGGGAATGGTTATCTCCTTCTACATTTGAGTTTATGTTATCCTTCATTGATGAGGAGTTTAGGAGATGGTTATTGGGTTGATTTCCTGATATGGAAATGATTACTCTAAGTTTGATTTCCTTAGTTGGAGAGGCTTACACCCATGTTGGCATTTTACATTATTCATATATTGTGTTTGTTCTAATATATTGAGCATTATTTTGGGTGTTGTTGAGGCTTCTCATTTGGGGTTGTTAGGAGATCATACTTGACACGATATTGCCCTTTTGAGGTGTTGATAGAAGGATATGTTATGGTTTACATTTTTTCTCTCTTTATTATATGGTTCCTTCCTAGAGGTTCATGTTCATATGTTTTGGGAGGATTGTGGTGACATTTTATGAGAGAGTAGGGTGATCCAACAATACTGGTTTACAATTTGTGGGCAAACTGGACACTGAACATATTTTTTTTAACTAAATATTCACTTTCGGGATCCTATAGTGGCTAAACCGTGAAGAATTTGAAGATGATGAAAACTAATGATTTGTGAAGTTTTGTCTATAGATTCTAAATATATTTTTTTCAAAAATTTTGGAATCAGATTGCACTTTTTTATCATCTCCTTTGAAAGATAGTTTTTATCAATAAACAACATTTTTAAGGAGTGATGCTCACCGTATACAACATAACGTTATTTGTATGAAGGATAAAATTCTTTCTTTTTTTTAATTTAGATTTGTAACTACGATAACTAACCAGTTCATTTGGTTTCATAGTGTTTTATTAAATATTTTTTCCTTAATCAAGTTTCAAAGTCAAATCAATTACAATTTAGACATAGATGGGTTGTATACAACATAACTTTTTATGTATGTATCGAAATTCAATTTTATTTTTTAAAATCGATCAAGGAAATCATTACCCAGCCTGAACATATTTTTAATTTTATTTTTTTTCATAATTTTTTTTTTTTCCACATGTGTAGAACATGGAGCTTGATTTTAGATGAAAAACCTACATTCAAAAGAAATAAAAAATAAATTTAATAAACAAATTTAATTTAATTAAAATTATACTTTTTTGGAAGCTTATAATAAGGACTACATACTTACAAAAAATACATTTTAAATGAATTCATTTGATCCCCCAAAAGGTAAATCAAATTGGTTTTTTATCAACATTTTGATAAGTGTAAAGGAGACTATGTTATAGGTATGGTTTAAAACTAGCGGGATTCTATCCAAGGGGGCTTGGTCTAAGGTGGTTTGCTCAAACCCTCTTCAATTGGAATCTTTTAAATAGAAATTTGCAAGGCTTAAATCAATATATTTTTAAAAAATATGTGATTTCAGCAAAAATCAGGATCTCTCAGAAAGTGTAAACCACTATTATGGCAGCACCCAGTATGTAGTTGTTGGTGTTGTATGTGTACATCATTGTTGTTATTCTTGGTACTTCATGTTTTGATTATTTATCACACCTTGGTGTAGTTTTGATTGGTAGACTCAATGTGCTTTGACATTACCTTTGTAGTGGGAGTTCTTGGATATGTATGTTCTTCATTGATAGGTTTGATATAGGGAGCTTGTGATTGTGGTTTATGGGTTACATAGACGTTGTTAACATGAGTATACTGGTGTTGTTGATACCTAGGAGGTATGGATGGTTGGATGTATTAGCATGTGTTGTGGATGTCATCTTTTATCATGTGGGGGTTCTCACTTTTGATAGCAACTTGGTTGGAGCCTTTGTTATCACTTGAATTTGATTCTTTTATTCTTATATTGGTGCATCTTCACCTTGGCATGTTCATTTTATTCATAGGTGGCACATTGAAGGATGGGAGAAGTTCTTGCTTGAGATGGTGGTCACATTGGTTTTATTATAGCTATCTTGATGGAGCACGAGAGCATGTTGGAGATTCATGTGGTTTTATGTATGGCTATGATGATGTATAATTTCATTTATTGATCCCTTATTCAATGTATACAACAAGTGGGAGAATGTCTAGATATGGTGTTTTACACCATTGCATAAAATACTATATTATAATTTTGTACTTAAATAATTATTTAGTTGTGATGCACCTAGGAGGTGTGGTTAATCACACTAGATAATTATTTGGGGACCACTTGTATGTTGTATTGGAATATTGAATTATTATTTAATGTGTGAAAGATATGGGATAATAATTTAATATTGGAAAAAAATTTAATAAAGTGAAAATTTAGTACATAATATTAAATAAGGGGTCAATGGTTTTCTATTCATATGGTTTTGTGGTACATGGTTTTATCTTACCACTTGGTTGTATTTGTGTGAGCTTGAGTTTATAAAAGAAAGCACATGTTTAGTGGTTAAGGTTGTATGGGTGAGTGGGCTATCATTATTGAGCCTTTTCGAGGAGTGTATATGTGAAGCATGACATGGGATGTGTGTATTCATGCTTGGACACATGGAGGATGCAATATTGGAGAGACTTGATGCTTCAGAGGTATTCATTTTAACTCTTGTAATATTTTATTGTTGAATAATAGATGGATTATGGATGCTTTTGGAGGCTGGGTTTTTCCCTTTTGAGGGATTTCTTATGGTATATCTTTTGTTTTCTTGTGGCTAATCTATTTGATCTATGAATTATGGTTACTTGCATGCATGCTTTTCTCTCATGGGGTTATGTAGGAAATGGATTAAGAATATGGGTATCATGCAGTATTTCCTAACAAGTTTGAACTAGAATGCCCATTGATCCATAGATACAACATTGGTCATCAAGAAAAGACAATTTTTTTACATATAATAAGATACAAAACTCCTACTACTATTTTTTCTACCCTACAAGGAAGAAGATTGATACCCAACCTTGCTCTACCATTTCCAAACATCTTACTAAGACCTTTTTACTAATAAGTTCATAGTTGTGTCTAACGCTTCAACTCCACATTCGAATCAAGATTGAAAATCATTTTTGAAATCATATTCCTCTAGCATGCGACAATTTAAAGGATTTGGTAGGTGTCATTGTTTCACATTTTCAATCTAAGTAGGAATAATCTCAAAGAATGTGTTTTTTTCTCAATCATTATTTGTGAGAGTTATCATGCATGTTTTAAAATTTTGTGGATTCATAATCATATTTACAAGAATCATAATATTTAAAAATTCTTGGCATGTCAATGAGCTATTTATAACACAAATACAAATCTTGTTTGAAAGGAATGCAAAAGTGGGGATTATAGAAAAATTGTTACTTCAATTTGGTATATATACATGTTGACTAGATGTCCTATTGACAAGATGTGATCGATGGGGTGCATCATTATTTAATTAAAAATATGCAATTGATTTAGTTGTGACTCTTTTTTATGTGATAAGATGAATTGTTCAAGGATTTTGATTTCTCCTTGGTTACCATGTAGACTTTCATAATTAAAATTATTTGTGGCAACCCCTAATTATATGGGATGATTGGTGTGCTTCTCTTTCACAAGCTAGCAAGATCTAACTATGATAGCATTGTAATATCTTGAATGAAATATTTTATAATTTCTTATTAAATTTAATTTATTTTCAAAAATCGCAAAGTTAATGGTTGTTCACGAATATCTTGAATCAAGGCTATTGTAGATGAATAATATTATTTTCCTTTAATCTTCTACTTTCAAGTATTAAATAGCTACATTAATTATTAACTCCCTTAT
The DNA here is from genome assembly GCA_007115665.2 of Sequoiadendron giganteum. NCBI lineage: Eukaryota > Viridiplantae > Streptophyta > Pinopsida > Cupressales > Cupressaceae > Sequoiadendron > Sequoiadendron giganteum. The sequence continues at coordinate 48,563,984 of CM021109.1, forward strand.
GGAATGGTATGACTCTTGACAAAGATGTTGAAATGATTAACCAAATTTTGTGATCACTTAACTAAATGTTGCAATTACATTTATAACAAGACGCAATCAAAAATATGACACTACAAACCAATTATGAATATTAACCTTGATAACAAAATATTTCCTTAATAATTTATATCATTTGCCACTTTAAAGATCTATGAATAATTTGTCAAGGTATGCTATACTTCCAATATTTCAAAATATGATAAATGTTGACCAAAATATTGAATATATAGCTTTGATAGCAACCATAAAACAATAGAAGTGTCCCCCCAAGTATTAAATGCCTAACTAGGAGGATTTCTATCTATGCGATAAGAATCATACACTAACACTCGTATTGCATTGGGTCCCACTTGTAGGCCTTAGCCCCCCTTCTAATATAAAGGCTCTCCAATTTTGATACAAATAATGGATATTTTCAAAGCAATGCACTTCGGAAAAAACCAACCATTGGTATTAAAATATCATGAGTGCTATGCATTATAGTCACCAATATTTAATAAATTACTACTATTTAAATGTGACTCCCTTAATCAAATTTGTGGCAGCCTTAGATCAGCACTAAACAATAGAAAAATATGAGATTAATATCAGCAACAATCACAGTAATATGAAATATATTTGTAATTAGTAAAATCTATATAATTAAAAGGATTTTTTCTTTAATTACAAAGTAAAGATTAATTAGATCTGCATAATGGGGATCTCTATGCGAAATCACTCTAAGGAATTATGGATTTTTGTCTTCCAACTCTAGATCTAAAGGGTTTTTGTTTGTAGATTAATTGAATTGATGTTTCATACTCCACAAGGAGTAAAAATTAGAAAATAGAGTGTTTGATTGATGATGTCTCCTTATCATTGTGTGGCCTCTCTTAAATAGAGCTTTCATTCAAAAGACATGTCTCTTCAAATACTCCTTGATTGATATAAACTCTAACTATAACTATTTTATAATATTATTTAATCCTTTTGTTATAATATTATTTTATTTTATTTTATGATTCGTATTTATTTATTTTATAATATAATTTGATTGTATCTATTTTGCTAAATAATACATCTATTGCACCCAATCCACCATGCTCATAGGTTGTAGATATGGTTCTTGCAAAGAAAACAAAGCATGCGAGTTTAATTTTTGAAAAGGGAACAAATTATATATTGGGGGCTAAGACAATGGAAGAGGATAGGGGTTAGGTTTAAGGGATATGAAGTTGGGTGAATAAAAATAGAAAACTAAAAATTAACTATTTTTTGCTTTTGATTTTCATGAAGTCACATGAAACAATTGACTATGTTACATATGTATAGGGGTGGTAAACATAGTTTTTATTTTAAATTGATTTAATAATGAAAGTATCTATACAACATAAACAAGATATAGGTTTGATTCAAAAAGAGGGAAATGTTATGTACACCTTGTAGGACAATATATGAGATAAATGGAAAGGAATCTATTTGTGGGTATCCATGTTGGACTAACCACCAGCATCTCCCTTTGAGTTCACGACATGGTTTAGCCGCCTCTCGTGGATCTTAACTGACACTTGTATCGGGCATTGACAGGTCGATCTTTTGGTACAATGGCAAGGCCAACAATTGGTATCAGAGTCGGTCACGGGTTCGAACCCCTCGAGTGACACTAAGGGAGCGATTCTTGGACTAATTGCCAGCGACATGGTTTAACCACCTCCCGTGGATCTTAACTGATGCTTGTATCGAGCATTGGCAAGTTGATCTTGATGCTTGTATCGGGCATTGGTAGGTTGATCTTTTGGTGCAACGGCAAGACCAACAATCCACCTAAAGCATCTCAAACATCAAATTCTTCTCTCACTTGTCTTTACCTTTATTGACCATTTAAATATATTTTTTAAGATTTCTTGCAACATATTGTAAAGGTTAATAAATTTTATTTTTTTAAAGAATCGCAACATGATTACATCAAAGAAGAATCTTTCAATATTGGCCAATATTTTTTTGTGATTTTATAATGAAATGTTCAATTCAACAGTCAATTCACTGCCAACATTTCACAGCCATGACAAATTCACCTCAAGGAAAATTCACCACCAGCAATTCACCCCCCCAAAAATTCATCCATTAAAAGTTTGCCATTAGTTTTCCATGGCGATGAATTGCTGGTGGTGAATTTTCCTTGAGGTGAATTGCTGGTGGTGAATTTTCCTTGAGGTGAATTTATCATGGTAGTGAATTTTCCTACAGTGAATTGTTGACCGTGAATTTTCTAGAAATGAATTACTGATGGTGAATTTGCCTGATGCCCAATTCAACACATATATATATATATATAAATGATATGCCAAGAAAGGCCCAGGATATTTATATGTTCTATTGTGCCTTGTGACAATCAAAAAGAGCCTGAATTTAAAAGATCTAATCAAGAACTTGAGTCTCCCAACACCATCTCACTGTCAAACATATACAATTGTTTGGGCGAATCAGACTCCATAGTAGAGATGCATCTGTTGTACAGACAATTGACGTGAAGTCTTTCAGTCCAAAACGTGTACTTTTGTTATTACTGTGGATGATTAATCTCATAGAATTCTAGAGGAAGCTCCTGAGAAAGTATTTCTACTCACTACAAAGAAGTTTGTACTTCTTAATTAACTAAAATGAGTACAGATTATTCTTAAAGAACATCAACTAAGAGATGACAACCAAGAGTTGCAGAACAACCTGAGCTTCATCATAGAACAAATTAGAAAAGTACAAATTTAATATTTATTAATTTTAAAACCTTGTTAAAGGATTATTTTGATCAAATAAAACATGTATCAATGTCTTACAGATATTCCATGAAGAATTCTACCAAAAAATGTTGACAGTTCTACAAATAAAATGTGAACAGTGCAAAGAAAGAAGAGGATGGAAGATGCCCAAATGGAAATGAATGAGATGGTGGAAGACCCTTCTGATTTCTATCATTTTGATTACCCACCAAACTTAGTTAATAGTTTGGAAAGATGATATACTTCAGTCAAGGTCTTGGAAAAGATGGTTAAGACATTGGAAAACCTATTGATGTTGAAATGAAACCAAAAAACTTGGTCCGATAGCATCCCTACTCCTAAATTTGGTCTTGCATACATAATGCAATATTTTCAATCCACTTTAGGAATTTGTTAGATTGTTAGCATCCCTACTACTAATTTTTTTAAGGATTGGTGGGTAATTTTGGATGGATTATCACAAAAGTTTTCATTTTAATATTGGAATTTTTTTATCTATCAAAAATAAAAATAAAATCAATGGGTTCATTTCTTTTAAAGGAAATAAATTTATTTGTTTGAAAAAAATATTTAAAATATTTTAAAAATAAATGGCACGGAAAATTCAGTCATGATAAATTTACTTCAAGGAAAATTTACCAACAACAATTCACTGTCATGGAAAATTAATCACAAACTTTTAATACTATGAATTATCCGTGGAGGTGAATTGCTGGAGGTGAATTTTCCTTGAGCTGAATTTGTCATGACGGTGAATTGATGAATTTTTCAACGGTGAATTTTCCTAAAGCCAAACAGATCATCTAATTTGAAGTGTAATTATCAAAAAATATTTCGGTTCATGTCGTAGACACTCAGAAATGATTAAATCTCCAAAACAAAAAACTTTAAAGAACTCTGGAATAATGAAATGTAAAAATATTAAAAATATAGAAAAAAAAAATTTCAAACAAAATTCTTTAATTTTTTGAAGATTGTTTATGTGTGAGAAAAAGAAGTTCCATAAATTTATACAAAATAGAAGTAATGTATACAGTATCTAAAGTAAACAAAAAATAATATATGTAGTAGTATATAATATTTTGCTTAAGAAAACATATTTTACATGAAATCCAGCATAATTTTATTTTTTTGCTATTGCATAAAATCTCCACTGTTTACAATCGATAATAAATATATTCCTCAATCTTTATATATGTGCTGATACTAATAAGTACATCAAAAAAATCTTTTTTTAAATTATGAGTGAAAATAAAAAACCCATACATATAACTTCAAAAAAATCTAAAATCAGAAAATTTCTGATACAATTTTTAAATCTCACTAATCTTAAAAATACTTTTTCCTGAACATTAATCTCCATAACCTTAACCAACTATTAATAACTTGTAACTTGAGATCTATTCTCAAAAATTTGTTACTTTGATGTAGATTATTGTTGGCTTAAACAGAACTTCATGTACATTACAACATCACTTATGTTCTTGTGTTCATTTCCTCGATACACTACACTTTTCAAAGTTGTTCATCAATCTATTTTAGACCAACACAGTCCATTTTGCAAAGCTGTTCATCAATCTATTTTAGACCAACACAGTTCATTTTTCAAAGTCGTTCATCAATCTATTTTAGACAAAAAGAAGGGAGATAAATGAATATGAAGTTATCCACTAATCAAAGTTGTTCATCAATCTGTTTTAGACAAAAAGAAGGGAGATTAATGAATATGAAGTTATAAGATTTATAAAACTGAATAAAAAGTTTCAGGAAAAATTGGGAAAACTGTGTAAAAATAGGTTGTGAAAGGATCTGAATTTTTTTACAAAGACAACTGATATATAAAAACCAGACAATAACACAACTGTATATATTGTTTAAACCAATTTTGTAATTGAAATACATTTTTTCTACATATAAAATGAAAAAATCATCTGAACGGCTGAATCCAAACACTAGAAAATATCAGGTGGGCAAAAGCCCTTTCTGCCAAACCATCAACACAGATTTGATTTGAGGCAGATCCAGAAATGGAATGAAAAAACAAAAACAAAAAAAAACATACCCTTTTACAAGTTAACAAAGGCTTGTGATTTTTGACATTTTTCAAAAGGCTTTTCTTCCCATCGATCATAAACTCCACTTCAGCCATTTCAGTAAGCAAACACATTATTAAGTGCAGCATTGACAAGTAAATGTAAGAGAATTATCAGACAAGCTAATAATATCAATACACTGAAATCATCAACGCTGCACTCAATGATGCATTTGCTATTCCAAACTTGTTGGAAACAATTGTATGAGATGTTCAAGCATAGGAGAAAAGTTGGATATTTATAAATGAAAAGAAATACGTTCTGGTTGAGTGGGTAAACGGTGAGGTTGTGTAGTACAGAAGAGAAGTACAGAGTATGTGAGGAAGGTGGTGGTTGGTGAAGGTGATTACAGATGGCAGTACAGAGTTTAAGGTGAGGTAAGCTTTGATTTCTCCGTTGAAGAGGAGGGAGGTTTATTTTCTGTTGTTTTCAAAACTGCGTCCATTTTTCCTCAGTCAAATAGTTTTGGATTGAGAGCTTCTACCTGAGAGAAAAAACTGTTAGGAAGGTAGGCCATCTAGTTTCAAATTTTCACTGGTTTTTACATGAACTAATGTAACAGATAACCAAGAAATGATCTTCCTAGGATTGAAATTGATGAATTAAGTAGAGAATTGAGTAGGTGAGTATGGTAGGTACGACAATGGGCCGCCCTATCATAACAATGCCCCCTAACTTACATCCACGTCAATTATATATATGGAGTAAGTTTAATTTTTATAGAACTTAAGTTTATTTTCATAAAATAAGGTAAGATTTTGAGAGTATTTAACTTCTTTAAATTATTGTTTTTAGTAAGTTATGAGATTAGAATGCAAATCATCATTTGTTTAGAGTATCTTTGAGTCATTAAATCTTATCAATACATTAAGGATCATTTGACAAGACAATTATATTGAAAAGTATTTTTGATGAGCTCATTTACTTCAAATGCTCTTCATTTCATGAGAATTGAATTATTAAAAAAAATTAAAATTAAAATATTAAGAAAAGATCTATAAAGAGTTCCATAGAAATGTCAAAGAAATATATTCTCATGTATGCAATGGTTTGCACAAGACTAGGTGTTGTCCAAGCAATAAGAGTTCTAATTCATTTCACAAAAAGCTAGGTAAAGAACATTGTATACATGTAAATAGAGTGTTCAAGTACTTGAAGGGAACTTTGAATACTACTTAGTTTATCATAGTACTAATGATGTGAGTAGAGTGTTGAGTATACATGGATTTGTTGATTTGGATTGGGCTAGAGATCTTGATAACTAGATGTCTACAACTTGTGGATATATGTTTATTCTATTTGGAGGAGCTCTGAATTGGATGAGCAAGAGGGGGGGGGAAATCCCTTAGATCAACTATTTAAATAGAATATGTGGCTACAAAACATGGTTATAAGGAAGTTGTGTGGTTAGAGAGGTTGAGTAGAATTATTGGTTATAAGAGTCAAAATGTGGTGAAGTGTAAACCACAAAGTGTAATTTTTCTCACCAAGAATCTTATTTACCATGATAAAACCAAGCATATTGATGTGTGGTATAACTTTTTGAGGGAGATTGTTGAAGGCAGAAAAGTCTAGATGGAGAAAATTGATACTCATGTTAACAATGTAGATTATTTGACAAAACTTGTAAGCACTATAAAGTTCATGTGGTGTAGGGATGAGATGGACTTTTCCTATTCCTAAGCATAAGGTTAATTTATTGGGTTAAATATCACATTCTCATGTACTAAATATCAAGAGGGATAATGTTGGGACTTAGGTGATATTTACCTATAGGGAGTCCTTGAATGAAGATTTTTTCTATATACTTTTTTGCAATGATATGCAATCATCTTTAAAATGTTTTGATGTAGTAGGCATAGTGATTTATATATGAAATAATGTTTAGTGTGTTGTTGTACATCATAAATGAGTATTCACATGTGGCGATGTTATGGTTGAAACATAAGGTATTTTAATAACTCACAACTACATATGAAAGACATTTTTTGTTGGAGCATGAATGGTGATGTTAAAGCAAATGCAATAGAGCTAGAGTTCATGTGGCACAACTTAGAAGTAGGACAACATCTTGGAAGATGGCACTAGATATAAAAAGTTGTCAAAAGTAAAGTTATGTTGGTGTGAGCTAACGCATTTGAGGAGTTGAGCCACTAGTAATTTGGCTATATTGAATGTATGTGTGTGTACCAGCACTATTGATTTATAGTTTGTGGTAGAAATAGAGTTTACAAAGTGGTTGTCCAAAACATCATACTTGGTTGTACGTTTAAGCAATAAATTGGCATCATGCATGATTTGATTATAGTTACACGATTCTTGGCATTCCACAAGTTGATTGGACAATTAAATCATGGTTAGTATTCTGACAATTGTGTCTATCTATATCAATTCATGTGAATGTGCCAATGTTACTTACGTATAGACTAGAGGGAATAACATTAGATTGTACATTGTGGGTGTGTAAACATTACTTAGCAAAAGAAATGTATATTGCATATTGAAACTTTGTAAGAGGATCTAAAGAACTTGTATTAAATTGGTATTGATTCTGAATAATATGACTATCAACGCCTTTCGGTGGCAGGTTTTCTCTCAAAAGGGTTTCACTCATAAAATTTTGTGTCTTTTATAATCTTATGGATGCATACTATTCCATTTACTTATGTATATATAGTTAGGTAGATTTTATAAGTTATTTTTGTTAGGAAAGGTGCCTCAATAATTCTCCTAACGTTAACAATACAAAAATGTAATCTTAGAGCTATAAAATAAAAAACTCATTTTTTGGGATATAGAGGCTATTTTTGACCAAAATAAATATTCCAATTTATTGGTGGTTCTCAAATCCCTTTGACATGGACTTATTTGAGCTCTATAATTTTAAAGAGGGGGGCAATTAGCTTCCCAAATCAAAATTTATGGTCTCTTGCATTAGAAATGTAAGAACATATATGACACATAAAAGTGATGTAAGAGGGATTTACACTTGTTAACCAACTTGAATGGAAATAATGGAGCACCCAAGTTGGTGAGCACGGATTATGACAAACTTATGGAAGGTGGAACGAATATATTATTTTTAGCCTATGAACTCATCTTAGGATTTGAGCATTAAATTTTTAACTAGGGATTTGGATGCCACATTTTTGGGTTGTTTTAGCTCATGGTTTCTTAATTATAATTTGATGGTTTGATGTATTACTTCTCCGATCTATTGGGAAATTTGTGTTGTACACCTTGCATAAAAATAATAATGCTAGTTATATAAAAATAAATATTTAATTGTGGTGCATATAAGGATGCATGTATCACATGGGTCAGGAATTCTTGGGGACACTTGTATGTTGTATGAGACATTGAGATAAATATTCAATGTGGATGTCACATGGGTAAAATATTTAATATTAAGAAAAAATAGTATCAAATATTTAATTTGGGTCATGGTTTTGATGCACTTGGTTTATGTATATGCAAGATTGTCTTATAAAAGTAAGTGTACATGAGTAGTTGTTGAGGTTGGCTTGTTAGCTAAGATTGGATTGAAAATATCTTTTAGGTTGTATATGTGGAAGTATGGATTGAGATGTATGGCTATGTGGTTCTAATTTTCTTCTTTTTCACATGGGAAACACAACTAGGATGCTTGATTTTGCAGAGGCTTTACATGTAGACTCTACAAGTGTATTTTCATCTTATTCTTGAGGGAATACATTAAGTTGTGTGAGAGCTTTAAGAGTCTAAGTATTTCCCTTGAGAGAGTTTTCCTAGAGTACATTTGGTTTTATCTTGTGGTATGTTTGCTATTTTTTACATTGTGTATTTTGAATATTTATTTTTTATTTGTTTCTCTAATGAGGGCTCTATGTGAAGATATATTATTGTTACAATTTTTCTTTTATTTGTTATTGAAACCTAGTTGTCATTTTCTAGGAGGAAATATCTTCTTAGCATTATTAACCCTTGGATTAAGTGGGGCTTTTGCATAGTTGAAACCATGGTTTTGTAGGAAAATAATCAAAATATTTCCAAGGTTTTAGATGTGTTATAGATCTAAGGTGTTTTAGGTGTAGGGTTTGTGTGTTGATTTGGAAAATGGGCTTTTGTTTGGGCTCATTTTGGGAGGTTTTAGAGGTTAAGGTATATAGGTTTCCTCTTGGGAAAAATAGGCCTTGCCATTTGATCCAAAAGGCCCAAAAGCCTATGGATCAACATAAAAATTGATATATTTTCTAAAAAATCAACCATTTACAGAGGGCATAAAGGAATTGTGATAGTTCCTATAGTCATATAGATCTATATGGGCATATGGCTATGTAAGTCATTAGTATTTATACTATATTTAGGTACATAGAATATTCCATAAAATTTGTGTTACCCCTTCATTGCCATAGTATACTAGGTAAAAATTATTAATGTAATAAATTGATTAGACAATGGGTATACTAGTTTCTAGAGCCAAATTCATTCGTCATGGGGGGGCGGATGGAAAAGGATGGATGACCACTGAAGTAACTTGGATCTTCCACCTTCACCCTGTATTTTCTACTTTTTCTCTACCCTAATTGGTGGTGCCAAATTGTTCATAGCTTCTGCTTCACCTAGAATTCCCCTATCTAATTCATTAGTATTTTATACTATACTTAGGCACCTAGAATATTCCATATAGTTTGTGTTATCCCTTCATCACCTTGGTACACTAGGTAAACATTATTAATATAATTAATTGATTAGACAATGAGTATGATTGTCATCATCACCAATGCAAGTTACAATGGTTTAAGGGGATAACCATTGGTCATATGTGGACTAGTATTTAGAGCCAAAGGCATTCGTCATGGGGAGCCAAATGGAAAAGGATGGATGACCACTAAAGTGGCATGGATCTTCCACCTTAGCCCTCTATTTGCAACTTATTCTCTACCCTAATTGGTGGTGCCAAATTGTTCATGGCTTTTGCTTCACCTAGAATTCCTCTATTTATAAGCATTTTTTATATATGTATTTATATTATATTTATGCATATGTTTATATGTTTACACACATATAAATACATATATATATTAATATTTTTTATATGTTTATACTATATTATATAGGCATATTTTTATATGTTTTTACAATATGTTTAGACATTTATTTATAATTTTACATTTATACTTATGTTTTTTATGTATGGTTTTTCCTTTGTTTAGATATGTATTTATATATGTAATACCCCTCTGTTTTGCTTCTTGTTCGGTTTGCTTTATGCTATGTTTGGTTGTTGTTTCTTTGATACTGGATACATTTTGTTATGATGTTTTGATCGTTACTATTGAGTGACAACTATTATTGTGGGATGTAGTTATCTGATTTTGTTTCACATGCATTATGGATTAATGATGTTGTAGAGTTAACATGAGATGTTATTATGAGATTACTGGATTATGATGGAAGTGTCAGTTTCAATGAGTGTATTGGTGAAGAGGACGGTTTCGCATCACTCGCTTGCGAGCGCCCTACGAATCTGTAATTCCTTCTTCACGTGTGTATTATATGCTGGATATATTGTATGATGTTGTTTACTTGGTTGCAAGATTGCAGGTACATGACATCGACTCCACCTGGTTTCACAGTTTGAGAGTGTCGTCGATCCAACAGTTAAGAAACGGAGATAGTAGCTAGGTAACATATGTCAAGTTTACACCCTAGCCTTAGTGTGTCGTCAGTTGTGTGTGTCGATTCATTGTCTATCTTGCTTTGATGTTATTTAATTCTGAAGAATTCTTGATTTGAAAATAGATATTTAGAATAATTGCATTTAAATCATGTTGATGGTTATTTAATTTAAATAATGCAATGTGGATAAAAGTTTATATTTAAATTAATTAATTATAGTTAATTTATTTAATTAATTAAATTTAATCCAAGGGGGTTTAATTTAGTTATTAAATAATTAAATTAATTAATTAAACGTGATGCAAGAGAATGAAAGGAAATAAAAGAATTAAAATTAAATTTGGAATTTAATTTCAACGTGTGGGAATTAAATTGGAAATTGTAATTAAATGTTTATTTGGGAAATTAGTTGCAACTTTGGAAATTAATTTATTATTTGAAATTGCATTTTAAATTGAAATTGAAATTAATATCTAATTTGCATGTAATGTGAATTAGGATTGTAAAAATTGAAATTGAAATATCTAATTTGCATGTAATGTGAATTAGGGTTGTATTAGGTATTTTTGATTTATAAAGAATACATGTTTTAATTTTAGGGCAACAGAAAGAGATTTAGAAAAAAATACATTTTTACAGCAGGGAAGAAATTTTGGAAAATTTGCACAAGGGTTTGAAGAAAGTTTGATTGTAGAATTGATTGAAGGAAAGATTGTTTGCATTTGTTGGGTTTTGGATTGGATTCATTGGAGGATTGAAGAAAATTCAGGAAATCCTTGGAGGAGGCTTGCATCAGAAATTCATCTCTTCCTGTAGCTTCTTGTACCAGGTTTTCCTCTTTGTGTTTTATTGTTCTTGATTGTTTTTTTAAAATAGTAGTGATTAAAGATTTGTTTGTTAAATCTATTTTAGAAAATAAATTTGATATTAGAAGAAAAGAATTAAATAAATTTATAGCCTTTGCTTGTGAAAATTATTGAGTGAAAATTGTGAAAACCTCAGTTGAATTTAAATTATTTGGGGAAATCGATTATGTTGTTATTGAAATCAAACATAGAGATTGAACAATGCATTTAGAATGTTTTTAGAAAATGAAACCTTCTTTTATTATTAAAATCGGATTTTAAAATCTGCAGTATAGTTATATTTTTCATGGTAAAATGGTCTGGTTGCGTCGCCTATAACTTCACTTACACAAACTGGGTTGTCAGGAAATTTAAAGGGTTTTTGCATTTTTGAAATTTTCTTATCCTTGTCAAAAAATCGCAAATACCCAGATCGTAGTTTTTGAGTTATGCTTGAAACATGAGACTGTTAAATTAAAAATAAAATAATAATAAATTGATATTTATAAATATTAATATTTTATGTATTGTTATTATAATATTAAAATATTATTTAATAATATTTTATATTATAATTTATAATATTAAAGTATTATATTTATTTATATTATTTTAAATAAAATTTGTATATTAGATTAGTGGAATTAAAATTATAAACATATGGGGAAATTATTGTTTATTTTAAAATGGCATGTTAAAGTTTAATTGAAGGAGTTAAATATTTGATTTAAAGAATGCATAATTTAAAATTTAATTGTGGAATTTAAATTCATGTGTAAAAGGTCCAATTATTAATTTGATTTAATTGGAAAAATATATATATATTTTGGAAAATTGATGATAAGGGATATTTTATTTTGAATTAAACAATTTGATATTTTGTAAAGAATAGAAGATATGTTAATGATTAAATATATTTAAATATATTAATTTATATTTAGTATATATATATTGAAGGTATATATCCATTTGAGAGAATAAATAATATTTTAGCTTATTTTATTCTGTTGTTTGCAAATTGAGTATTATTAATGTTCTAAAAGAAATGATTAGTATGTGTAGAAAATGTATAGAAAAATATATTTTTTAATAGAAGTAATTACTTGATTTAAAAGGAAATATTTATTTTGTTAATATGATTGAAGAAAATATATTGAAATGTATATATATATCCATGAGTATTTCCAATCAGTATTTACCTTGTTTTATTTAAGTGCGTGTAATTTAGCTTTGCATGAAGAGTTTAAAAGATAAGTTTTGAATGTATGGTCAAAATTGATAAGTAAAAAGATATTTAAATATATTGAATAATTATAGAAATATTTATATTTAAATGTTTGCTTTAATTAATGAGATTTAATTAGAAACAATATGAATGCGTGGTCAAATAGATAAGCCAAAAGATATTTTTATACATTGATGAAATTGCATGTTTTTTAATGGATAGTTGAAGAGACAGACTCCAGATAGAAAATTGAAAAGATTGTTTGCAATAGTGTTAGGTTGCATTAGAAGTAAATTTAGGAACTATCTATATTGAAAAAGGCAAATAGTTATTATGTTTTATTTAGTTCCATAGAGTAATCTAGTCATTGTGAATGGAATATTAAAGAATATATGTAATTAAATTTATTAATATATATATTTGGTGTCTATATAATATGGAGCATATATATATATATATAAAGTGTAAAATTCATTATCGTATTTTATTTTAATGAGATGCATGCAATATATTATTGAATAGAGATTTGAAAATGGATTGATTAGTGTATATGGAAAATGGATAGAGAAACAATATGTTATTATATTAAAGTGATTGAATGTTTTAAATAGAAAATTGAATGAGATGTAAAATTTGGTTAGAAAATGGAAAGAGTTTACTTGCATGGATTTGTGTTGATTTAAAAGTAAATGAAGAAGTTGTTTTATTGATGAGGCAATCAATTATGTTATTTAATTAATTTCTATTTAGATTAATTGAATCATTGTGATTGGATTATGAAAGAGATATGGATTTAGTATATCCAAAAGTAGTATCTTCCTCATGATTATCTTAAAGAATTTAATTCTCTGTATTCAATAAAGGGAAGTAAGTTTAATTGTTTTAGATTTCCAATAATGAAAAGGGAAATAGGGGTTATGATTATTTCAGATGATCTAGTTATCGTACCTATGATTTTGTCAACACCACCTATTGAATGAGTATGGATTTAAGAAATCCAAATATTAGATTTGATTGATGACTTGAATGTTTTTGTTGCTATGTCGTCAAGTGGCATTGTTGGTTTTGGGATTTAGTATTAGTCCTAAATTATAAGTCTTTCAGAAGATCTTAGAGGATAAGGGTTGTTGAATCTTTATGCCATCCAGTTGTTTTCCCTTGGGTAGTGCATGGCGTCTTTTCAGTTTTACCCGATTTTCACGAACGAAGATGTTTGCACCTCCTTGGTTTAGGAGCGGATTATAGGATTCGTGTCTCCTTGTATGGAGTGACCTTGTTATGTGGTTTCATCTTGTTGCCTCTTGTAGAAGGAGTGGACTATGTGTTGTTGCCTCCAAGATGTTTGGAGTGAGATCTTTTGTACCTCTTGTGAAAGGAGTGAACTATGTGATTGTTGCCTCCAAGATGTTTGGAGTGAGTTTCTATTATTTGTATCCTCCTTGAGTTGGAGTGGTTATGATGCCTAGTTTGTATGCACTTGTGTTTCCCTTGGTGATTGGTTGTGAGTGCGTTGTCCATTAGAAGAGTGGCTTTTGATAGGGGCCGGAGCCCAAAGTGGTAAACCGGGTAACCTTCAAAAGTGAGTTAATCAAGTGATAATTAAATTAATGTACTTAGATGATTAGGATGCATTCACATTAATCAAGATAATTTAATCCTCACTCATAGACACAAGGGCTCGTTTAGACTTGGGATGAGTGAGAAGGCCTGGAATGGCAAGATCAACTATCTTGTTCTTGCGAGAGGTAGTTGATTCCGCATGAGTGAGTATGAGTGCGGGATTCGGTTGAGGCCACCAGGATTACTTGTGTCGGAGCCTATGAAGAATGCCCAGAGGAGATCTCATGACAAACCTTGCGATGACACTCTATCTAGGACAACTGTTGTTAATTGTTTTATATGTATGGTTCTGTGAACATACTTGATCTACTTTATATTTGGAAGCAATGCGACCTATGTCAGTGATGTTGGAGTTGTACTTGATTTGTACTTGTATTGTACTTGATTTGTACTTGTATTGTACTAGTATTGTACTTGATTTGTACTTGTATTATATTTGAGTTGTACTTGATTTGTACTTGTATGATAATTGAGTTGTACTTGATTTGTACTTGTATGGTAATTGAGTTGTACTTGTTAATTCATTTGGTTGGTTATAACAGTATGAGTTAGTTTGAGTCTGCCTTTGGTTAGAGGTAGTAGAATCTTTGTCCATGTTACTTTGTTACTATCTCCTAGCATGGGGGGTGGGCCTTCGGGTACCACATTGGTAGGGTGGAACATGCACCAAAACCGTTGGGTCCCCATCTATCTTCAGTACTTGGTGGCGAGACATCCAGATGGACAGCTCGCGGTTCTTGTTGTAATTTCTTGCATTGTAATATTTCAGTTTGTATATGATACTTTATCCCTCTTTTGTAAGAGGTGGAGTTATGTAATTGTAATACATTTGTACTAGTGTCTCATTCTGGGAATGAGTGATGTAACTATTGGTTTAAGATAATGTTTATGAGATTGTATCTTGGTTGATTATCTTATTATGATATGTGGTATTCTTATGATGTATGATGTTTATATCATAAAGTTCATAATGCTATGGATTTATGTAATGTGTATGTGTGGGTTTAAGTAATCCTAACCTTGTAGCCTTAGAGGTTGTTGTTAATTAGTAAGTGAATGTGTATGTTAAATGCACTTTATAAAAAAAATTGGTTTGTTTAAGACGTTAATTACAACTTCCTTTAGGGTTGCAAGGCGGGGCATTACAATATATGTATATGTTCATTTATGTTTATGTATAACTATAATATGTAAGTATATATGTTTGCAAATAGATATAAATTAATATGTGTATGTGTATGTGTATGTATGTATGTATGTATATATGTAGGTAAATACTTAGAATATGTTCAAAATTCTTGGTTTGCATATGTTTACCTATATTATATCAATATATGTATATGTTTTTATATAATATGTTTATCCATCTATTATGAGCATATTATATGCTTGCATATGTTTATATATGTTATTTGCATGTTAACACATGTGTTTATGCATATACATTTGTATGGATGTTTATTTTTTATATCGCATGCTTCAAGGTATGTTTTTGTGTTTATATATTATTATATCCTTTTTGTTTATATTGCAATCATATGTTTATAATATGTATGTAATAAATTTGACTATAGTATATTTATTTCCTTGAATTTTTAATTATTTTCTCTCATCTCATCTCCCCCACCCTTCATTAGGCTGGTCTGCACTCCTTTTCCATATTTCTTCCTCTTCATAATGATGGATTGAACTGAGTGTGATCCAAAATGTTGAAAGAAAAATAGATAAAGTTAAATACAAAAGCTTACTTTCTATAAGAATTTTAGGATTTAAAAGATTTTTTTAGGGGGAATAGAATGGAATGAGGAATGAAGGGAATTGATGTAGTTTTGAGTTTTTATGTGTTTTGTTCTTAATAATAATGATAATTTTATGTTGTGAATCTCAGTTGCATCACAATATCATAAACCCACAATTCTGTGTATCTAGCCTAGATCTTGAGATCTACATTTTCCTATCCTAGATTGATCTTGCAATACTCTAGTCTGATCTCAAATCGCTTGGGATTGTCCTCAATTTTTCAAATTTCAAATTCAAGTTTCCAAACTCCCACCCTTTTTTATTATCCATTATGGGCCATTATAGAAGTTTGTGCAACATGTGTCTTGGTATTTAAAGATATTTGATATATAATTATTTTTTAAATGACTAGAACAATGAATCATTCTAAGAAAAAATTAATTTGGAACTTAAAAGAAACCCATGTCTCATCAAAATTTGTAGATATGCTACTTGCATGCTTGAGATTTCTATCTTAAAATATTAACTCAAGGTTGCAAAGCCAATCCAACAATGGGATTGACCCAAGAGAACTTGTCTCTAGTGATTTGACAACTTCCCAAAAAAAAATTAAAAGTCATCATTCTTACACATCTTTAGATGGGTAAAAGCAAGAAGATGAGTCCACTTCTATTGAAAGTTTCAGACTTAGCCAAAAACCCAAAATTGGGCAAAATAAAACGGGATCTTGTTCCGCTTTAAGGCCCCGAGCCAAAAATGAGATCCCGTTTTTTAGAAAAGAGATCATGTTTTGTAGAAACAGGATCATGTTTCATAAGGGCTTAAATTTTTTTTAAAAATAACAAACGAAATCCTTTTTTTTTAAATTTCAATTTTCGGCCAGATTTTTTCTATGGGTTTCGAGTCGGAAAATAGGCTTGGGGAGCTGACCCTTAGCTTTGGACCTGCTTTGACCTGCAACTTGAAGGTCCTGTTAGTGTTAGTAGAAAAGAGTCACTTTGGACATATGTTTGAAGACGTTTTTTGCAAAAAAAATTGACGAAATTAAAACCCATTATAGATGAGATTGTGTAGATTCCAAATATGTATATTTTTTTACAATGGATTATTTTTTCTACTTTTCAAATATTTTTTGATGAAACTGGTCCATAAACTTGAAATATAAAGTGGCATGGATCTTCCACCTTCGCCCTATATTAGCTACTTTTTCTCTACCCTAATTGGTGGTGCCGAATTGTTCATAGCTTTTGCTTCACCTAGAATTCCCATGTTTATAAGTGTTTTTATATATGTACATTTATATTATGTTTATGCATATATTTATATATTCTTACACACATATAAATACATATATATGTTAATATTTTTTATATAATTATACTATATTATATAATCATATTTTTATATGTTTTTCCAATATGTTTAGACATTTATTTAAATAGTTTTACATTTATAATTATATTTTTGTGTATGGTTCTTCCATTGTTTAAATATGTGTCATATCTATATGAAACATAGAAAAAATGGAGTAGGTTCACCAAAACATAGGGTTTTATACTAAATTTAGAATGTTTCACCAAACTTACTATAAATAGAAAGGGTAAAATGGGGTGTGATGAACCTACCTTCTTCTATTTCATTCAAGAAATGAGATCCTCTAAGATAGAATTAACTTTCAGCCCTTAGGTGAGTCAATTCTATGAAAGATCTAGCAATTTCCTTTATCTGTGTGTGGAAGGGGGTAAAGTTCAAATAACACTTTTGGGAGATGAAAATAAAATAGTAAATGACCTCAAATTTGTAACCTAAAACTTGATTCATGTAGATGAAGCCTAGATCTAACAAAAATAGTCAATTTTATATTTTTTGGATGAGTGGAAGACACTTAAAACTTGCCTCAAAAATGAGTTGCTAAGTGTCCAGAAATGGCGAATGGGTCCTGAGATAGCTTTTTGAACTAAATTTTTGGGAACCTCTAAAGACATATCTAAGATGTAATTTCCCACTAGTTCACTTGAAAATGATGGAAAATAAATCCAAGATCTGAGTTTCTGTGATCTTGACAACTTTTCTTAGAGCTTTGACAACTTTTGCAATTTTGCACTTTAGAGATCTCCACTCTTCAATTTTTCTTCAACCTAGAACCTGCAACACAAACACAAGAGGGAAAAATTGTTTTTTTTTTGGTGGATGGGGGTTTGCCTTGGTCAAATCCTATTTTGGTAATTAAACCTTGAACTGAAATAAAACATGAAAGTAATGATGAATGAACAATGCAATGTTGCAACTCACCAAACCCTTGAATGAAACCTTTGAAAATATGAAATGTTGATGTTGATCTTTCATCAAATGGCTTCAATGGATGTGGATCTTGATACTTTAATATTGACTTGAATCTTTGACTTGGATCTTTGAAACCTACATCACAATGTTAGCTCCAAAAACATGCATGAATCCACATAACTTTGACATGATGCTTGAGATCTTGAATGCTACAAGAAATGTTTGAGAAATATATTCTTCAATTATCTTGTCAATAATATTTTCTCTTGTGAAAGTTCTCTCAAAAATATAATTGAAAAACTCTAGTTGATTTGATAAAATAATCTTGTATTTATAGATATGTATCCTTAATTTCCCGAAAAATTAAACATTACAAGCCAACATTGAAATTTGAATTTGGGAATATAAAAATAATGTCAAAAACATATTTTAAAAATGGGTTCAACGGCTTAGGGAGGGCCCATTTGCCCATGGGCGAATGGTTCCCAAGCACCTATTCCTGGAACACACATTGTTCAAGGTAATGTACTATGTATTGGCATTAATTGTTGTCAAGTTTCCCCTTCATAAAATATAATTTATTAGGCTTGTAGATATAAAATAGGGCTTATTAAGGTATAATTAAATCCAATTTAAATGAGGGGGGCCAAACAAAGTGTGAAAATGTAAAGGAGTACATTTTTCTACACTACACTATACACATGTTTATTTATGTTTATGTATAACTATAATGTATAAGTATATATGTTTACATGAATAATGTATGTATGTATGTATGTATGTATGTATGTATGTATATGTGTGTGTGTATGTTTGTCTGTAAATACTTAGTATGTGTTTATACATTTTGGTTTGCATATGTTTACCTATATTATATCAATATATTTGTATATATATTTATATAATATGTTTATCCATATATTATGAGCATAGTGTATACCTGTATATATTTATATATGTTATTTGTATGTTTACACATGTGTTTAGGCATGTATATGTTTATATGGATGTTTATTTTTTTATATCACATGCTTCAAGGTATGTTTTTGTGCTTATATATTATTATATCCTTTTTATTTATATCGCAATCATATGTTTATAATATGTATGTAATATATTTATTTATAATATATTTATTTCCTTGAATTTTTAATTATTTTATCTCACCCCACCTCCCCCACCCTTCATTAGGCTAATTTGCACTCATTTTCCATATTTTTCCCTCTTCCTGATGATGGATTGAACTGAGTGTGATCCAAAACATTGAAAGAAAAATAGACATAGTTGAATGTAAATGATTACTTTCTATAAGAATTTTAGGATTTAAAATGTTTTTTTTTTGGGGGGGGATAGAATGGAATGAGGAATGAGGTGATCCAATGTAGTTTTTTGAGTTTTTTTGTTTTGTTCTTAATAATAATGATTATTTTATATTGTGATTCTCAGTTGCATCATAATATCATAAACCAACAATTTTGTGTATCTAACCAATCTTGAGATCTACATTTTCCTATCCTAGATTGATCTTTCAATGCTCCATTTTGATCTCAAGTTGCTTGGGATTGTCCTCAAATTTTCAAATTTAAAATTCAAGTTTCCAAGCTCTCACCCTTTTCTATTATCCATTATGGGTTGATATTATACAAGTTTATGCAACATGTTGTGTCTTAGTATTTAAATATATTTGATATATAATTATTTTTAAAATGACTAGAAGGAGGAATCATTCTAAGAAAATTTTAATTTGGAACTTCAAAGAAACCCATCGCATCAAAATTTGTAGATAGGCTACTTGCATGCTTCAAATTTCTATCTTATAATATTAAGGTTGCAAGGCCACTCCAACAAGGGCATTGACCCAGGAGAACTTCTCTCTAATGATTTGACAACTTCCCCAAAATCATTTTTTAAAAACATCATCCTTACACATCTTTGATGTTAGAGAACACAATGAAGTAGATTGCAAAATTTTGTTGTTTGCTAGATCATATTTATGTATCATAGCAAAAATTGCACTACTTGGGATTGATCTCAAGCAACATTGCTCCACAATAAATTCTCAATTTGTTTTGATTCTAAAATAGTGAACACACCAAAGGAATCACTTTTCTAGACATTAGTGAGTGAATTTGATGTGACATCAACATTATTTTTCACTATTCCTAGAACTAAAGTGCCCCATCCATTTATATTTGATTTCAAAAAAATCATTTAATTTTAGTTAATTATGTTGAGAGGCATAACTTATGATAGTAGTGGGAAGAGAAGCATATGATGTTGTAACCATGAAAGAAAAAGTATTTAGAGAAAATATTTGTTTTTTAAGTATATATAAGTGGCCTACGAGTAAAAAAAGTCAAATATGTAAATAAAATAGAATAATTCTTAAATAAATAAAATATTTTGACAGTATCTCTAGTTTTTTAAGATAGATATATTCAAGATATATATACTAGTTACTTTATTAATTATATGTATTTACTTATTCTAGATTAATCTATGTAAAATATTTTTACACTTACACTTTCTGGATAAAAGTAAAAACCTATGTCATATTTTTATAAAGGAAATGGCCAACACAAATACAAATTTACAACTTTGACCATATAAAAGTGGTCTTTATGTTTTGAATTTCAAAATGACATGAACTAATTAAATGTAGAAATTTTGATGAAGTTTATGCTTGTATTTCAAAAATATATTAAAATTAGTTTTATATTTATTTTTTAAAATATAAGAGTAGAATTTCAATTGCTAAAAATTTCAAAAAAAGTGAGGTTGATGGGACATCACAAAAAATCTTAGCAAACAAAAAAAATTTCCCTAATTTTTTTGTACAAATAGCTCACTTCAAATATTTAGTGCATGGAAAAATAAAATCATAAATATTTTTTTGTCATTTAAGAAAAATTATACGCTTTTAGAGAGGGTTCTCTCCTCTAGCGCATCATATATTTTTTTTAAAAATGATTTTTTTAATTTATAATCAGCCTCGTGTTTGATTACAAAAATCTACTTACAATAAATTTAAAAAATCATAATAAAATTAATCAAACTATTAAAAAATATGGATTCTAGACTCTAAACTCTATAAAAGACTATTTTCATATTTTCATGAAAATACCCCTAGTTGGAGAAAGTCAAAGTTGAAGTTAAATTTTCTCTAAGTTTTCCCTAAAAGAGGGGTTCAACTGCCACATAGATAATTTTGGGCTAAAGGGTTTCACTTGAAATCTTACACATAAATTCAACCGTAATTCAAATTTTTTAAAGGAAAAAAAATTATAGTTTTGAGTGAAAGGTTTTCACCCGAAACTATATGTTCTACATATACGCCACATGGTTATGGATGAAACTATTTCGCCCAAAATTGTTTAAGGTGAAACTATTTCGCTAGAAACTATGTTGTTGGCTAAAAGTGTGACACAACTTTGTGCTTTTACCCAACTTCCTTTCGCACTTGCATAAGAAACCTTCCTCATGTCCTTTGATGTATAGCTAGATCTAGGATATTGTTTCAAACTCACCTCTACTAAATTGTCTTGCATTCCAAACCTCCACAAGATTGTCTCAAGATACTCCCTCTACTTAATCCATAGTTTTCAATTTTTCATTTCTCTATATGTCTCCATACTATGAATGTATCTTGTAGCTCCCAATATGTTCATATCAAACTAGACAACTGAATTTTAAGTTTATAAATTAATATTTTATTATCTCCAATTATAAATGTATCATCAACATATAAAATAAAAGATAACAATTTTTTTATTTGAGTGTGTACTTTTTATCATCAATATTTTAAATCAAACTTCACGATCCATCATCGGGATAAGATAGAAAGAGAAGAGAAAAATGAAGCAATAGTAGCAAGAAGAGAGAGAAATGAAGTGATAGTAGCAGACCAAACACTCTCAAATCCTAATGATAGATTATGAAGTTTGATCTAAAATATTGATGATAAAAAGTGCACATAGTCAAATCCAAAATATATTGTAAATTATTAATATGGGGGTGAAGCCACAATAGTGGTTTACAATTCAAGTGAGGAAGGAAAACTCACAAAAAATGACCCCAAGGCAAAAAAAGTGATTTTAGGGGTTCGTACGAACCTACTGGTTCGACCGCCAAAAAAACCAACACAATGCATAGGGAATGGGTTTGAGCGAACCCCCTTATCCCTCATCCCCCATCTCCGATACAAAAAAAAAAAATTGGCACTTCGGAGCTCGAGTTGAGGATGAAAATGCAGGAATCTTCACAAACCCAACTATAATTAGGTATTCCTCAAAACGAGCTATCCAACGAATATAATTTTAATATGTTTTGGTTTTATTATGTATGTGTTTTTTTAGTTTTATTAAACATAGGTTTTTCATTGAAAATCAAGCTCTTTGTTCTGCACATGTGGAAAAATAAAAGATTATCGAAATAAAATTTTAAAAAATACATTCAGGTTGGGTATTGATGTCCTTGATCCATTAAAAAAAAATTGAATTTCGATACATACAGAAAGAGTTATGTTGTAACAGTCCACCTATGTCTGAATTACAATTGCTTTGACTTTGAAACTTGATTAAGG
Organism: Sequoiadendron giganteum; assembly: GCA_007115665.2. NCBI lineage: Eukaryota > Viridiplantae > Streptophyta > Pinopsida > Cupressales > Cupressaceae > Sequoiadendron > Sequoiadendron giganteum. The sequence goes on from CM021109.1 coordinate 48,586,828, forward strand.
AAAAAATACTCAATAAAAAAATATGAGACCAAATGAAAGTGTTAGATATCATAGTTATAAATCTAAATTCAAAAAAAATAGAATATTATCCTTCATACAAAAAAAGTTATGTTGTATACGGTGAGCATCACTTTTTTAAAATGTTGTTTTCTGAAAAAACCAATTTTTGTGGGAGATGGAAAAAAAAGTGCAATTTGATTCCAAAAAAATTGAAAAAAATATTTTTAGAATCTATAGACAAAATGTGATGAGACTCTAGTTTGCATAATCTTCAAATTCCTCATGGTTTAGCCGCTATAGGTGCTCGAATATGAAGATTTAGTTAAAAATTATAATTTCAATGTCCAATTTGGCCAAAAATTGTAAACCACTATTGTGGGATCAACCATGGATTGTGAAAAATTTATGGTTTTAATTATATAAAATAATAATCAGAATGTTACAATTTACTTATTTGAAGTATACATAATGATCAATATCACTTCTTTCAAAACCCTATTCTAGCACATATGTTTCAAACTTTTGGTTCCACATCTATGGGGACAACCTTAACCTACATAAAGACCTGTTTATCTTAAAAAAACATATATATTTACCTTTCATACTGTATCCTTCTAATTGTTCCATTTAAATTTCCTCCTCTAAGTCTTCATGCAAGTATTTTGTCTTGGCATTCATCTACTCAATTTCCAAATTAAGTTTTACAACAATAGATAATAGCAATCTAATGGAATTGTAATGTCATAAAATAGCACCCCTTGCAATTGCACTTACATTTTTCGCATCCACTTTAGTGCCCACTCCCTTAGCATTTGTGTAGGCTCATTTTATCCCTTGCATCAGCCTTTACCCCTCTCAAAATGCTTAGGACCCCTTTTCAACAACTACCTTTGCACGTCAACTTTGCATCATACCTTATGCTTTTCTCATTCTCATCATTTTGTAGTGTGATGTGTCTAGACACTAGCATGTTGTGCAAACATCTACATGTCACGCTAGCATCACCCGACATCTCAATTTTCAAATGATTGTTTCTGAGTCTTTTTCCACTTGTCGCCTACCTTTGTCTGTGGTAACGGCTCAAGAAGCTTCTTTTCCCTCCTATTCTCTCTTTAAAATCCATATTTCTAATTCATTTATTCTTGATCTCTCTAGATCTCTCCTCTCCTCTCTTTTCTTTCTCTCTTACTCTCTTTCTTTCTATAGCACTCTAAACTTGTCACAATGCTCTCTACTGCTCTCTTGGCTCTCATAATCATCTCTCTCTCTCTCCTTGTCTTCCTCAATCCTTGCAAGTGATATCTCTCTTATCTTGTGTCTTTGAGCATCTTGGAATTTCTCACATCCCCTATCTATGCATTTTACTATCTCATCTATTTATCTATTTTAGTATCTATTATTTTCTCTATCTATCTATCTAGTTGTTTGTGGAGGTGGGAAGATCGAAATGTGGGTTTGACTGAGGCAAGCCCCTAAACAGCCCCAAAAAATTTCCTCGGTCTTATGTGTGTGGGTATTGAAGATATTCATTTGTTGGAGGCTTCATTACTTGGGTTGTTGTGAGAAATTTATTTATCCTCTTTAGTTTTATCTTTTATATCTCATTTAGTTTTCTCTATTTTAGTTGTTACTTTCTTGAATTTTAAGAGTCCTTAGCAGTCAAGCCTTAGAAGTAGTCATATTGTTGTTTTTGTAGCATTCTTAGTTTTTAGTCCGTACGATATGCCATTGTGCCTTTGGGATGCCAGTGCATCGTGTTGTCCTTTGTGTGTTGTGTTGTTGTCCTTTGACCAAGAGCTCGTTAGTCTATCAAAAAAAAATGTTTGACCTACTCTCTTTGATTTTGGAGCTCTCGCCTTTTTACACCACCACTTGAGCTTTGTTCATTGAGGTAATCTTGAGGTAGTTGAGGACCATTTCCTCCTTGAAGAATCTAGCTTGTCTTGAGACTCAAGGTAGAAAATATCCTCCTTTATAGGAACTCAATTTAGCTACAAGGAAAAGATCTCATCAAATTTAATTCCCTCAACCTAGGAATATCCTTTTTCCACCAACAACGCCTTGTACCACTCAAGCAATCCATATACTCTAAACATGTATTTTGAACACCCACTTGTAGACAATGGGTTTCCTATCCTCAGAAATTTCAATCAAATCCAAGTCTTACAGGACTTCAATTCCATCATCTCCTCATCCATGGAAATCTTCTAATAATTTTTCTTTGGAAACAAGAGCCTCTTCCAAAAAAATTGGTTTGCCATCAATACAAGCTAGAGAAAATATACAAAAAAATTTGAGTGGACTATACCTATTAAGTGATATCTAGTACCTTATAGAATTTTTCACAACTATTAGTAAAGAACTCCATGCCACATTTATACCATGTTTTTCTTTAGAGTTACCACCATATGAGATTTCATCTTCCTCTCCCAGATTGTCTTGTCAACTTTATTTTTCAATTTTAATTACAATTTTTTCTCTAATTTTGTTTTAAATGCACCTTCTCACTTTAATTCTCCTTTGGTTGTTCTTCCTTGAATAAGACCCTAATTTCCCTAAATGTAACATCTATTTAATAGATAACTTAAAATTTTACAAATTCCAAAACCTTAAATCCTTTCACATTTCCACCATAACCTATGAAAATACACTTTTTAGTCTTGAAATCCAACTTAGACTATCTCTCCTAAGGCACCTAAATAAATTTCTCACAGAAAAAGACCCACAAATGTATAATAATTAGTTTCTTTCCAAACCACATTTCATATGTTTTAATATTTTTCAAGGTCAAAGTAAGAGACAAATTCTTCATGTAGCATGTGGTGCTAATTGTCTCAACCTAGAACTCTTATCATAAATCAACACTAATTTACATACTTCTAGCCTAATCCAACAAGGTTGTATTTAACCTCTTAGCCACTCTGCTCTATTGTAGTGTGGATTATGTAGTCCTTTTCTTTTCAATTTTAACATTCTTACAAAATACATCAATATTTTAGAGAAGAATTTTTCATCATTATCTATCCTCAATACCTTGATCTTCTTGTCAATCTAAATCTCAACAAGAGGTTTAAATTTTTTAACTTGAGAAAAACCTCGGACTTCAGCCAAAAAAATACACCAAATAATACCAATAATAATCCTTAGTAAATGAAAATATATATAGATACTTATCAATGATTATGATATCCATAGGACCAAACACGTCACTATGTATCACTTTTAAAAATTCCTCTACTCTATTGCTTCCAAAGTTGAATCACACTCTATATTTTCCTCAATCACACAATGCTCACAAAATTCAATACAATTGGAACAATAATTTAAGACATTATAATATATATTTTCTCACTAAGGATTTAAGACCTTTTTCACTTAGGTGATCCAACCAAAGATGTCACAATGACCTTGGTTTAGATGTAGTGACACTAGAACAACTAGATAAATTTGATGCATCTGACCTATACATAGTACCATGTTACACTCTTTTGCAATCATCATGTTACCTCTAGCTAATCTATAACTATTTCCATCAAATATGACATAAATTTATTAGTCAACCATTTTAGACATAGACATAAGGTTTCTAGACAAAACTAAAATATGTAATACATCTTAGAGTGTCCTTAATCTACCATCCATGAAGGTAGCCTTGAATTTACCCTTACCAACTATCCTCAAAGAGTTTTTATCATCAAGGAATTCCTACCCTTATTTACTCAGTATACTCCAAGTAACACTCCCTATGATGTTCCATATGAAAATAATAACTTAATTTAATCAACCAATAATCATCACTAATTATGTTAGCAAAACTAAATCCATCACTATTATACTCATCATTGTCTAGAGACTAATCAAAATAATTATCCTTCTTTATGTGACCCTTCTTACCATTATTCCAATATTTTACTTTAGACTTATGAGGAGATTCAAACATTTCTTTGCCTTGAGACTTCTTATCTCTAATATTTTTGTTTTATTTATTATCCTTAGAAATATCTAACAACTAGGGCATTAGAAGAATTACCATCCATGTACCTTTTCTTAATTTCTTCAATTAACAAAATATCAAACACATTTTTCAATGTAAGTGATGTAACAATACTACTAATAGGCATTACAAAGTTAATCTATGAATGTAGTGAGGAACAAAGTAACACAATATTTCATCCTCTTCATCCATCTTGACTCTTATTGGCATAAGTTAACTTTCATTAATATTAAAACTATTCACGTGATCAATAACTAAATCTCCATCCCTCAATTTTAGAAAATGTCTTTTTCAAAATAAACTTGTTAACAAACTCTTAAACTAATATAATGTACATTTCTACTCCCATAATGAATTTGTAGTATTTTCAACATGTTCAACAACATAAAACCTAATAGACATAATTGGATTGTACTTCTAGCTTTCTTATCCAATTTTACCCAATCTTCATCAAACATATATAAGGTTATAATTAAAGTAGATATTGCAACCAACCCACTTATCTCTTTCCACCAAAAGATCTATAATCTTTAGCTTTCATAGTTTGAAATTCTAATTATCGAATATTTTGATTTCAGATATTGATGTGCTTGCCATAGACAATTTTTTTTTTTTTTCTCATAGATTCTTTCAAAGTCTTCCTTTATTTCTAGCTATACATGAACTACAACAAACCAACCATCATCAAGGTTTATCATTATATATGCCAAGGTTTATACTCCAATGAAGTAGTAACCACCCAAGAAATCCTCACACTCTAATACCAATTATTGAGGATTTTAACCTCTTCCAAAGTATAGACACCTAAAATTTACCACTTGTGTTTGGTGAATTTTACCTTGTCATTTCATCTAATCCCTTCCTATCCATGTTAGTTTAATAATATTGTGATTATTTAATTAATATTATCGATTTCCTCTAAATTTTATAAGGTCCTAAGGTAATTAATTAAAGGTAATTAATTAATCAATTATTTACCTTAAACCTTTCCTCACACTTCATCTTCAAATAAAATAAATACCTTTATTTATTTAATATAATCATTCCATTTCCTCTTAGGATTTAAATAAATCATTTATTTCATCTTTGTCTCTCCCCACTTGTCACATCCTACATCATCCCTCATTATCCCCTAATCCTAATCTTAATCCCCATCCTAAGCATGTGCACACACTTAATCAAGGATTAAGAGGTGTCACATCCTCCAACTTTTTCCACTTGCATCCTAATCATTTTTCATTAAGCCTAATCCTCACCTAACCCACTCCCTAAGAACTTGCACGTTACTAATCCCCTAATTTTACTAATCCCCTAATTAGGAAAGAGATAATCCCCTTTTCATTTATTGTCATCCACCTTGTCCCCTCAGCCTTAAAGGTTTCCATTTTTGGAGAAGCAACCCCACATGGGTCCTTTCTCCAAAGTACAGCCAAGGAATTTTATATTTTTTTATTCTCTTTCACCTCATCATCTTGGAATGTTGGAAAAGGAAGATCATTATAACAAAGATCTTCCCAATCCCCCAAAGTACCCTCCAAGTATGAATATCTCTCTCAAGCCTCCACATGGTGACACTTGTCACCATCCTAGGCCTTGGGAGGTCAACTCTCCTACATCTCCTCCCATGATGCCACTTGGCATAACCTCATGAGTTGATATGTCTCAACCCTTCCTAGCCCTTAATCTCCCACCTTGAAATCCTAGCCATCCATCCAATTCATCCTCGCATCAAATGCTAAAAACTTAGCCATTTTTGAGGATCCATCATCTCTGATAAAATTCGTAATGTCATGATGCTAAAAAAAATTTGAGCATACATAAAATCCAATCACACCAAGGAAATCTACACATTGAGAGCTTCAACATATCAAATCTTCATCGAATTCCTAGTAGATTTTATCTTTTTATTCTCTTTTCTTGATTGTTGCTTGATTTTGTGTTTTTTCGAGCTTTGCATTACATTTCCTTTCATTTTAAGCACAATTTCACTACACACATTTTGGAATGATCGATGGAACCCATGTCACAATTTTTCTAAGACCTTTTTTCTAGTTTTCCATGAAGTTTGTGTTTGCAAGTTTTTACACAAAGGCGAATACACTCTAGATAGGTGGATTTTTTCTACAAATCGGCAGCTCTGCTCTTACAGAGGTGAATCCACTTTGTCTCTTCAGCCCTTAGACACCCCTCTTAGAGAACAGGTGATCTTACACACACACAAAGGTGAATTCACTCTACATAGGCATATATTCTTGCACAGAGGTGGCTATCCACATGACTGGATCTATTCTACAAGGGCGATAACGATATTACATAGGTATCTCCACATAGGTGGACCTACACCCAGAGAGGTGGATCCACTCTCTACAAAGTAAATTCCACCTACATAGAGGTGGATCCCCACATAGGTAGACATATCCTTACATAGGTGTATTTTCTCTTAACGAGCAACTATGTCGGGCTATACTTGGGCGAATATATAGTAAACCGAATACATTGGTTTTGTTTCATCTTTTCTAGTTTTTGTGTATTCAATACTGACTAGATAACTTTTTGTGTGTATGTGATCATACTAACACTTTTCCACAACCGTGCTTTTTCCAAGATAGATGTAAAAAACTACTAACGGTTTCTTACAAGATGTATGTTGAAGACTTTATGGTTTTATCACTAATTTAGGCACATTTGGATTTCTTAAAGGGTCAATTAACCTCATTTTTTATGTTTGGTATCTCTTGTTTATGTATGCTCCCCCCTTGCACTGATTGGTGAGCCTAGGAGTCAAAAATTTCAATTCAACCTAAATCCATTTGTTGTGTTACCTAGGGGTGTTAGTTTTGTGTATATTCTCTCATTGCACTTTGTGCAAGCCTAGAGATTAAAAATGCCTAACATTTAATTCCCTTTAGGAGGCTTGCTTTGGGATTTCATCACCCCAAGGGATGACCTCAACCACATGAATTGATGAGGTATATACAAAGGGGGGAGAATGAAATTTGTACCCCAATCTAGTTGTGTCATGTTTAACAAAGCTTTGATACTTGGGTGATACCAAGCTAGGAGTTTGGGGTTGGTCCAAATGACTTGATTTATATTTTTGACCCATATTTTTGATGGACTAGTGTTCACGAACATGCCTCATGTACCCTCCTAATATTTAGAGGATACATTAGAGAGCCTTTTTTATCCTAGCCTAAGACCTTTTAGTCATTTCCTATCATAGTGCAGGGTACAGTATCATGTCCAAAGCTCCTTACCATGTATCTCCTTGAGTAGAGGTAGGAGATATTTAGGCAAGGTATTAGGACCTCCAAAGAAAGAGAGAAGGTGAGACCTTTCAGAAATAGATCTCTTTCTACTAACTCTTAACTGAGAGGTGCCTCACACCAATCTTGAGATATTAGCCTCTGAGTTGGTGGGCCTACAATAGGTTAACACTCCCACATCATTAATCTAGGTGTGTGCAATATGGTGTGTCTTCATATGATTACCAATGAGTTTCTTCAATACATCTGATCCATCTCAACTTTTTATTTATTTATCCTTTATTGTTTGGGTGTCATCCCTAGATATGTAATCTCACTTTGTACTTGGGTTGATATGTTCCTACACAAGCGGCTTCACTCTACTCATAGGAGATTGCATTCTCCTAGTCTAACTATTCATACTTGGGAAAATTTTCCCTATTCATAAGGGGCTTCATTCTACTCAATCATATCTATTTGTCATCCTTGTTACGTGGATCCATTTTGTTGATGGGTGATCTTGTTTTCTTTAGGTGGATCTATTTTTACATAGGTGTTTTTGTTGATAGGTGACCCTGCTATAGATAGGCATCTACACTCTAGCAATGGGTGATTTTGTTTGATCAAACTGGTCAAACCTTGTTCTTAGGTGACTCTAACTTATGGATAAGCAGATACACTCTTAGGTGGATATCTCTTGTCTTGGGTGGTTATGTAGATAGGAAATCCTATTTAGGCAAATAATCTATGTTAATAAGCAATTATGCTCTTAGGTAGATCCACACTATTCTTTGGCAGATACGTTCTCCATACAAAATCCAAAGAGAAAATCCTCTTGACCAAAGATAGACCTAGTTGCTCTGAGTCTAATCTTGTGATCAAAACATTCTTTGCATCCCTCAATCACTTATACTGATAATTTTCATCACAACGCCCCTATTGAAAATCATTATTATCATCACATTATTTGCACAAGGATATCCCTAAATGCATAAAATTGATATCCCCATCATTGTACATCAAAATCTATCCTCCTAAAACTTGTTTGAGAACTTTAAAATCGTAATACAATCAATCAATCAATCATCATCTTCATCGCACTTACTTAGGAACATAGCCTATGTTGAGTTAGCAATCCTCCTCACCCAAATCAACTTACCTCAAGCGATAGGTTAGTTCATTTCAAAATCATTCCTGCTTGAGAACTTTGTTTATCTAAAGTACAATTCTATCATCATGATTGTGTGTGCTTGAGAACGTAACCTATCTAGAGTATCAGTCAACCAATCTGTTGGGTCTCAAAAATGCAGGTTTTAATCACGAGAGGTTGCCAAGCTCTCACAACACTTTTGGCCAATGTACAAGGCCAATTTATACAATTGAACCTTTCGCTCTTTAGGCTCTGCTAAATCTAGGTGGGTGCACCTATGTGAATAATGCAGATTTGAAATATATTTCCTACTTGAGTAATCTACCCACAATGGAAATTGGAAGTGGATAGATAAAAACACAACTACTACTCCTACTGCACAAAAAGAAAGAATTTTAAAATGTTGTTTTTTATTAAATTTTATCTTCTGGCTTGTGGCAAATCAGTGCCTTCTATTCACATGGGCAATGGAGTCAAAAAATCAAAAATTGAATTTTTTTCCCTCTCTAGCTTAATTTAAGTTGCTAGGCACTTTGAAAAATGAAATTCTATGACTGGCATAAAACTTCACTAAATTTATGGCTTGCATAAATTGTGCTGGAATATTTATTTACCACATCCTTCTTTAACTATCCAAAAGAAATCCTTAAATCACTGTGACTTATTAAAAGAATTTAATTCTGACTTGCAGACACCAATTAATCAAATCACACAAAGTGAAAAATGCACTTTGATAAATCGGAAATATACTTGATATATTGATTTAAATGATTAAAAAACTTCAATTTGGAGACAACCAGATAAAAAATATAAATTATTGTATCACAACAACTAAACACAGGAAGGTTTTCACGAATTCCAAAATAATTTGTCCATTGATCTGCTTCAAAAATGGGCCTGTCATTATTTACACTCCCAGTCTCTATTTTTTGAAACAATTTCTTTGTTCTAACCCCCACTTCTCTCATTTTTCAGTACATATATACAATACATTTTTAAGATTCATGACCCTTCATTTGTCTGGTACAACCGTTTGGCATTCCTTAGCAAAATAAAATATTTAATTAATTGCCTTTCTGGAAAATTAAATATTTTAACTACATCCCTGCTTTTTATTTTATTTACATCATACCTGCTCTTCTTTGAAGTTTCTTTTATGTTTACCTCTCTACTGCGGTTTTTATTTTTGCCTCTCGTGGTACTATAGTGATCGGCTCCACTGTATGTGTCCCTTCCACCACTCTACCGTGGTCTTCATCTTGACCGTCTATGGTATAGCGGTGACTTCTCCTCACTGTTATCTTCATTGTCTACTACTCTATCGTCATCTCTAATTTGACTTCCAGTGGTACCGCAGTGGTTGGCATTAATTGTTATCCCCGCGCTACTACGGTCTCCTCTTTGATCCCTGGCTATTGTGCGGTAACCGTCTTGACTGCCACCCTCGCTGCTTACTGTGTCACCACGGTCCTTCAATGACCATCCACGGTTGTGCGGTAATTGTCTTGCACACTATGTTGTCCCTTCATCGCACTACCGCGGACTTGTTGATGACCCTTTGCGATGCGGCGGTGAACTTCTCATGACTGCTCCTTAACCGACATACCGCGAGCCCTTTTGTGGGAGGTCGTGGTATAGAGGTAAGATATGAGGGCTATAAAGGTTTAAATGTGGTAGCGGTATGGCGGTAAAATACACTTTAGCATTATGGATGGGGGGTAAAATATTTTTTTCATGAAAAAGATAGGAAAAAAATGGGTTCAAGTAGATAATAAGGTCTTAGAATTTTAATGAGATTTTTGGTTCTAGCGCAATCCTCATTAACTTGAGTTCTCAAAACCAATTGAAGTGTTAAATAAATCATCTTGTGCAATCTTATGGGGGAGAATTTTAATGTCCTTCGCACTTTCAATCCCAACCACCATCATATTCCTATCCTCCACAACAATATTTGAATCACCATTAAATTTAACAAAAAAAATATTCATCACAATTATCACAACAACCACCATATCTCAACACTCAACAACAATCATCATACATTAATCCACCTCCATACAATCCATACACCAACCAAGTTACTCTCAATCCAACAACTCCTCCTTTATCTACAACACCAAATAAAGAATGGGAGGACATGAAAGACACCCTTAATGACTTACAATTAGGAACAACAAAGAAGTCATTTAAATTCAAGGAGTTATTCCCATGTCCTTTTTATAACCCTATTTCCACCACACCTTTTCCTAAACATTTTGAGATCCTGGAATTTGAAAAATATAAAGGGAAAGGTGACCCAAGCAATCATGTTAAAGAATTTTATATGACTTATCATGATGTGTCATATAATGATAATTATCTCCTTCATTTTTTCCCTTGAAGCTTCGGTGAAAAAGCATTGGAGTGGTTCTTGAAACTTCCTCAGGGATCCATCTCTACTTTTATGGATTTATCCAAGAAGTTTGTGGCACATTTCTCCTATAATATTGAACATGAGGTTAACACAATGGAATTATGTGCTAATAAAAAATTTCATGGTGAAAACTTTGCAAATTATTTGCAAAGGTGGCGGGCTCAAACTAGCCATCTCTTGTGACACTTACCCAAAAAGTAATTGGTGAATATCTTTGTTGAAAATCTACATATAGAGATGGACTTTCATTTGTGTATTCATTGTGCCTCTACGTTTGATGAAATCATTGAAAAGGGTGTCACTATTGAGAAGAATCTTGTTGCTAAGGCATTAGTTAAAATCTATAAAGAAAACAACAATAAAACCTCTAATGGAAAATTTGTCTTTTGGAACAAGAACACTATTAATGATGGTCAACATGAATAATACTAAACATATTCAAGTGGCTAATACATCTCAAGCCTGAAAAAATGCACCCACCTCATCTACTACCAACACAATATTTATCCCCAAGGAACTCCCCAATCTCCAAATCAAGGAAATGCTAAATTCTCTTTCCCTCATTTGGGAGAACCCCTTGATGTAATGTTTCATAACCTATTCCAAGCTAATGCAGTGACCTTTCCAATTACCCAGCCTTTTGATGACACTAAACCAAAGCCTAATTGGAATAAATAAAATAAGTATTATGACTATCATTGGATTAAGGGACATTCCATTAATAAAACTATGAATCTCAATAATTATGTCCAGGACCTCATCGATAGAAGTGGAATTACCATTAAAGGGAATCAATTTACTTCATCTGATGCTCAACTACAGATATACCAAAACACCTTTCCACATCACTCTCAAGGGGCTAGCACATCCAATGCTAATTTTGGTCTACGTAATCCCAAAATAATAATCAAAAAATTGGACCAATAATATTGACTATACTAAAGTCTCTTTTAACTATGATATATGGTCGATTGCATCATACAATTGGATCCCTAAGTGTCTATGATTAAAGTGAAAGCCAAAGAACCCCAATGTGCAATCACCACCTGATGAGGTTGCATTACCATTCTTGTACCATCCAATGCATCCCAACAGCCTTATGTGAGTATGTAATATAATAGTTTGGATCATCTTCGTAAAAAACCCTATGAAAATATTCATTTTAGATCTGTTAATGTCTTTCACTATCCACCAATAAATCCTTACCAAAGCATTGTAAGACACTTGTGTTCCTACTGGAATTGATCCCATGTAATTCCAAGCATTAGTAGGAAACCTTTCATCTACCTATCAATTGGGTTTTAATCAACATGACATGCCACCAATTGATCTAACCCATAATCCTCCCCTACACATTGAAGTCCTCATTGCCAAACAAAAAGTACAGAGGGTCTTTTTATATAATGGTTCTACCCTTAACCTATATGCATTAAGTTATATAAAATAGGTGGGATACACTCAAGATGACTTAGACAATCAAGTGATTACTATCAAAGCATATTATAATAATGAACAAGATTTGGCTAGCACTATTTATCTCCCCATTCAAGTTGGCCCTGCCTTGTAGTATACCACATGTCACATCATTGATCTTGATCTCCCCTACAATCTCCTCCTTGATCACTCATAGATCTACACCATGAAGTTCATTCCATCCACCTATCATCAATGCCTTAAATTTCTACATAATGATATTGAATTCACTATCCATGTTGATCCTCACCCTTTCAAGTACTATCATGCTCTTGAGGCCTCCTTTCCTCATTCTCGATATTTTCCTAGCATTAAAGTGGCACCTTCCAATGCAGTTGTGTCTTCATCTTATGTTGATCACAACACACTTGTCACATCTTCCAATTCATCTGCTACCCTCAAGTCCACCTTTTCCAAGGTCAATATCATTGATAAGGGTTGTGGGGAAAATGAAATGAGCATCACTCTCAATGTGGGTACCATGCCTCTTTCTCCATAGGAATTAACAACTAAAATCCTTTTATCCACTACCTTCAAGTCTTTGGTCACCTTGGAACAAGAACAAATTGAAGAAGATATTAGCCAATGACTATACCATGAAGAGCCTGAGAGTTCTACTACACTCTAGGAATAATTTCAAGAGACTTATCCTATCAACCATAAAATGGATCAAAAATCCAATTACCAAGGAAAATTATTGGGGGGGATGAACAATCTATACTCAACCCACTGAGCTACCAACCAATGCTAAACATCAAGGACTTGGGTATGATGCTAAGAAAAAGACACCCTCCATATCACCTATTACTTCTAACAATGTCAATTTGGATTTCATTATTGTTGAAGATATTACAAACGAGGTCATTAAAGTCTCTTATGATGATTTGGATGTCTCCTCCCTATTTTCCACTTCCATCTTTATCATTGACCTCCCACTTTGTCATCTCGAACTTATTGATTGGGACCAATGTGGATTTGTACATCTTGACATGTTTTAGAATGATGAGATAATTATAGAACTCGTGGGTTTATATGAGGATGATACATTGGGCTTTATCTGTGAGCTTGATCAACATACCTACTTTGAAGAAGATGAACTCCTTAACCACAAAAGTAAAAACCAAGAAAACAATTCAAGATCTCTTAGTGAAAACCTCCCTGAGGCACTTCTTAATCAATCAAAAGTAAAAATAAAGGACCTGTATCCTCTGATGAAAACCTCTTTAAGGAATTAGAGGATGGGTACATTCATATTCCTCTCATGGGTACACAACCATCATAAAGGTCATCTATATTGATTGAAGAGACTAAAGAGATTAATATAAGCACCGTAACTGAACCACATATCACATATGCAAAAAATTCATTATCAGCAGAGGAGTGCCAAACATTATCTAATTTTATCCGACAAGGCTCAATCAAATTTTCATGGTAATATTCTGATATGTAAAGGTTTGATCCCGCATTAATGGTCCACCACTTGGATGTTCATCTTAATTTCAAGCCTGTTAAACAAAAACTTCACAAGATGCATCCTCAAGTCGCACTATTTGTTAAGGTAGAGCTCGAAAAACTATTGGAAGCTAGTTTTATCTAGCCTATAGATTACTTTGATTGGATCTCCTACATTGTCCCTATTTCCAAGCCAATTGAGTGTATTTGCATCTGCACTAACTTTTGAGATCTCAACAAAGCTTGTCAAAAAGATGATTTCTTGATTCCTAATATTGACATCGTTGTAGATCTGACAATAGTTCATGATATGTTATCATTAATGGATTTTTTTTAGGCTATTATCAAATCCACATTGCAATAGAGGATCAACATAAAATATCTTTCACAACTCCATCAGGAAATTTCTGCTATCAGGTCATGCCCTTCAGTTTGAAGAATATAGGTTCCACATAGCAACGTTTCATGATCATCCTCTTTCATGATCTCATTCACATCATCATGGAAGACTATGTGGATGATTTTCTAGGTAAATCAAACACTCAAGAAGAACATCCTCCTATTCGGGAATGCATCTTCACTCAATTGGAGCAATTCAATTGAGATTCAATCCAAAAAAGTGTTTCTTTGGTGTCACCTCGAGTAAGTTATTGGGCTTCATTGTGTCTAGGTGAGGATTGAGATTGATCTAGCTAAGGTTAAGGCAATTCTAGATATGCCTCCTCCTAAGACACTAAAATAGTTGATAGGTTTACAAGGTAAACTCCAACCTTTATGATGGTTCATTGCTCAGTTTGCTAATAAATGTCAACCTTTCAATCATTTTCTCTTCAAAGATACCACCTTCAAGTGGGATGACTCATGTCAAAAAGGTTTTACAAAATCAAAGAGTATTTGGCTAATCCACCCATCCTAATGCCTCATGTATCAGGTAAACCATTGTTGTAAATCTTTGCTACCTCAATGACATTGGGGGAATTTCTTGCATAGCATGATGAGAATGGCAAGGAAAGAGTAATGTACTACATCGATTTCACACTTGTTGGTTACAAACTTAATTACACACCCATGGAAAATGCATTTTTGGTTGTTTTCTTCAGTTATCAAAAGCTCAGACACTATATATTCAGTCACTCAATCAAAATTATTTCCAAAGTTGACCCCCTCGAGTATCTACTATCAAACATCTTTAATAGGTTGTATGGCTAAATGGATCATGATTCTTAGTGATTTTTGTACTGATTATGTAGACTGTAAGGCAATCAAAGTTCAAGTCATCACATATCAATTAGTAGATGCTCCTTTAGTGGATGGTTACCTATTGATCATAGAATTTCTAAATGAGTCGGTCTTCACTATCACTTAGCAAGCACCATGAAATTTATACTTTGATGGTTCATTCACTCAACATGGATCAGATGTGGGTATCCTCTTTGTTACCCCTCAAGGATATTTTATACCTAAATCATTCATATTATCCTTCCCATGCATGAATAACATTGCATAGTATGAAGCTCTTATCACTGGTTCAAAGATAGTAATTCAATGGAATGTCAGCCATCTACATGTATATGATGACTCCCAACTTATCATTAAACAAGTCAATGATAAGTTTCTTCCTTAAAATGCATGGTTGATGACTTCAAGAAATATTTTAACTACATTCAGTTTAAGAAAGTTCCTCATCTTCAAAACAAAGCAACAGATGCCATGGCTAAAATTGGGTCCTTATTAGATATGCCTTGTGATCACCATCAATGTGAATTCCTAGTTGAGAAATTGTTGATGCCCGCATATGCTCTTCCAAAAATCGAGATGGTGTGTGAAATTTTTGGTCCTCGGTCACCCTAGTATCATGAGGTTTACACCTTCCTCCGTGACAACATCTTACCACCTAACCTCACCTAAAATCAACATCAATCCTTCATCCAATGCTCATCCAGTTACACCATACTTGGAGACACCTTATATTGTAGGGGGTATGATAGTTCCTTACTGCAATGTCTAGACAATATAGAAGCTAACTTGGCATTATAAAAGAAACATAGTGGTATTTTTGGGGCACATCTAAAGAAGCTTCTTCATACTAGTTAATATGTTAAGAAAATGTGTCTCAACCTTGCAACTACATAAGGTATTGTTGATAAATAAGGTATTTTTCAGCTGACGATGGGGGGTGTGGGGGGGATCCCCCCCATGAGGGGTCCAAGAGATCATCCCCCCAGTTGGGGTCCAGGGGGAGCACCCTCGAAAGGAAAATTTTATTTATATTTTATTATTGTTAATCTAGATTGTTCATCATTATGTCTCATATTCGACAATCGATATTTTATTATCTTGACTTGCCCTAGAAGGTAACCCAATTTTGTAAGGGACTTATATTATGGTTGTGTATTGTGATGTATTCTGAGAGTCTAATAGTGGTTGTGTTGCCTCTAGATCTTTAGGTGGTGATACTCCTGTGAGAAGCTTGCTCCACAAGTATATTGTAACCTTTATGATTTCTAAATAATATATTGGGTGGCTTTTGGAGTTTGGGGTTTTTCTCTCGAAAGGGTTTTCCCCATGTAAATCATTATGTTTATTATTAAGGAAAAAACAGGTTTTGAAGGGGCCCTAAAACCCTTTAATAGCAAAGAGCAAACAGATATAGAAAGAAATAGAACAAATCAGAGAATAGTGAGCTGCCAAAAAAGAAGATCAAAAAAGAACCAGCCCATAGGTAGCACTACAAAAAATCAGCAAAAACCCAACAAAAGTCCAGCCACTAGGCCAAATTCCTCAGGATGTCTACCACCTCCTACTCTAGATTGTCCATATTTAGCGTTGCTTTCTTTATCTCCTAAATTTTAACAGGGAACTTGTTAGCCTTCCTCTTCAGATTTGCTCTAGTTATTTTGCTTGGACCGACAGCCTTTGCCTGGCTTTGTTCTTTTTCAGTGTCCAGATCCACAGCAGTCCTCACGTGATAAACATTCTCCAGATTTTCAACCATCATATTCATTGTGTTCGTAGTAGATTTTAAAATCTTGTGTCTCATTTTCATCACCATCTAGATAGACTCTTTTATGTTCTTAAGATTTTCCTCCATAGCAGAAAGCTTATCATCATGGTTACTCTTAAATTGTTGAAGATCTTCAAATGTTTTCTTGAGGCAGTCCACCACGTATTTCTTTTCTTCCTTAGTCCATAAATTAGTGGCCCTTTCTTTGTCTCTTATTGTGTTTTCAATCAGATCAGGTCCTTCCAACTTGTTGCTAATAGCCCTTTGATTCAACTTAATTTCCTTAATCTCAAAAAAAACCCATCTCATCAGCCTAAAAAATTCCACAGACCCATTACAAGAAAAAGTAAGGATATCAACAGGAAACTTGTGTTCAACTTTGAAGTAATGGTCATCAACCTTGAGATCATTGGGAAAACAAGGCCTATCCTCTCTGTCAGTGGCAGGGTAGCTAGAATATTCCAACAAGGTGGCCAACCAAGAATCATCCTGATTAGTATCATAGGATGGATCCTCCAAATCCTTTAGTTTAACCTTCTCCTAGGGAGAGACAATAGATTTTCCTTTCGCCTTAGATTTAGCATCTTTAGAACCCGAGAAAAGAACCTTAACTCTACCTTTAGAGGTTATAGAACCAAGTTTAGAGGGGCCACTAGCTTTAGACTTACCTTTTCTACTACCATTCCCCAAATCCTTCAAGGTCCGGCCAACCTCATCCTCCAAATCAATTTTCCATTCTTCCTTTTTCATGTAACTAGTACCCAATTCATCCTTAGTTGAAACAGAATGAGGAGAAGGGTATGAATGGGACAGAGCTGGCATAGATTTGAAACTCTCAAAGATTAAGACAAGCAAGCCCTCATGAATGATAGGGTATCTAATAGGGTTCAAGCTATGGTCATTAAGGCTGGCATTCAAAGAGTTGGAAAGATAGAAATGGAAAGAAACCCTTACCTGATATCGGAAGTGGTTGAGGAACACGAAATGGTAGCCAAAGACCCTAGTGTATCTTTTATCCAAAGTAATGTATTCCATGATCACCTTGAACACCTCCCTCTAGAGCAATTTGATCTTATTGGAGTCATAACTGGTTTTGGAAACCCTGCATAGGTCCTCTTTTTCCTTCTCTATCTTTGAAAACTTTTTCACAGCCTGGTCTGAAAGTTTCTTGTCCCTGTAAAATTTGAGACCCTCCATGGAAAGCCTCATAACCTCAACAATTAATCGCTCATCGATGGCAAAATTTCTCCCAAACAAATTTACTTTACCATTCTTCCATTCCTTGGTAAAATACCTAGTGACCTTCTGGTCCCAACCATGGAGTTTTTCAATATAAGTGGTAATCCCACCCTTCTCCAATAGAGGCCACACCTTAATGTTATTCCTCAACTCCTCACAATCTGTCGGTTCCACACGGTGATGCTCACCACCCATATTGGAAAAGTTACAAGCCCACTCAGAAGACCCCTGAAATCCACATAAACCGATAGCCAAAATACCCAGAAAGCGTGTGAGGCACAAAATATCGGAACTTAGCTATTAATTATTTGGTACTCCGGCCTTCGATATGAAATAATTGAGCAACAATTCTGAGACTGCATGAATTGACACTCATATCCCATAATCATTAATTGACAGGGGAATTTGAAACCTTCCTGTGAATTCTATAATACCTCAATAAGGATATGACATCAACCTCCAACATAAATCATTATGTTGTGGTATGCATGACATTTGTGTTTATTTTTGTTTAAGTTTCTTTAACTATTAAATATTTGTAAGAGTTTTGCATTATTCTCCTCTCAATATTAGTGTAGGAAGTTGTTCTGCTACCTTAGCTTGCTTACATAATATTGGCCCACCATGGAACATGATGCATATGAATTTGTTAAGAAATGGGTTCATTTTCTACAATATGCAAACTTGATACATCCGTCATCTCAAGCGTTGCAACCCATTACTTCCCCCTAGCCCTTCTTGTAATGGAGCCTTGATTTGGTTGGAAAGATACATCTACCATCATCCAATGTCCACACCTTTATCATCATCACCATTGAATATTTTACTAAATAGGTGGAAGGTATTCCACTCACTTTCATCATCAACATCCAAATTTCCAAATTCATCCTATACCATATCATTTGTCAATGTGGTATCCCCTTCGCCATCATTATTAATAATGGTAAACCATTCAAAACCAACATGTGTGATAATTGTGCAATCAATTCCATATCTATCATCATTGGTCCACTCCATGCCTCAAGGTAATGGCCAAGCTAAGGAAAACAATAAAACCTTAATCATAATCCTTAAGAAGGTTGTCAATGAAACTAGTTGTGATTGGCATCTCAATCCCACCCTTAGGGCCTACCTCACTAGAATTTGTACCCCTACCAACACCACTCCCTATTCACTTGTCTATGGTGTTGACTTTATCTTTATGATAGAATTCAAACTCCCCTCGCTCTGCATCTTATTGAATAACATGATGGGGAGTATCAGATTGCATGCCTGAGTCAATTATAGATTTTGGATGAATGACACCTCAACACCTATAACCATCTTCAAGATTACCAAAATAGGTTGAGAATAATCTACAACAAGATTAGGCCTCACTAATTCCATCTTGACGATCTTGTTCTTAAAGAGAATCAACGAACCCAACAAGACTAAGAAAAGAAAGGAGAATTTGAGGCTAATTGGCTGGGTCCTTATGTCATCATGTAAAGTATGGTTCTAGAGCATATTAGTTGGCTACGCCTAAAGGTGATCACTCAGATGAACCCATCAAAATCATCCACCTCAAGAGGTTCTATTCTTAAGTCAGCTAATTCATCCCACCATTTCAAAAATTAGAAGAGTACAAAAAAATAAAAAAATAAATATACATAATAGTAAAGAGAAATAAGGGGTCCTACGGTGAAAATCACCCCTGGTGGTGCCTTGGACTACTATATTTGGTAAAAACCTGGCAAAAAGAACCATTTGTATGGGGGCACAATCATTATCTACCTCGTATCCCCTTTTTTCATATGATTTCACTTGTCCACTTGTCATCTTATCTATCCTATCCATATCCATATCATATCCATCCTATACATCTTAATCCCACTTTCCATCTCATGGTATATTTTGGTTGAGCATTCGATAATTTGGATCTACTATCCTAATTCCTAAGCTTCATTTGTTTATTCTGGAGTGCACCCCCTGGGTCTCAATGTATTCTTGGTATTCAAAATCCTTTTATCAGTTAGGCCTTCATTGGTTGTCATCAGTTGTATCTAGTGTACATAGTTTTGGTCATGTGCTCCCATCTAGGTCCATCATTGTATATCAGTCATTAGGTCTCTTCTTTGCGTTCATGTGTTGCCAATATTTCATCTCTAGCTAGATTTTACAACAAATTTCATCAACCCCTGAGGTTCCAAGTGTTCTGACTATCCCTTGCATAGGAATCCTAGAATCTACCCCGTCCATCTTTGGTCTTCATAGGATATATCATTTCTCACATCATACCACATCAACCCACCTTTCGTGCTCATGGAAAAGGATATTTTTGATCTATTGTTATTTTTGGGTGCTTTTGAATTTTTGTTTATAGTTTGAGCTTCCTACTCTACCTACTTGAGGTTTTTGTGATCCATCATATCATGGTGTGCTTTGATTGGTATAGATAGGGGCTTATCTTGAATTTTTTTATTATGATTTTCTAGTTGCCTCATGTTGTACCACCAAGATCTATTGTGATATTTTTTTATGTTGGGGTATCCTCTTATGTTTGTGATTTCCCAACATCAGCTCCTCCAAAGCCCTCCGTGACTTTGTAGGATATTGGACAACCTTTTAATTGTTGTGTCAGTCTTATGCATGTGATATGCAGTCACCTTTTTTCCTCATACTCTAGTGCATAGTATCTCATGCTAAATCAAATTAAGTGCTCAGTACATGGTAGTTTAATATATAAAACCAATTTTCTCAAAATCGCATCCTACCATCTACCATTCCATCATCCTATCTTTCATATCTATGCTCATTATTCCTTTTCCTAGTTATTGGGTTTTTAATGTGTAAACATGTCCCCCTTTCACTTTTTCTATCAGGTTTGATTCGATTTTGGTTGATACACTATGGTTCCACCTATCATTTACCCATCTTTTCATCATTTCATTATCATTTTCATTGTATAAATTTGTTTAAAATTTTTTTATTCTAAGCATATTTTCATCATTTCATTATCATTTTTGTTGCGTAGAGTTGTTTAAATTTGTTATTCTAAGCATATTTTCATCATTTTTATTATCATTATCATTGCATAAAGTTGTTTATAATTTGTTATTCTAAGCATCTTTTCATCATTTTATTATCATTTTTGTTGATTAAAGTTGTTTAGAATTTATTATTCTAAGAATATTTTCATCCTTTTCATTATCATTTTCATTACTCATTTAAGTCTATTGTGTAGTGTTTTCATACAATTAAATTCATCCATTATATTTAGTTGTCTTACATATTAATCCATGTGCATACATTATTCATTTATTTACATTCATTCATACATTAAATGCATATATCATCACCATATATCATCCATCAGTATCACAAATCATCATAACATTATTAGAACTCATCTATGCATATATGCATACCCATCCTACATCACACGTGTTAGTCTACATGGTATCACATCTGCATAACACACATAAAGATGCATCTTGCATCACAAACCGTCAATACCATGCATCAAATCATAATATCACATACATCACATATACATAATCATACATGTACATAAAATCATACACGTCACATGCCTAATACATCCATTAAATAAACCCATACATAAATAAATTAATGTACAGTCACATAATCCATATCCATATCCACAAATAAATAACTATCTAGTCGCATGCATCCATAGACATCCTCAAAACAATAAAATGTCCATATACATATCCATCAAATAAATGAATGGATATAGTATAGTCCATGTTCATGAATCATCCATGTAATACATCAATACAATACGTCCAGGATCATTATCCTAATAAAAAATGAATGTCATCATTTGTACACATTGACTCATCACTCATCTACCAAAACCTATGTATCTCAAAAATGTCACTTGTACATTTCTCTCGCCTATCAACTTCAACCTGCATCTAAATGTGTTGGGAAGGGTGGCACTCCCCCTGATCATGTTGGTCCTCCTCCTCTACCTCCCTGTGGGGGACCCATCAATCCACTCTCAGATCTTGACCACAGCTATGGGGACTCGCTTCAACCTAAGCTCACTACCTCTGATAAACTCGATCTCCTCCCAGCCTCTGAGATAGCAAAATAATATAGATCCTTGTAGTATTATGTCTCCATACATGCACACACCTATTGTTCTGTCATCTTCGTAATCCCCCTCCTCCCCTAACCCTTAGCAATATCCTACTCTATCTGATAACAGTCTTTGTTTCCCTATAGTCATGCCCGCTCTAACTCCTAGTAATCATAGGCTAATCTTGGACTACCCCTCTCTACAATGAATATATGTATGTCCCCTAAAAACTATCTACAAGAGCTTGTAGATTGTCCCACTCCATTGTCCTCATATACAATTCATTTTGAGACTATCGTAGCAATCTATGTAGTTGTGAAATTGTGCTCTTTGTTATGGATAATCTACCCTCCACATCCATCCCCCTATTCCCCCTCAAATTATCATGGTAGAATCACATTATCAAGGATTGGCATGCTAGGCGATCTCTTCTACTCCCCATCTACCTCTATCTATTGATCCTCCACCTACTCTTCCCCCTCTCCATCTCCTATCTCTCCCTCCTATTGGATCTTGATATCTCCTCCATAATGTCCTCCCGCTCCTACTGCTTTGTTTGACTAGTAACGCTCCTCCTCCTCACTCTTCTCACCTCCCCCACCACTGGCTCCATCCTCCCCACTAATGGAACCCCTCTTGAAAGCAACATCATTCCTATTTTGTGTCCCCTTCACCACTCTATGTACCGTGGTGTGACACTTAGTCATCAACCCATCCCTATTTATCCCAAATCACTTCCTCCAAGTCTCTCTAGGAGCGTTCCATTGTCCTCGAGGCTATTTGAAGCCCCCACTCCCTTGTCTCTTGTGATAATCGAGTGATCCTCTCCACACCCTCTCGAATATCCTAAACTACCCTGAAATTTTGTGTCACTCAATTAATTGTGGATCTCTCAATCAAAGAGGGGTATCGACCTATGATGTAGCACGAAGTGAACATATATCAGCACCACTCCTCATCCTCCTCCTAGTTGTCTACCTCCCTATATGACCTCCAGCTAATGTCTCCCTTTTCCACCTCATCTAATAAAGTCCTCCACAGAGCCATACTCCATACCTCCCAATATCGTAGCTCCAATCTCCAACTCAAGACCATCAACTCATCTACAACCTTCATTGTCCTCTCCCCAATCAATTTTGCCATGTTGATATGCTCTCATACGCACACATGCAGGATGGTGATGTCAGTGAGGCTCAAACCTCCCTTGTAGCATATTGTGTATATGTCTCTATGTAGTTATGCCAATAGACATGGGTTCCATGCATACCTTTTTTACCACTCCTCAATCCTAATTACCACATTCCCCATTATCAAGTTGAAGAACCTCCCACTCATGTGCAATAGGATCACCTCATTGATAAATCCACATAGATACAGTGTCATCACCGACACCAGCTCCCTAAACCTGTCCACATCTAGTGCCCTCCCTCAGGTGGGAAAATTTTCTCTCCCAAACATCCTCTACAACAAGTCGAGCACCACCTATGCACTCAACACTAGTACTTACGGCCCTAGAATCGGTAGTCTAAGGATTTTCCACATTTCCTCTAGGATAGTTTCCATCTCCCATGTCAGGAGATCAAAATGTCTTCGAGCTCCACCACTCCACCAACATTGTAAGCAAGGGCATGTGTGTCTAGATTACTAGCATCCTAACCACATATGCCAATCCATGTAGGCATCCTAGCATGCCCAATCCTCCTCTGAAAATTATGATGCCATTAGGAGGATCATCGATCGTCTCTTACACTTTTGTAAGCTCGTTGTGGCCTGCATTCATCCAATCCAAGTGTCAATTCTCCTCAATTTTCTATTTTTCCTATCTTTTTTAAACTCCTCTGGTGGATCCACTCCTTAGTCACATCCACAAATCCCCTAGCAAATCCACCCCTTTAGGGTGCATTCGCCTATCCTCTAACGAATCTGCCCCTTGGTGCATCTACCTATCCTCTGAAGTATCCACCTCTAGGTGAACCCGCCTATCCCCTAGCACATTTTCCTTTATGTAGTGCATCTACTCCTCTCTCGAATTCGCCCCTTGGATGAATCTGCCTTTCCTCCAGATCCGCCTATTTAGCACAGATCTGCCCCTTGGGAAAATCCACCTACTCTTTGGTGGATCTACCTATTATAGGTGCATTCGCCCATTTTTTGTGGATCTGCCCTTGGTAGATCCACCTATCCTCGAGTGGATCTGCCTATTCTTAGTGAATTCTCCTATTTATAATGCATCTACCTTTAGACAAGACCACCTTTCCACTAGTGGATTCACCTATTCTAGGCACATTCACCCTTCCTCCCTACATGGGTAGATCTGCCCTATCATGTTGGGTGGATCCACCCAAAGTATGATTTTAACTTGTAATTAATGCATCAAAATTGAAAGTACAAGGAAAAATTCCATCACATACCTGACCACCTCGGTCTCCCTGTTGTGCCCATGCCCTCAAAAAATCTGCTTAGTGTGCAATTTCACGTCCACGTGCCATTCTCCTTGCTCTACTTCGCTTTATCTCTTGAGTGATTAGGATTAGAATGAATAGTAATTACGCCTAATTATTATTTATAGCTGACCCCAATTACCCTAATTCCTCTATTTCACCCCCATTTCCTTCCTGTAACTCCTTTTTCCTTTCTTCCTCATTTTTCATTGCGGATCCACTATTTTCCCTCTTTCCATCTTTCGAGAGGTCGCTCGAGCCCCTTTTTTTCCCATCCACCCTCTCAAGGGGGCATCACTCCCTCCATATCACTTTTTCTTCTACTTCTTCCAATTCCTCCATGTTGGGGAATCTCCTCATGTGATTCTCTCTTCTAGTCATCTATATTTTAATCTTATTTGAAACATCATTCTTTTAACATTATTTCAAAGAGGGGAAAAATGCAAACACCTAAAATTGACCACTTGTGTTTGGTCAATTTTACCCAATCATTTCATCTAATCCCTTCCTATCCACATTAATTAAATAATATTATGATTATTTAATTAATATTTTCAATTTCCTCTAAATATTCTAAGGTCCTAAGGTAATTAATTAATCAATTATTTACCTTACCTTTCCTCCCACTTCATTTTCAAATTAAATAAATACCTTTATTTATTTTATTTAATCATTCTATTTCCTCTTAGGAATTAATTAAATCATTTAACTCCCCTTTTTCTCTCCCCACTTGTCACATCCTACATCATCCCTCATTATCTCTTGATCCTAATCTTAATCCCCACCCTAAGCATGTGCACACACTTAGTCAAAGATTAAAAGGTGTCACATCCTCCAACTTTTCCCACTTGCATCCTAATCATTTTCAATAAGCCTAATCCTCATCTAACCCACCCCTTAAGCACTTGCACATTCCTAATCCCCTAATTAGGAAAGAGATAATCTTATTTCCATTTATTTCCATCCACCTTGCCCCCTCAGCCTTAAAGGCTTTCCCTTTTTGGAGAAGCAACCCCACATGGGTACTTTCTCTAAAGTACAGCTAAGGAATTTTAATTTTTTTTATTCTCTTTCACCTCATCATCTTGGAATGTTGGACAAGGAAGACCTTTATGAAAAATATTTTCCCCATCCCCCAAGGTACCCTCCAAGTATCAATCTCCCTCTTAAACCTCCACATGGTGACACTTGTCACCATCCTAGGCCTTGGGAGGTTAACTCTCTTGCATCTCCTCCCATGATGCTACTTGGAATCACCTCATGAGTTGAGATGTCTCAACCCTTCCTAGCCCTTGATCTCCCACCTTGCAATCCTAGCCATCCATCCAAATCATCCTCACATCAAATGCTAAAAATTTAGCCATTTTATAGGATCCATCATCTTTGAGAAAATTGGTAATGTTATGATGTCAAAATTTTGTTGAGCACATGTCAAATCTGACTGCACCATTGCAATCTACACATCGAGAGCTTCAACATACTGTGTCTTCATCGAATTCCTAATAGGTTAAAGCTTTTTATGCCCTTATCTTGATTGTTACTTGATTTTGTGTTTTGTTGGGCTTTGCATTCCATTTCATTTCATTTTAAAGCATAATTTCACTACACACAAACAATTGATAGATTGGGATGATGAAAACTTAAGATTATATATTCAATCAATAGTCGCCAACACATAAGATATATCTAACATGTATAATAAAAAATGAAATAGTATGTATATAAGAAAAAATTAGGTAGAAAACCCTTTTCAAGATAAAATCCACCACCAAAAGATGTTCATAGTTATATTATTCAAAATCAATATCAATTCAATACAACAGGGTCTTTGAAACCTTTTACAGAGTTTCAATCTACAACATACCCTTCATCTACAATCACTCTAATGTTTACACACCAACAATGTGCAATCCAATATTGATTTTTCCAATATGTACATGAGTAACATTGGCACATTCACACAAATTGATATATATAGGTGTTCATGGGAGTAATAATTTATATAATTACCCAACAAACTCATAAAATACCAAGTGATGTAGCTATAATCAACCCATGCATGACATCAACATATTGCATAAACCACCAATTGTAATGTCTTTGCATGGACAACTGCCTTGTAAAATTTATCACTACTACACACTATGAATCAATAGTTACAACCTTATCACTATCGATATACATGTATGTTTCTAGTATAGCCAACACTATCAACACTTTCCAGAGCTCGCACCAACATAATATTACTTCTAATTGCTTGTAGTATCTAGTGTCATCTTTCAAAATATTATCCTACTACCAAATTGTGTCACATGAACTCTAGTTCAATTGCATGTGGTTTTAGATTGTAATTCATGCTCCAACAAAAAAATTATTTCATATGTTGTGAGTTATTTTGAAATGCCTTGGAGTTTCTCCCACAACCTAACAATATGTGAATCATCATATATGATGTACTACAACACCTACAATGTCGTCTTTATATGTAAATCACTATGCCTATGCCTATTTTAGTTTCACCACCTATCACCACAAAGATGTAGAGAAACTCTTCCTACGAGGACTCTTTGTAGGTAAATATCCCCCATACCAAGGAAATATGGAAAATGTGTCATAAAAGGTGGAAGTGAAACTAAGATAATATCAAGTGTATAAAAATGTGTAAATGGAGATAGATAGAGGATTGAGGAATGAAACAACATAACAAGAAAATGATACATTATTAATATATAATTGTAGAAAAATATTTTAATCAAAATTATTTAAAATTTATATTAATATACAAAAAAATTGATTATAATAATTCACTTTAAAATTAGAAGACAAGAGTCTAACATTTCTTAATGTGGTTTTACTTTTTAAAAGGTGATGGATCTTTGTGACTTGTTGCATCATTATCTATCTAGTAAAATTGGAGTGCTTCTCCCCTCAAGATAATTTCTTCCACAATGTCCCTATTTCCATGGATGAGCTAGAGTAGGTAGTTTTCATGATGAAATAAGATAAAACCCTAGATCCAAATGAATGTCTTATTGAGTTCTTTCAATTGTTTGGGCTATTGTCAAATATGGCATTTTGGATGCCTCTAAGGAATTGGGCACTTAAAAATGTTAAAATCTCTCAATTACTCTTTTCTAGCCTTGATTCCTAAGAAAGATTATGTTTTGATTTATTTTTATGTCTAGCGTGTAGTTCTCTACAATACTATCAATAAAATATTTTTCAAAATTTTTACTAAGTAGTTGAAATGACTCCTTCCTTTATCATTTCCCTAAAACAAGGGGTTTGTACAAGGACACCAAATCCTCAATGGTATCATTTACATTAATTAGATATGTAAGTAGAAAAGTTATATGTCCATGAAACGATATTTTTAAGGTTTATGATAGAATTTTCTATAAAATTCTCGAACACATCATATGTGCCTTTGGTTTTGATGATAAATGGATTCAATGGTCATATCTTGTTGCACCTCTCATATTTATGTGCTTATAAATGGTTCTCCCTTTGCTATTTTCCATTTTGAAATAGGCCTACATCAAGGAGTTCCTCTCTTCTTGTATCTCTTTCTCATTCTAGTAGGACTTTGCATGTTTTAAAGAAAATTATTTGGGATCTATTTATGGATTTCTCCTCCTACAAGGTATGGATCCACTCACCCATCTTCAATTTATGGATGAAATGTGTTTAATAGGAAAGGCCACTCTTGAGGAAGTGATTATTCATAAGTGAGCTCTTGAAATTTATATTAGTGTGTCTAGTCAAGTCTCAAATCAATAGATGTCTTAGATTTCTTCTTCCACATCGACCCTCATCTTCGAGAATACATCTTACTAATTTTCTTCATTTCCAAGTTGCTTCTACTCCTTTCCGATATTTGGTTATCCCTATTTCTCCCACTTACTACCAAATTGTATTGGAGATGGTGTGTGGAGGAGCAAGCCTTATGAGGGAGAATTTTAAAGCTCAAGTACTTGAATCTAGAGAATCATTATTTCATTCCTAGAATGTTGACCCTTGGTAGGGGTTCTAAAATATGAAAAAAAAATGAAGTTGGGAAGCAATCTAATTAATTGTTGGCAAGGGTGATTGTACTATTTTCTTAGATGATGTGTGCGACCAACATAGTCCTCTCTATGTGAAATTTTACAATCTCCTTGAATAAAATATAAATGTATTGAAGTTGGATGGAGTTAAGTTTCTTTTTATAGTATGAAGTCATTGAAGATGGTGTAAGGATTTGAAAATTGATATCTAAATATTTTTGGTTGAGTCAATAATTCCCTCTTCTCATTAAACATTTAGCTCAAGTTTGAGTTTTTCAAAAGGCCTTTTTAGATAAGTATTTTGACATTCTTTAATGGGGACTAAGAGGTCATAGGATTTACATAGTGTGAATTGGTTATAAAACTCTTAATGGAAAACCCTAAAATTAAAAACTCTAAGCTTTGAAAAAGGATATATCATCCTAAATGTTGGTCATAGGTTAACACTTCCATGTGGCTAGTAGATTTAGATAGATTTCTTGTAAATGTAATCAAATATTTATCAAATAGGATCCTAATCAATCTAAGGAAACACTAAGGTTAGAAATTATGTGTGAGAATTCTAAGTCAAAAAACAATTTCCAGATTTCTACTCTTTATGTTGAATGTGTTGATTGCAGAACATTAATGATTTTCAATGTTTGCATATCAATGATGGAACAATGTTAAATACCCTTGGAGACCCGCCTCTAAGAGACGTGTCTCCACACATGGAGACACGTCCGCTCATGGGACGTGTCCCTTTGGGCGCGCGGGTCCCAAAGGCAACCAACTAACACTCGATTAAGTAAACACAATACACATGCCCTCTCATACATGGTGGATATGTATAATATGAGTTCCAAATTTAATTCAATGCAGAATTTGATCATCATTTTATTATTTCGAATTTATGCATGCTTATAAATTTGTTTTACTTATTTCCAAAAATATATTTAAGGATTAAATTCGATCACATATAAATGATGATGATGATATTTAGCAATCATCATTTATATCTGATTGAAGCTATATCTCATTAACACTCCCTCTTAGCCAGGGAAGATATTTCAAATCAAATAAGTAGAGATATCACCTTCACACGTGATATCGAAGATATGGTATGTTTTACTCAATATTGTCAAGTCACATGACATTCTTCATAACACATCTTCATTATGGTATGTGCACTGACATCAAGTCACATGATGTCTACCATAATTCATGGCATATCCACGGATATAAATATCCACCATGATAATCTCTCAAGGATCACAATGATCTACAGATGACATCAAGTCCCATGATATCCATCAAAGTGTCCAAGAGATACTATCATGACATGTCCACAGCTATCAAGTCACATGATATCTATCGTGATAGTTTATCATTGTAGAGTCGTCACTTTACAATGTCAAATACAAGTGTTCATTATTAGAAAGATTGTCATCTTTCAATAATGTACACAGGGGGAGTAGGCCCATAAGGTCATGGAGTCACACACATGACAAAAAGAGTTTACACATTAAACATCCTTATATATTAGTACAATTTATAAACAATTTGTATTTCAAACATAAATATCAAATTACATTTCAACCATACCAAGTTTCTTCTTGAAGTGCTCTACCTTGATTCGGGAGAGAGGCTTGGTGAGAATGTCTGTAGTTTGATCATTTGTACTAACATACTCCAACTGGATCACTTTCCTTTCCACCATATCTCTTACATAATGATAGGGGATCTCAATGTTCTTGGATCTATCATGGAAGACAGGATTTACAAAGAGTTTGATGCAACTATGATTATCAAAATGAATAATTGTAGGATTCAAGGGCTCACCAAAGAGTCCCACAAGCAATTTACGAAGCCAAACTGCTTCTCTTGATCCCATAGAGGCTGCAATGTATTCAGCTTCTATTGAGCTTTGTGCAACTGAAGACTATTTTCTGTAAATCCAGGAGATCATAGCCGATCCTAAACTGAAGCAACATCCTGATGTGCTTTTTCGATCGGTTACACTTCCAGCCCAATCTGAATCAAAGTACCCATGTAGATCTAGTTGGTTATTTTTGTAAAGAAGACCATATCCAATAGTGCCTTGAAGATATCTCAGAATATGTTTCACAATGATTAGGTGAATTTCCTTTGGCTCACATGAATAGGCTGAGAAGATTCACTGCATAGCAAATATCAGGTTCGGTGTTAACCAAATACATCAAGGATCCAATCATCTATCTATAAAGGGTTGGATCTGCACACTTGGATTATGTTGCTCTTCTTTCAGTTTGTGAAGGTTGGTTTCCATAGGTGTAGACATGCGTCTACAGTCCAACATTTCAAATCTCTTCAGAATATCAATAGTATACTTCCCTTGGTTTAGTATAATGCCCTCTGATTTCTGCCATACTTCCAAACCTAGGAAGTAGTGTAGAATGCCCAAGTCTTTCATGTCAAATTCAGAAATTAGATCCTTCTTTCCTTGAGCAATGAGGTGACCTTCTCCTATTATCAGCAGGTCATCAACATATAAAATAATTATTAGCATATCACCTTTGATTACCTTGAAGTAGAGGTTGGAGTCAGCATTATTTTTGGAAAATCCTAGTCCCAAGAGATAGTTGTCAATTCTTTCATACCAGACCCTGGGAGCCTGTTTAAGTCCATAGAGGGCTTTCTTCAGTCTGCACACATGTGAGTCAGGTTTATGTATCAAAAAAGCTTCAGGTTGTTCCAAATAGACTTCCTCTTCAATGGTTCCATTCAGGAAGGCAATTTTCACATCCATTTGATGGATCTTCCAGCCTTTAGCTGCAACAATGGCTAGTACTGCTCTTACCGAGTGTAGCGGGTAAAAGGTGCAAATGTTTCTTCATAATCAATGCCTTACTTTTGAGAAAAACCTCTTGCCACAAAACGTGCTTTATGTTTTTATATACTGCCATCAACAGCATGCTTGATTTTGAAGAGCCATTTGGAAGAGACAACAAATTTCTCTTTCGGTCTAGGCACTATATCCCATACATCATTCTTTAGAATGGACTAATATTCCTCTATCATTGCATCCTTCCACGCTTGATGTCGGAAAGCTTCTGTAACACTGGCAGGTTCTGAGTTTGTGATGTTGTTCATTAGAGCAACATAGCTAGAGAACCGTTTGGGTCTTTTGCTTTCCCTTAACATTCCTTTGGGTGTTGCATGATCCTCGACTTCTTTGATCATCTTTTTGGCCCAAAGTGGTCTCTTTCTGCCGTTGTCATTTGTATTCTCATTTGAAGTAGAAGGAAGTTCATGTGGCATTTCCTCAGGATGCTCCCAGTGAATCTCAGGAATAGGTTCCATTTCAAGTACTCTAGGGGAATAGGTTTCTATCTCACTAGAACTCCCTACCCTCTTGAATGCAATGTCTTCTTCAGAGATGACATCTCTGCTCAATTCAATTTTTTTTTTGCCCGGGTATGAATATCCTATAGGCTTTGGAGGTTTCACTATAACCCACAAATACCCCCTTCTTTCCAGAAGGTTCTAGTTTGAATCTCTTCTCTTTGGGCACATGAATATAGACAAGACAGCCAAAAATCCTAAAATGACTAATGTCAGGTTTTATGTCGGTAAAGGCTTCTCCAGGAGTTTTGTTATCAAGATGGGAATGAGGACATCTATTTTGGATATAGACAGCAGTCCTAGAGGCATCTGCCTAGAAAGAAGCTTCAATTTTTTGGTCAAGCAACATTGCCTTAGCAGCTTCTACAATGGTTCTATTTTTTCTTTCAGCAACCCCATTTTGTTGAGGGTTGTAGGCAACTGTGAACTTCCTCTTAATTCCAACACTCATGCATAATTCCTTAAAAATTTTAGAGGTGTATTCTTTCCCATTGTCTGTCCTTAAGGTTTTTATTTTCTTTCCAGAAATGTTTTTAGTAAGGGCTTTGAACTCTTTGAACCTTTTGAGGATTTCTATTGATTCTTTACACTTAAGGAAATAGATCTAGGTTTTCCTAGAGAATCATCTACAAATATGACATAGTATAGAAATCCTCCTTTAGAGGGTACAAACATGGGTCCACATAAGTCTGAGTGAACCAGTTCTAACACATTTAGGGTTTTGTTCAAACTATTGGGAAAGGATCCCTTTGTATTCTTTCCTAAGGCACAACCTTTACAAGTTCCTTCATGAGATAGTTTTAACTTAGGTAAGCCTGTTACAAGTTTTTCCATAGAAGGTAGGGCACGGAAATGAAGGTGTCCTAATCTTCTATGCCAAATCTCATTTGAATCAAAGGTGTCAAGGGTAAGGGCTTGTTTAACTTCAATGCATAGTTTGTAAAGGTACCCTTGTCTTACACCTATGGTTTGGGCTTTCTTGATAGTTGAGTTCTTAGGCCATGCTAGAACTTTCCCATCCATAAAGGTAACTCTATATCCATTGTCTTCAAGAGCAGAGATGGATATTAGGTTCCTCTTTATTCCAGGTACAAATAAGAGTTCGGTGAGTTGAAGAGAAAGACCGGATTTCAGTTTGATGGAGCAAGTTCCAACCCCTTTTACAAGGTGTGCAGAATCATCCCCAATGGTTACTTCTTCATCAGTCCTTTCAGTCATAGTGTCTAGGTGTTCTCTGAATCCTGTGATATGTCTAGAGGAACCACTATCAATTACCCAGTTGTGGGTGTTGTTAGATACTTGACTAGATAAAGTTGTATAGAACACAAAGTTCTCATATTCATGATTTGAATTTGTCTTTCCTACTTTGGCAAAAGATGCTTCTTGCTTTGATCTGTCAAGGCACTTCATTGCATAGTGGCCATATTGATCACATCTAAAGCATTGCACTTGTGAGATGTCTTTCTTCTTAGAAGATCCCTTTCCATTGGAATTTCTCTTTCTTTTAAAAGATCCTCTCTTGTAGGAGTTTTTCTTATTCCTTTTATTTGACGTTGTGTTGAGTACATGAATGTCTTCATCTATGTTCTTTTGTTTATTTTGTTTTGTGGAGAGTCTTGTTTCTTCTTGAAGGCATTCAGTTCTTAGCCTATCAAACTTAGGGAGTTTAGATCTCACACTTATTCCTTGAACAAATGACTCCCATGAGTTTGGTAGGCCTCCTAGTGCAATTAGAGTTAACTCTTTGCTATCAATTTGATATCCAATTGTGGATAATTGATCCCTTAGTTCAATGATACTCATGAAGTATACATTAATGGACTCTCCTTTGTTTATTTGGGCATTGTTGATTTGCCTCTTTAATGCAAGAGTCCTATTGGTGTTGTTGATCTCATAGGTACTCTCAAGAGATTTGAACATATGATATGCAGTTTCATGTTTTGCTAAGATGGGCACTATATGATCCTTGATTGCATCTACTAGGATTTTCATGGCTTTTTCATTGTTTTCAATCATTGAGTTTTCTTAGGATCAGCCTCTAGTTCCTTCTTATTTTCTCTCACAAGTGAGTCTATCTTATTCTCTTTAAGGATCATCATGATTCTAAATTTCCATGATGTGAAGTTGTCTGCTCCGGTAAGACGATCTTCAAATCTGATCACACTTGACATTATGAAGAATGTGATGTGAATTCGATTTTAGAAAATACAAATTTTCTAGAGCAATCTGATATTTAGATTTTATTTGGATTCACACAACTTGGATCTGATACCATGTAAATGTAATCAAATCTTTATCAAATAGGATCCTAATCAATCTAAGGAAACACTAAGGTCAAAAATTCTGTGTGAGAATTCTAAGTCAAAAAACAATTTCCAGATTTCTACTCTTTATGCAGAATGTGTTGATTGCAGAACATTAATGATTTTCAATGTTTGCATATCAATGATGGAACAATGTTAAATACCCTTGGAGACCCACCTCTAAGAGACGCATCTCATGAGAGCACGTGTCTCCACACGTGGAGACACGTCCGCTCATGGGACATGTCCCTTTGGGCGTGCAAGTCCCAAAGGCAACCGACTAACACTCGGTTAAGTAAACATAATACACATGCCCTCTCATACATGGCGGATATGTATAATATGAGTTCCGAATTTAATTCAATGCAAAATTTGATCATCATTTTATTATTTCGAATTTATGCATGCTTATAAATTCATTTTACTTATTTCCAGAAATATATTTAAGGATTAAATTCGATCACATATAAATGATGATGCTATTTAGCAATCATCATTTATATCTGACCGAAGCTATATCTCATTAACATTTCTTCATCATGATAATCTTTAAAATAATGGAATTAGTAGTCTAAATAGATGTATCATTTGCTTCAAGATGAAGAGAATGGAAACATCTTATTTTAAATTTCCCCTTTGCAACTTTCCCTGGTCATTTTTGGTACACAATCAAATGAGAGTTTCACATAATAGTTACACTTTTATCTAGGACTCTCTTGTGAATCAATTGCAACCCTCTTTAAAAGAAAAAGCCCTCAATTTGTTGCATGATATTGATCCTAGTTTGCTCTATTGAAATATCTAATGGGATTGCAATCAACAAAAAGTTTAATGGTACTACTAAGCATATTAGTTAAGTTTGGAGAAAAATTATGGCCAATCTATAAGAAATTTATCAAGTTTGCATTCAAGATCACCAAGCTAGTTCCTGGTGGGAATTCAAAGTTATGATGAGACTTGGTCTTCTTGCAACTTCTCCCTCCTCTATTTCTAAAAATAATAATCCTCAAAAAGATCAACTTACTAAATGGAAAAGCCCTCCTTCAAGATTGGTTAAAATCAATATTGATGGAACTGCAAAAAACAATCTTAGAAATGTTAGACTAGAAGGTGTTTGTGGTGACCATAATGGTTGAACTATGTTTTGGTTTGCTAGTAATCTTGGTGTTGGTTCTAATAATTATGTTGAGGCTATTGTCATTTGCCAAGCTCTTCTAGAAGCAAATCTAAAGCATTTTTCTAATATTATTCTAGAATCTTGACTCTAAAATCTTGATTGATCACTTTGAAAATAGTCTTCCTCACACTTTCAACAATGGCAATTGAATGAATGTAAGAAAGACATTTAAGATCATAATTTGTGGTTTCAATCTTGTTAAGTGAAACCATACTAGAAGGGAAGGAAATCAAGTTGCTAATTTTTTTGGCTAAATCAACTTCTAACTAGAATGACATCAAGGTTGAAACTAGAAATAGTCAAAACTACCATACTTGGAAATTGAGCAAAGGATTTACTATTATTGTGAATTATGACTCCAATGCCTCCCTGGATTCTTGATTTTTGTTGATGTGTTGGTTCTTGTGGTGTTCTTCTTTATTCCCCCATGGTTAACACCATTATTGCTATTTTCTTAAGTGGTTTTCTAGTAGTCCTATATTTTAATACAAAGAAAAATATTATCTCCAAACACTCTAAACATGTACAATCTTTAGGGAAATAAATGTTTATACCCTATCTTGACTATTATTAGTCCATCTAAATTTTCTTGATTTTCTAGAATTGGTGTACCACAAATCTTTTGAAGATTAACATACCCACTTTTTTATTTGCTATTGTTTTAATAATGTTTTTTGTCTTTATATTAAAAAATTGATATATTTTATACTCTTACAAATACAACTTTTAGATCACATAAGGACCCAAAGTGTCATGACAAGGGTCTTTTGAATGAAATATTACAATATGAAACATATTTCTAGAATCTTCAAAATTATGGACAAAAATGATAAACACAAACCTGGCATGATGTGCAAAAAGCTCATAGCTCCCTACAACTTTTTTCCCTTTGGCTTGTGGTATTAATACTATTAATGTGTATGCAATTGGCATTACACTATAAAAACTATAAGACCGTTTAAAGAAATATTTAATAAGCCATAGAAAATAAATTTAATGTGAAAGAAAAAATTTAAATAATAAAAATACAACACAAAATTAAAATGTTTCAATAATATAAATTTAAAAAAATTAAATTATAAACTACATTATAGATTTAAAAATTATATATAAAATCCTCAATAAATGTAAAAGTGTTTAAAATAATTAATTATATAGATATGATTAACCATTTAATATAAAACTTAATATTTATTTTAAAAAACTATTAATAAACAATCTAAAACTAAAATAAACTTAAAAAAAATTACAACTTATTCATTTAATATAAAAATTAAAAATGTTTTTGTTCAAGAAAAAAAATCTATTAATAAACAACCTAAAACAAAAATCTAATCAATAAAATATACAACTTAAAAATAGTTAAGCAATTAATTTTATATTAATAAATCATTATATTTAATATATTTAATTAAAAATAAAAAATAATAATTTGTTAACATTTTTCAATTGTTTTAATTTGTTAACAGTTTTCAATTGTTACACATCCTATGAAGGTTCTTTGGATATAACTCCCACGTACTAATGTTTAGTACAAAATTGTACTATAAAGAAAAGCTCTTGATAAATTTTAAAATAATCTTTATTGAAAACTGGCAATGATATATTTTCAAATCTCATCCTCTATCAATTCACGATTAAACACGGGAACCAATAATATTTGATACTTGTAGAATTTCCAATTGCAATTGAAGTTTGCTCAAAAATGAGCGTCGTATTTTTTAAGGTTCTACTTAGTTGTACCAAACCAATTGAATAAGTCCGTGAATGTACAAGTCGTTTGGTCAAGCAACTTCAGTACGATCAGCTCAGTTTTTTGATAAGGAAAAATATTATTTGTTACTTGGTAGTACCATTGGGCTGCAGGGATGTAATCGTAGTACATCTTTTCAGAATTGATTATTTAAATTCAAGCCCAGATAAGAATTTCATTATGAAGCGAAAAAACCAGATTGTGTATTGGCCTGCCCTCTGGTTATAATTCATTGGGCATATAATACATTTGATCCAAAATGATGCATATGACATTTTACTGGGGATGGCAGGTGACTCTTCTTTTTGATGAGTGGAAGACACATTCATTGTTACAGTACTGGGCCTCCCTGTTGGTCTTGTTTGCGGTAAGCTTATTTCATGAATATGTTGTGAGCTTGCGAGCTCACCTCAGAACTAGTCAATTGTTAAAGCAGACGGAGAACTTTATGGAAGGTCAAGCAATGCTTCTGCCAGGCCAATATAAGAAGAGAGCTTATATACTCAAAGCAGGGGAGACTATACTGTTTGCTGTGAATGCACTGTTGGGTTATTTGTTGATGTTGGCAGCCATGTCGTACAATGGAGGAGTTGTGCTAGTGATTGTGTTGGGATTGAGTGTAGGATTCTTTTGGTTCCGCAGTGGGAATTATGTTGCTCAGGAGGAAGAGCTTCAGCTTTCCGCCGACCCATGTTCTTCCTGTACTTAGGCTTAAGTTGCATTCCTGGTGTGTCTGGCTCTAGGCCATGCAAAAATATTCAAGTGTAATGCTCTGGATAAAATAAGACTCCAAAACCATTCTTATTTCAGAGAAAATGTATAGAGTGCTTTTCTCCAATTTGATTAGTACATCTCATTCAACAAATCCAAATTCAAGTGTAGCAGCATTGTCTATTTGATTATCTTGGTTAAATGGGTTTTTCCGTTGGAAACATTTCATTTCTGCTAATAAAAGACTCTCCTAGGGTACTCGAAAGTAGAATACTTTCTCTAGAGCAGTTTTTTTTTTTCTTATAAATAACTCCCATAAG
The DNA here is from genome assembly GCA_007115665.2 of Sequoiadendron giganteum. Taxonomy (NCBI): domain Eukaryota; kingdom Viridiplantae; phylum Streptophyta; class Pinopsida; order Cupressales; family Cupressaceae; genus Sequoiadendron; species Sequoiadendron giganteum. The sequence goes on from CM021109.1 coordinate 48,624,999, forward strand.
AAGTACAACAAAATACCTCTAAAGATGATGTTAGTGATTTTAAAACACGTCAATCTTCATTTCAGATTTATACTTTTCACATTTTCAGTGACTGATTTATCAGACTCATCCTTGTACTGAAAAGCTGGTTCTGCTCTGTGACTGCTTTGTTTTCACCCCGTTCCCATCACGCCTTCAGGAGCCAGGCCAGTCAAAATAGTGCCGTGCTCCTTTTTACTGTGGTGGGACAACGATAGGGCTTTAGATGATGTAGACTTTCGTCTCCCTATTTTTTGCTCTTTCCCTCGAGCATCTGCAGATGAGTTGGCAATTATATATCCCAACATGTCGATGACATGACAAACTCTCTGGAAGGTGCCATACATTTCCTTGCAAAATTGGGGAAGTTCATGATTCCATGATTCCAACAACCATAACTTGAAAATATGAATGAAAATTTGTCACTAGGATGCCAGAGAAGAATTGCACTTGTTGAATAACTAAGCTTGACGCCTGAAGATGAAAATCAAAAATCAACACAAATTCTCAGAAGGTATCTGTGATGAAATGGCCCATCTATAAATAGAGTTGTTGCTTCCCACAAGAAGGAATTGACAACAAACTCACTATGATGACAACAAAAACTGATGGCATATATCCATTCTACAGCTGCCTAGGTTATGCCGCCACAAAGTCAATGATGGTGGCATTTCCGTGGTTCATGTCTACTGTAATGGTACGATGATAGTACACTTTTTACAGTCATTCAATGTCTTTGGAATGTAGCAGTACAGTAATCCATCTAATAGTTGGTCCTTCCAATTGTATTAGGTCCACTCCTAAGCAATTGTTCCCTTGGCAAAGAGCCAACTTTGGTTTCTGGCACGTTTGCTTCTTTCTTTTCACCCTTGACTGTCTGCAATAATAACTTCTATATCCCACCCACAGTGAAAGGCAATGGAAGATACCATCCATGATCCATATATTAATCTAGAATAAAAAAGAGCACACTATCAAAAGTGGTGAGAAGAAGAAAAGGCAGTAGCCCACGCATGAATTGGTTCTATAGTTTCACCATTCCACTGAAGCTTCTAGAGGGATGCCAACAGTGATGATGACGAGGGATATAAAGCAAAGGAGACCATAGAAATCTAATCATAAAGTAGATATCTCACCAAGTAAGTATCCTTAAGCCAAATGAAACAGAACAAAGAAAAGATAACAGAAATAGAGATTCTTCAGTAGCACATCAGGAATTGCCAGTCAGAAATGATCGATCTGAAGGTTAATTTCTATCCCAGTGATTGCTCATGATTATACTGTGTTCCACACGGACATATCCCCAGCCTGCAAATCCCCATCCCCATCCCCAATGGCATTTTGGGTATGGAAGGACAGCAGGGGGCATCCACTTGCCATCGCCAAAAATCTTCAGATCTTGGGAACATTTCTGAAACATGCTGCAGAAATATGAAATGCTGCAGGGACATTTGGCAGTCCTCATGACAGCTGAGTATGTCTGAGATGTCCCTCTACCGTCCTAGGGATGGCTAGATGTCTCCAATAGCAAGGCAACTTTTTATAATGTTTTAAAAATCAAACCATTCATGACATTAAAAAAAGGCTGTTAGATATATCATGACAGCGACAAGATTAATCAGGACAGTGGTGACAGCGACAAGATTAATCAAACAGAAACAAATATATCATGATTCAAATTCATAGCTAATGATATAAGTTATATATTATACAACAGTTAACACTAACAGCAATAATTTGAATTTCTGATTTCACTGTTCAAAATTCAAAAATTTTGATATGCTATTAGAGTCGGTTATTATTGTCGGTTGCAAAAGAGATTAAAGGTACATTGGCCATGGTCTGGTACAGTGGTATTGTGTGAGAAGTGCAGACAAACAATTTTTGTAGGGAATGTGGTCGGCATGCAGGCTTCTGCAGATATTGTCCAGCATCATTTTAACAGTGTCATGCTATATTGTTGCTGTTACACTACCGCCGTGTTATACTGTTGTCCATTAACTTGTAGAAATTTGACTCTCTCTCTCTGTATATATATATATATACACACACACACACGTATACATATATTGCTGTCCCAAAAAAATAGCCATTGGACTGCCATCCCCAAAAAATGGCGCTCTGACTGCCGTCCCAAAAATGTGCTCCCTGCTGTCCCCCTGTCCCTGTCCCCAAAATGCCGTGGAACATAGTGATTCTATGCATAACTGTACAACATATATAATTGAATCAACCAACACTAATAATCAATTACCTCAATTTAAGCTCTCCAATCCAAGCAAACAGTTCAGATCAATTATTTCTGATTGATCAAACCAGGTTCAATTCATCCACTCACCAGCAAGATTACTGCTCCATGTGTGTGCATGCTCACACTGCTTCAATGTGTGCACCTTTTAGCCAACAGGTGAAACAACATCCAACACCAACAAACTGAGTTCAGTTCTTCCCAGACAAATATTAGAGAGAGAACACCTGGAAATGCGGGAATAGATAAATTTAATGCATGCAGCGTAGAGAAGAGAATCAAGATGAACAATGACCCAGTCTATCAGGCAATAATGATAAATAAAAGGATCGGATAAACTTCATGGCAACAAGGTGCAACTCAAGAAAACATTTTCCTTAAAAGGAGAAGAGGTTTCAAGACAGAATCAGATACTCAGATGCTGGAGAATGTCGAGAATGGTATGGGACATCTCAGAGTAGGCTTTGGTGGACAAGAAAATTGAGGAAAAGCAGACTTTCTGGCTTCTATGCAAAACCGTCAATTTTAGATAGGTGGTAATTTCTAATCACTTGGAGCTTCATATAGAGTAACAGTATTGTATTTAAGGAAATGAAGCAGCTTTGTTAATGACGGCTTCATAATCAACAGAGCAGTTTCATCCAGAAAAGCAGCAGTTTTGTAACCCCCGCTGACGACAAGTGGCAGTTTTGTCATGCAACAAAAAACAGCTCATGCCATTCCAATTTTCACAAATATTTAACTTCCTTAGGCTTTGAGATTTTTCTACCAACTGTAACTGTAAGCATAAACATATTTCTGTATACCCAAAATAGGCAATGGAATGGCATGTAAATGGGATAAGGAGTTTGGAAAAGCAGACTTGATGGCATGTAAGCATAAACATGTTTCATGCTCTAAAATAGACTGTTTTAGGCAATTTGCAGAACTGGGAGGTGTTTGCAGATTTTGTAAGAAACCTCACAAACTAAAGAAGTTAGAATCAGGCTCGTTGTGTGCCCAAGAGCCCTAAGATTCATATTTCCATTGGAGATAATGATTGATTGTTTTGGCTATTTTGATAAAGTGTCTCCCAGAACTTGGGTCCTACAATTGTGTGAATGCATACTCTCACTTCCTTGCAATCTCTCAGGTTGCTTAGAGAATTCAAGGCTTTCACGCTCTTCATTTAGATTTGTTGTTAATGAACTATCATATGGAATGTTCATTGTAGTTAACGGATCAAGAGTAGAGGATGACAAGTGAGTTTTAACTGTCTGTGGCAATCCCCATTGTATAATGTATAATAGAGATGACTCAAAGATGAACCAAGGCCTGTCTAGAGTAGATTACCATTGTAAACAATACCCAAAATGCAGTTCAACAGTTATGGCAATCATATGCTTATTGCTCAAACAATAACGTGTGCAACCCCCAATGCTTTTTATCCCCCTTACCATATTCCTTTATCAAAAAAGAAAACCACTCCATCACAGTGTGCTTTTAGTGGTTAATGCATGCAACAATTCATCCATCATGCAAAGCAAGATGACCATAACAATCCTTTAATAAGATGACATTTGATCCTTCAATAGGCTCATGAAGTCCTTGGTATGGTAAAGTAGGATCATCATGTGGTCATTCATTGGGTTATTCTATTCATGTTAGGCCAACAATAGTAATAGCCACTTGGACTAATCATAGCAAGAACAAAACACGTGGATACTAATATCCAATAGTGGCTTATTAGATAAAACCTAGTACCCAATAGCAACACAAGCATATCCTGTTATCAGATTACAGCTTGAATAAATTGCAGCTTCAACTTAGTGACAGCAGCTTAGATGTGAACGCATGAGTATTCCAGGTTCCTATATTATGAAAGTGATTGACCTACACCTACCTCTCCAATCTGATCTGCCCCTTCTATCTCTTTTCCCTTTATTGTAAGAGAATCCCTGTCTTTTTCTCTTCACCAAACAGCTTTGTCAAATATAACATGCTGTCTTTTCATTCAATAAGGAGATGACTCCTCCACTTACTCTTCCCCTCATGCATTTAGCTCTTGCAACTCAAATAACACCCACAACTCAAAAAACACCTGCAATAATATCTCCTCTCCATTTTCTCTTTACAGATGCCATCCCTAAGAGAGGCAGGCCAACCATGTAACATATAGTATATGAGAGACATGGCCCATCCACAGGTGTATGACCATCATCAGTGATCCCCATCATGTAACAATGTTTGATACTTAGTTGGAACCATAGCTACCATCATTAAAGTAGAGGAGCATCACGTGGTCAACCTTTGGGTTAATGCACTCATAGCGAGCGAACAAAGCATTAGTATTCATTCCTATAAAGGTCATTCCTAGGAATATATTACATCTATCATATTCTATTTATAAGTGATATATTATAGTGTTGTATCAAGTATATAATCGCAAGATAGCCCAAAGCTACACTACTATACATTTTATTCCATAAGTCTTTTTCAATTCTATTCCATGGTCTAGTTCATTCATGCACTCAATCGCCTACACCTCGAGGGGCATTTAGGATCACTCTTACACCTCAACCAATGGGGCAGTTTAGCACTCTTTCTCTTCCTTCCCTCCTCTTATAGGACTGCTTTGACTATCAATCATATGCACTCCATGCATGACGAGAATATCCATTAAGCTCTTTCCCTTCCGATCAAGGTTGTTGGTCAAGCTATAGCTGCCCTCTCCCCTATTCTTCCTCTTCATACCAATCAAGGGTAGACTACAATTGACTTAATGCTAGTCAAGGTGCAAGCATAGAAGGGAGTAAGTAAATGAAAGAAATTCAACTCTAGACAAGAAAAAAAGTGCTGCTTGAACTAATAGGAAAGTGATCACTAGTGAGATAAGGTTGTGTAATCATCATTGGTTCTTCTAGAAACTGCTCATAAGAGAGATAAAGTAATCTCTCTTTATTGTTTGATAGAACAAAACAAGTGGATAGATTGTTTCACTCATGATTCAAGAGGAATGGGAACTAACCATTCAAGAAAGGAAGAGCCATTCAAGAATAAGAACAGACCAATGAAAAAAGGGAGAGCAATTTAGGACTAGGAAGAAACCATTTGGAAAAGGGACAGCCATTCAGGAAAAGGAGAACTGCAAAACTACCCTTGATTCTACTTCTAACCACTCTCAATTATTGACGGATGAGTCGCTCCCAATTGTTGAAGGACGAGAAAAGATAAAGGGAAAGAACCACGCAAATCTAGAATAGAAGAAACCTTTGCATGTCTAATAGCATTGACGAGAAAAGGTATATTGTTCAATCGTTCACAATCCATGGATTTCAGATCAAGAAACCATATCCACAAGTCTTAAGCAGATGGAAGGATTCAAACTTTTTCTTTAGAGTGGATTCAAACCTTTTCTCTAATAGCATTCAGGAAAGGGAGAAATCCATAGATCTAGCTCAAGTTAAACAGACCTTTGCTCTTATTGAGTGATTCTTCCTTGGCCCTATCAATTGTTTGTTGATAATGTGAGTTGTTTTGTTGGTCAGTTCAATCTACAAAGGTAAGGGGGGTGCACATTAGGAAGAATCGCTCATTATAATTGTCTTAAGAGTATTATCATTGTCTTAAGATGCCACAAATAGAATTTGATTGTACTGGCCCAGCTAGAATTTAATTGTGAAGCATGGCACAAGAATTCTCTGTCACTTGAAGCACTATTATGATTGCAAGGTGAGGCAACTAAATACTGGACTAGGATAAAGCATCTCCACTAAAGAATAAGAGGGAAAACATCTAGACAATAGTATTAGGTGAAAAACTGATTGCAAAACAAATAAGGTTTGGGAATCCAATTTTTAAGATGTTTCATTCTTTGGAGTATGTTATTTCAGTTTGTGCAAGAACCAATTTAAAGACGTGTCCCGGGCTGGATTCATGTGCTTAAGTTCTTATTCATGGGTGGGTAGTGCATTTACTTCTTATCCTAGCATTTTCCACCCTTCCAGTAGGTATACTTATCAATGTGGGAGCTTTATCTCTTTATCTATAATTGGGAGTTTTCTATCCAAGACATTTATTCATCTCAATTTAGAGTAATCTGGGCTGTGAGAGTCCCATCTACAAATTGAGGGAAAGGACCAAAAAAGATTTTTGGATCCACTTGGCTTCAATTATGCAGATTAATCCCAAAAAAAGGGTCACTTGCTCAGTTACCTCCTATTTCCATTCCTTACAGTATCATATGGAAAACAGTCTAATGTCAAAGTTACTGGTTATTATTAACCATATTAACATTTAGCTATAGCAAAGCATTTCATGACAATGTTATGAGTGTATATTCTCTCCTTTGTGTGAGCTTTAACCTGCTCTATTACTCTTAGTGATAGGATCAGTATTCATGATTTTACAAATGTTGTCCCAGCATTACAATCCCAATGATGTTCAGATGTATAGGTGGTATGTGTCCTCTCCTCTGTGCCTCTATTTTTTAAGAAACATATATTTTTTCTTTTTCATTTTTACCTAAAAGAATAGGGAAAAGGAGAACTGTAGAATTCCAACCATCAACTCTTATCTAACACAAGCCTAGTTAGTTTCTCATGGTAATAAAACAAAATGTAATACAAAATCATAAATGGAATTTACATGTACTACAAGGGACATTGATTTTGTGATTGTAAAAAGACAATCGAGTGCAAGTGAAAATTGAACTTGACCATTCTAGAATTATGTGCATATAGACCAATCTCTGTCCATGCAAAAAGAATTAGAACAAAATCCTACTTATCTTCGCATTGCTAATCTTTTTGATATGCTTATCATTTAAAGTGACACCTAACAAAGATACAGAATCATGAACGTTGTAATCTTACTTATTTGTATAAAATATTAATATCCCTCTAAACTTGATGTAATAACTAACAAAGTGAACATGATCACTTAATAAGTGATGCCTACAGTTCGAACCCTTCATCTGACCGACTCCATATAAGTAACAGGAAAGAAAGCAAAAGTATGTAAATTTTTTGTTCAACTGGTCAGTTGCTGCATTTTTAAGACTAGATGCACTCATTGTTAGGGCACACTACCTAGGTACAAAAATGAAACTGAGATCCAAAAATGTGGGAAAATGGGAATCGATCTGCACCATTCTGTCAAGTGCATTTTTTATTCCCAACAGGCAGCTCCCTTGAGTGAAAGGGTGAAAAAGTCAATACTCATGACTTTTATTTGTCTTAGACATTTTGCACAGGTGCAAAATACATACACCCAAAGATTAAATATGAGAAATCATTCATCTTATTCTCCTATAGCAAGTCGTGTGCATAGGAAGAAACAGAATGCAAAAGTAATTTGAATGGTTGTTGATTAAAAACCTTCCTGAGTTGCAATATTGTAGCTTGTGGAAATCACAGGCAGGTGATGGTTGTTTGGTTAACTGTAAATTAATCACTGTCCCAATTCTCATCAATTTTTTTCTTTCTCTTATTGATTTCCACAACCTTGTCTTTGCTGTCCCTGTCATTTGCCCCACCTATCTCCTGGCTTTTGCCTCTGGCAACATCTTCTCCATCAGAGTCAATCTCGTCATGCATAAACAGCACACCATCTTTGGTGTTATCCTTATCCTCTTCATCACTACTCCAATGATCATACATATCACTCTTATATCCTCTGCTTTTGTCAGTTACATTGTCTGTAGTGTACTGATTATCATCACTGCTTTTATGTTGTTTTCTTCCTTTGTTGACTGCCTCATCATCACTATCCCAGTCCTCATCCATCCAATCTTCATCCATGCTCTCAACTTCACTGGTTCTGCCGTTGCTACTTATAGTTCTATTCATCACATTGCTCTGAACATTTCTCACTCTCTTCTTTGTTTTGCTGCTAACATTTTCTCTTTCCTCCTTACCCTCGAAACCAAAACCCATTTCACTCCTACACCCTCTGACTTTGTCAGTAACTTTATCTCCAATATCCCAATCTTCATTCTCACTACTTGTCATGTCATTTTCAGTGCCTTCATCATCATTTTCCCAATCCCCAACCACATCCTTACTTCTTCTTGATCCATCTAACATAACCTGGTTTCCTCTTCTGCTTCTGTCATAGTTTTCCCTTTGTCCTCGTCTATTCCCATCATCTGTATTCCTCCAGCCTCTGTTGCCTCCAACATCCTCTTCACTATCCATATCGCTGTCCATGTTCTTTTCAGGTATATCTTCACGATATGTTTCATCACTACCAACTGGCCTACTCCAGTATCTAATTTGGTCTATTTCTCTCTTTTCTGCAGCCTCTTCAGCAGCCCACTCTTCATCTGCTGCATCCTCTATCTCAGCAATAAATCTATCCAGCTCTTCTTGGTCGCTGTCTTCAGCAGGAGATTGTGTCTCCTGCAGCTCAATCTCATCTGATTGTTTTTTGTCTCCACGGAACATATATGGAGTACCTTGCTTCTCATCAATTGCTCGGAAGAAAGTCGATGCAACCTTTTCAACACTGGCCATAGCAACAGGATCCTCAGGATTCACACCCCTCCGTCTAAGCTCTTGTTCTAATTTTTTAATATTTATCTTCTGAGATTCTAGGGCTTGCTCAAACCTGGCCTTAAACAATGCCTGCATAGCAACCAAGAGTTATAAATACTTACAATAACAAATGAGCAATAAATACAGAATTTAAAAACAGGAAATGTGATTACACTAAAAGGGCTTACATGTTTTTTGATAAAGTAAAATTATATAGGAGTATTATATCAAGCATCATTATCTGACAAATGTCAAAGTACAGAGGTAGAGCAATACACTTTGAGATTACTATCTTACAAGTGGAGTTGATACAACAAGAACAACATAGAAAACTATTAATGTAACATACTAGAGACAAATTCCAACCAACAAAACTGAAAACTTCGAAACATAAAGAATCTACTGCACGTTGGCAGGATCATACTGATGGCTTTACTTTATTTTGTAGCTACAACACACCCTAGTTGTTTTAAAAAGTTAGGGGCTGCTTGGTTTCTAACATATATATGTACATGGGTTATTTGGTTTTGCATTTGACTCCTTGTCGTAAGGCAATTTACTTATGTCAAATCGCTTATCACATTCATAATCTAATACCCTTACCGGTAACCATCCAGTATTAAAATATGAAATTTAACTAAGCAAAAGTATTTATTCATTTCAAAGGTTTACACTTTTATGGGTAAACAACTCTTTTTAATTCGCACTACAGGAACAAAAGTTAAGTATACACTTTAAGTGTTTTGAGCTCTATTCTTTACTTAATGTTTTTGATGAGCACATGATTATAATAAGAGGGGCGGATGAACCAGTATAATACAATCTTTTACTTTTTCAACTTAACAATTACAATAACATCAATTGTACAATATCAATAACAAGAACACATGACTTACGTGGAAACCCTTACGGAAGAAAACCACGGAAAAATATTGCTTATATTAAAAAATTTAACGAACTTTGTAGGCACCAACCTACTAGAGACACCAATCCCCACAATTCGTACGTACCAACAACCTACTAGAGGCACCAACCCCCACAATGGTATGTACTGGAGACACTAAGCCCCACAATTCATAAGCACCAACCCCCACAATGGTACGTACTGGAGACACTAAGCCCCACAATTCATAAGCACCAACCCCCACAATGGTACCTACTAGAGACACTAATCCCCACAATTTGTAGGCACCAACCCCCACATCGTAGACACCAACCTACTAGAGGCACCAACCCCCACAACTAAGCACCAACTTAGCAAGAGACACCAAACTTTAGGAAGCACCAACTTCCAAACAAAGTTCCACCTTATAAATGTTGTTTTTTCAATGGATGATGAGTAATTCGATCTTTTCAACCATTATACTTTCCTTCACAAATCTGCTACAACTTCTGCTCCAAATCTACAATAATTCTCCTCTTTAGATCTGCTATAATCACCTTAAGATATTTGTTCCAAACCTACAATAATTCTCTTCTTAATTCTTCTATAACTCCCTCACAAATCTGCCTTTGAATGATCTTTTATTATTTTCTTCACACTCTTATATGCTGGTGTATATATGATTTATCTTTATTTTTACATAATCTTCCTTCCACAATTCTTTCTTTTTATATCTTCATATTCAATGAAAAGATACATCTTTTTAAGAAGAGATCCATTTGAAAAGACATCACCTTCTGTTAACAATTCCTTTATGTTGATTGCCTTTTTAAAATACTTTTATTTATCTTCAAATGCTATCATATATCATTTCAAATAGAGTTCACTGCCTCAATACATTTAAAGATCATTGCCTACTGTTTCATCTTAATCGCTGCTCTTTATATATTAATTGCTGCCCACTAATCATTGCCTAGTTATTAATAATCGATGTTTCTTCAATATGGAATCACTGGCTCTTAATAAACATAATCTGCCTTATGAGATATATTAATTGCTGCCCCTTAATATCATATTTAACTTGGGCGATTAAAAGAGATTTAAATACAACAGATCTAAATCAGTCAACTTCTGGGTCAACCATCATTACATGTTTGGGCACCAATAGTGATTTTTATTTGCACTAATACTCATAGGAGCATCATTATTTACTTTATCCTCTTCATCATTTCCGAATTCATCATTTGCATTATAGTGAATATTAAATATTTACATCTTCACATGATCACCTCCTATTGCCTTAGTTCTTGCCTATGAACAAAAAGTAATAACTCTTCAACCTTTCTTTGATGAATCCATTTCAATTCCAAATGCTTTGTCTATCACAAATAAAAACAGCTTCAACACATGATCTGATTATGATGGCTTTGTATATCATTCATATAGAACCAACGATAATATAGAGAATGTTGCTCTAATCTTTCAACCATCAATATATATATATATCCTTGGATACAATTGCCTTTTTGACATCAAAGATAGTAATGTGACATTCTTACTTGAAATCAATGACAACAATATGATTACAATATTTCCAACAGTTTTAAGTTCTAAAAGTTCAGGAAATTTAATGGGTTAGAAAGCATGTTTTACAATATTATTACTTTACCTTGTTTGGTTAAAACTGATGATTATATGATTATGTATGGAGGAAATGTTAAAATACCATATAAAATAAAGAGACCATGATTCTATAAAATCAACCCAATTGTTAAACAAGCATGAGTAAGAACAACGAAGATGTTATGAAAGGGCCCAAATATAATCATTGAAACAAGTTTTAAATGGATGAAAGGTACTATACCTATTGATAAAAAGTTGATTTGTAGACTCCCAAATTTGCAATGTAGAATTCACTAGAACATGACAAATTATAGTGCTCCACGGGGATGTGTCCCCTGGCCTTTTACCCTCGTACCCGTATCGGGGACGGTACAGGGATGTGGGGATGGCCAGGAAACGTCCCCTACCCATCCCTTTTTGCCACCAAAAAATGGAAATGTTTCTGAAACGTTTTGCAAAGTTGCAGGGGACTTCGAGGACGGCTAGCCATACCCAACACGGCCAAGATGTCCCTCGACCGTATCAGGTATGGCTAGCCATCCCCTACGGCCCAGGACTATTTTGGACACTCTTTTTAAAAGAAAAAAAGGCATGGGCGGGCCCACAAGGACCCCCCGCCACCCGAGAGCACAAGAAGAGCAGCAAGCTAAAGGAGAGAACAGCAGGTTGAAGAGGAGCTTAAGGCATCAATTCCAACACACTAGAGGTATGTTTTTCATCTTTCTTTTGTATTTGCAATTTGTTTTCCAATTTTTCAAGCTTTTTAACACATAGGAAGGGCATTGTGAGATTTTTTTTTTTATTATTTGAACTTGCACCTCTTTGAAATCAGAATATTTTCTAAAGAACAATCATGAGCAGGACTGGTAGTGATAGTGAGGATGTTCAAGTTCAAATGCAAGAAAGAAGGAGACCTAGAAATATGGCAAAGTTCAAACATTGGGGGGTGTTCAAAGAGTGGGAGTGGAGCAGGGTCAGCAAGTTCGAACCCATTTGATTGTCCATCCCAACTCCTCAAAACCTATGCAAAAGGCCCATTTAACCCCAAAAAGCCTCTACTACAATTTGCAACAAAAGTTGATAAAGATAAGAAAAAAAATTTGGGGGGTAGTAGAGTATGGGAGTGTCATTTGTGTGGCAAACAATATAGGGGCAGCTATACGAGAGTATATTGCCATCTTTTGTGGATAGGTGGTCAAGGGGTGAAAGTTTGTAGAAAAATAACTCAACTGAGAAAATTAAGGCAACTAGATTGCATGTGAATGGGGAGGCATTAGGTAAAGGGGTTCCAATGGAGAATTTGCAGCCTAGTGTGGCAATGCCTACAGGATCAGTGGATGTTGCTTCTCATGTGGGAGAGGGTTCTACTAGGGGAAAGAAGAGAAGTATGAATGTTGCAGATATGTTTAATGTTACATTACGAGATGGGGCTGATTCCTCTATTGCTAAGTTTTTTATGCTAATGCCAAACCATTTCATGTCTCACGTTCGCCATCATTTGAACAAATGTGCAAAGATATTATAGCTGATGGTCTTGTTGTGACCTTTTCACACATCGCCCCATTCAAAATGGGTACCCCCTAATTTTTGCTCCATTTTGGTCTTTTGGCTTTGGTTTTGGGTTGTTTTGCGTCTCTCTCTCTCTCTGATCTTTTTGTCCTTCCAGGGATGTCCTTATCTTGGACCTAATCGGAAGTTTTGGCTAAGTCTGAAGCACGTTTTGATGAATTAGGGTTTTCATTCTTCAGGCTTGTTGAGGTCAAATCAAGTTGGCAAATTGAAATATGAGCATGGCATTGCAATCAAGAGACTTCAGGCAGGATCCCATTAAATTTTCATTGAATTCTAACAACTTACTATTTAGTAAGTACTTAATTTGGGGTCTTTTCCTCAAGATTTTGGAATTCTGACAGTTTCACCACATTCAAGACACTTCAAACTACTTGCACGCAAAATATAAGCAAATTCAGACAACTTTCTATTTTTAGCAATTCTGGCTTCGAAGGCAATAAGGTGCATGTGTGATTTCTCAATGCATGTCAAGATATTATTTCTGGGTTTTTCAAGAGCTTCGCGATGATATAACATGCAAGTCAAAATGATGACTTACTATTTTTAGTAGGTGCTTGCATGCAAACTAGTTTTCTGGGTTTTTTGAGATCTCCCGGGCGATATGACATGCAAATACATCCGGCAGTTGGTTGATCACTTTTCAGGCACTTACTATTTTTAGCAGGTTGACACCAGCAGTCCCGGATCTTCAGTTTCACGAGAAGAGCAGTGCAGAATAGAAACGGAGTCAAACAGAGGTGAGTTGAGGTACATGCAAACGAGATTAGGGTTTCCTACTTTTATGCCTAAAATGAGAGGTGAAAATCAAGGAATTGAAAAACTGATATATCCCATCATGATTAGCATCCTTCAAGCAGTCTACTGGTAAAATTTGAGCACAATCCGAGAACTTACTATTTTTAGTAAAACAGAACAGGGTTAAAAATAGCAGGTCAACACAAGAGGTAGGTGTGAACAGGTCAAACAAGTCATGGGGATCGTGTTGGAAAAGTTTCAAGTCAAGAGAAGCTGCAGAAGTCAAGAAATCAAGGATTTACTAAAAATAGCAAGTGAACACGAATGGCAGGCGAGCATGAACGACAGGTATGAACAGGTTAATCAAGCCACGAAGACCACATCCACCAGCTTCAAGTTCAAAACGGTTGAAAATCCATGAAAAATCACAAGTCTCCAGAATTTACTAAAAATAGAAGGTAAGGGCGAGCAGGGCGAAATTGGCTAAGTCAGAGCAAAAAGGTTTCTAGGTCATGGAATCAGAAGCAAGCACCCTCAAATGTACCCTAGCTCATGTGGGTGATACAAAATGCTCTAAGACACGAGATGAAAGCTCCCCCCCCTAAGTTCGCCCTCAAAGACATGGAGGCCTAAAAAAATTCTAAGTATGATAGACATGAAATCACTAGGGGTAAAATGCGCCCATGAGCATGAAGCGGGTTGAAGAATATTCTAAGGCGTTGAGAAATGGCATGACCACCCCTCATATGCGCTCTCAAGGTAGCTGGAGATAAGAAAAATGCCTAAGGCATGGACATGGGAGGAGCCCCCTTCATATGTGCCCAAGTGGTGAGAGGGCCTTGAAAATTTTCTAAGTATGAGAAAATGGAAGCTCAGGGGGTGATATGCGCCCTAGGGGAGTCGAGGTGAAAATTTGCTAAGGCATTGGAAATAAAAGTAGCCCCTTCTAAATGCACCCTCAGCATGAAGCTTGACATGTCAAATGCGCCCTCAAGGAGATACATGGCGTGGAAATTTCTTAAGTGTAGGAAAATGAAAGCATACCCCTCCATATGCGCCCATCTCATGAGACAAGTTAGAGAAAATTCCTAGGGCGTCAAAATGGAACCGCCACCTATGAAATGCGCCCTCAACTTGAAGCTACTCACCTCAAATGCGCCCAAGCTCATGTGGGTGACACAAAAGTTTCTAAGGCATGGGAATAAAAGCTCAAGGGGTCAAATGCGCCCTTGTGAAGGAATGAGGAGATTCAAAAACTTCTAAGTTATAAAGTGAAAGCTCACACCTCTGGATGCACCCTTGAAGTGAAGGTGTTGGAAAGCTCTCTAAGTGGTGAAAATGAAAATAGCCACCCTCATATGCGCCCTAGGAAAAATAAGGGGGCATGAGTTTGAAATTATCCCAAGGTGTTGAAAATGAAAGCACATGGGCTCAAATGCGCCCAAGGCAAGACAAAGTGGCTAGGGGTGTGGAAATGTTTTAAGTGAAATAGAAGTTGGACTCCTTAAATGCGCCCACCTTGTGATGGAGGCTAGGAAAGATTTTCCAAAGCGTAGAAATAAAAGCACAAGGTGATGAATGCGCCCAGGAAGAAAATGAGTTGAGAATGTTTCTAAAGCATGGAAATAAAAGTTAAAAGGGTCAAATGCGCCCTTGATGTGGAGTTTTTGATGAGATATTCTAAGGCGTAAAAAAAATAAAAGAGCCACCTAGTAAATGCGCCCAAGGTGGAGAGGTTGAAATGAACATTAATGATAAAAATATTTTCAAAGGGTAAAGTGAAAAATTAAATCAACCCCTTCAAAGTGCACCCCATGAACAAATGAAGTGAGCAAATATTTTCTAAGACAATTTTAATATTTTCTAAGATTGCCTTGATTATTTTTCTAAGGGGAAATAAATTTCGAAGATGGAATGTTTTGGCTTGCGATTTTAAGTGGATGTGGTGAAATATTTTGAAGCAGATAAAATGTTCTAAGGTCTTAATGATAATAAAAAAAAAATGCTAAGTATGCCTATGTCATGGGGATGAAATTTTAAATATTGAAGATTTAAATGGGTTGGATATTATTAATTTCCCCATGGATATTTGAATCAACTGGACGTTATGAGAAGTTAAAATGGAAATTTCAAATAAATAAAGTGATGTCCTTTTGAGCAATTAAAATAACAAAGTGTCAACTGGCAGTTAGGAGGGAAATTTCAAATTTTGCATGGGAAGGAATCTTCAATTATGAAAAATTCTATGACGGCTGGGTGACAACTTGCCCATCACTTCGCCAAAGTTGGAAAATTTCTTAGTGGGAGTGGAGATTTAATGACATTACTAAAATAAACTCCCTCACGAATTAGCAAGATTCTTTGGCACAATTATTTAAGAAAAGAATTTTTTCATTTCTTCTCACCATTTGCACGTGCGGATTTCTGAAAGTGAGAAGAAAAGCCTTGAGAAATTTCTAAAAGTGAGAGAAGTCTTGAGAAGTTGTTGAAGTGAGCAAGCTTGAGTGAAAATTTTCTAAGTGTTGAAGTATCAAGCTGGTGTAAATTTTTCTAAGTGCCAGAAGTCATATTGCTGAAAGTATCAAGCTTCGGAGTTGAAAAGGTTTGAGGTTTGGAGTTAGAATTTTTTATGTTGAAGGCTCTTATTTTCGAAGTTAACTCCATATTGTGGCCATCTCGGGGTAATTTATTTTTTCTAAGTTTGAATTTTAACGTCTACATTTTATTTTGCAGGATGGCTGAAGCAAGAAGAGGAGATGCTACAGGCTGCGAATGTTGAAGCAAGCAAGGCTAGTGCGTCCAAGTAAGCAGTGATAAAGAAACTCGGCAAGCCATTCCTTCCTAAATAAAAGTTTACTTTGAAGCTGGCGGGGTTGAGTGATACCAATCTCGGTTCGTTCAATCTAGGAGCACTCAGTGGAAGAATGTATGGATAGGAGGCCATCCTTCATCAGTCACTGTGCAGCAAATAATGAATAGTGGAATTTATGTAGCTGCTGGTTTTCCACCAGCAATTTAGTGTCCTGAGTTGATCATGGAGTGCGCCAATTGTTATAAGTCGGAGCGAGGGACGATTGTTTCTCCTAATGGCAAGTTGTTTGCTAACTTCACACTTGACGCCATTGGAGAGGCATTTGGGATTCTCACTTCTGAAAGGATGGTGTACAAAACGAAGGATCGAGCTGACAAAATGTACGCCTCCACTTTTGAAAGATGTGCTAGGATTATAAATTCGGTTTGGATGCAGAAATCTAGACCTCCTCGCACCAAGCTTCCTAAACAAATTATCTCAAATGATGTGAAAAAAGAGTATTGTGACTTGATAATGATGCTCAACCGGGTGAACGGAAGTCCTCAGTCTTTCATCTTCGAGCCATGGATGTTTTATTACATCGGAATTGTGATGGAAGGGAAAGAATGTGTTGATTGGGCAAGGATGATAAGCGACAATATAAATGAGCAGTTCAGGAGCCTAAGAAGAACAAAGACATTCTACATGAGCTCGTATGTTATATATATGTTGGCTCGAATGACTAAGTATATAGGGATAACCTACAAGGAGCTAATTGGATGTGGTCCTGAGCAATTTAAAATTTATGAGGCTTGCCCGCAGTTGCACTTGACCAGCACCGCTAGCTACAAACAAGTGAATGATGCCTTCACCATGCACATAGCGAGGACTCTTCAACGGAGAACTCAGCAAAGGATATCAAAGGAGGCACGGGAATTAATCGAAGAATACGGATATTAGCTAATCCAATTTCCGAAGTTTACCTATATTCGGCTGCAGGGGTTCACCTCGTACCCATACAGATTGCCGAGGTACCCCACCGACATAATGGTTATGTTAAAAGTATCTAGGCAGCTCATTGCCTATGATAAAATTCAGAAGAAAAAGAAGAAAGGAGGATTAGACTTCCCAATCATTACGGGAAATTCAAATGAAGTTTGTCCTTCATTACAGGCAACTAGAGAAGCTGAGGACGAGTTGCAGTTCTTTCACCTTTCATACCACACCGGCAAGCAGGATTTCGATCCTTATAATAAATTAATAATATCAGGATAATACAAGGTGTGGAGTCTAGGCATAGGGCTCATATCAAGGACTTCTGGGCTACTGCAGTTGATGATGCTGTAATGTTCCCCTTTTGACAGTGATCCTGTTATTAGCTCATCAGTCTATTCCGGATTTCCTGTAGGCTTGTTGAGATGTTTCAAAGGATTCCATTCATGGAGGTTTTGTGGTTCTTTTTCATTATTTACTATTTATAGTAAATACGACTTTTGGCAGTAAGCAGTTATCAGCTTTAAGCCTTGGCCATTAAAATATTAATGAAATGCTTCATTACTTGAGCAATTAATTCTAATTTGCAGTTGACCCCCTTGGCCTAAGGAATGAACTTAAGTTGTTTTGAAAAAGGGGTCTTCAGGGTGGCGCCACATGAAGAAGTCAAAAGGTTTTAATTTTAATTAAAATCCTCATTTCTCAAGTGGGGCGTATTTTTGAAGAATGGCTCTTCCTTTGGAAATTTGAAGAGTCTTGTCTATTGGCGTACCTCTTGGGGACACTTGAACAGTTTCCTTTGTCCTTTAAAAGTGAGGTTTGTTTTCAATATTGGGCATCCATTATTTTGCTAAAGCTATGCTGTCAAAATGCTTTGTCATTTTCTACTTCGAGGAATGTTGACCTCCTAGTTCTTCATGTTAGAAGTTTTTGTTGATGTATGCAGCTTCGGTCTGCACTTCCCAAGATTTGATTTATATCAAACATTTGATTCGCTAAAGGGCCGACCCTTATAAGTTCGTCATTCTTGTCTTAACCTTGAGCCGACCTTAAGACATGTTAAATGTTTATTATGTAAAGGCCGACCTAAATGAAGAGGCGCCTATGTTGTATATATACAAGGTCGTTTCTTTGATATTGATACATTCATTCAAGCAAGTTCTCATTTTATATTCAAGAGCAGAATTCGCACCTTAGAAGCAACAGTCCGATTTCCAGAAAGAAGGCAGTTATATATACCTTGAAGGAGGGCGAATATATTATCATTGTATTGGCCATTGTTGGGCCTGAGTTGTAAGCAGATTTCTGTCACTGTATTATCATATATATAAGAGAATCATTTGCTGGGTTTTTCTCCCTCAAGTAGGAGGGTTTTCCCAAGGTATCTTGTTGTATTCATTGTCTTATGTGTTGCAATTCTATTAAGTAATTTATTATCTAATCTGATCTAAGAAACATTAACATGGTATCAAAGCGGGTGTGAAAAAGATCGTGATCAGATTCAGATCTGTTAGTTTGCAACTCTCATTATCTTTTCTTTTCAGTCTATCTTCTAAATTTCTCAAGATGGTGAACGGTCTGAAAATCGAGGATAGACTCGAAGGGATCTCGAACTACACATCATGGAGGTTCAGGTTCATGCTAACTTTGGAAGAAAATGATTTGGCTGAGTTTGTGAAAACAAAAGTTCCCGAACCTGAGGGGGAAGAAGAGAAGCTGCAATGGAGAAAGAAAGACACTAGGGCAAAGAAAGTATTGGTTGATTCCGTCAAGGATCATATTGTACCAATTGTCTTCAAGTTGGATACAGCAAGAGAGATGTTTACAACCTTGGAAGAGATGTACGAAATCAACAACACCAGTCGAGCCCTTGCACTGAAGCAACAACTTCATCATGTGAAAATGGCGAAAGGAGAATCTGTTATTACATACTTCATGAGGATTTCAGAGATAAAAGATCAGCTCTCCACTATTGGTCACATGATTGATGATAAAGAACTGACTATGCTTGCTCTCAATGGTCTTCCACTTTCATGGGAGGCATTCATTCAAGGAATCAGTGCAAGATCTGAACTTCCCAAGTTTGATCGATTGAGGATTGACTACATTCAAGAGGAGTCAAGACTAACAGCAAGAGGAATTGGTCAAAGCTCAAAGAATGAAGAATTACAAGTTCTTGCCTCTCATTCATCAAACAAAGGAAAAGGCTTTAAGAAAGGATTCTTCAAGAGGAATCGAGAAGATGGAAATGATGATGCTCCTACCTTCAAAAGGAAACGAGACATGTCCAAGATTCAATGTTTTCGTTGTGATAAGTATGGTCACTTTGCGAGGGTTTGCCCTCAACGACCCAAGCTTCAAGCCGCCACTGCAGATGCTGAAGAAGTCGCTCCACAAAAGGACTCCAGTGATTATCTATTTTATTCAGCCTTGTCTAGCAATGTTTCTACTGACTCTAACACTTGGTTGATTGATAGTGGTGCTTCTAGGCACATCACCGGGTTCAGAGGTCACCTTTCAAACTTAATGGAAAGCAACTCCAGTGATCAAGTTGTTATTGGAGATGATGCTAGATATTCTGTAAAAAGGATTGGAAATTCCACTCTTCACTTGGATTCTGGAATTTCTTTGGAGTTGAATGATGTACTATTCGTACTAGGGATAAAGAGGAACCTTGTCTCAATTTCAACATTAGAAGACAAGGGTTATCAAGTTGCCTTCTCTAAAGGGAAAGTTCTTATATGGACAAAGAACTCCAGCTTCAAATCTGCTCAAGTGATTGGGGTTAGACATGAATGTCTCTACAGGCTGTGCACTCGTCCTCTTCAAGCACTTGTGCATAACAGTACCAACATGTGTGATCTTTGGCATTGAAGATTGGCTCACATTCACTTTCGTGCTCTACCTATCATGGAGAAGATGGTCACCGGTCTTCCGAAATTCGATCAAGAACATGAAGGTACATGCAAGGGATGTGCCCTAGGCAAGAACACAAAAGGTACGTTTCATTCCAGTGAAAGTATATCTAAATGTATTCTTGATCTCATTCATTCTGATTTGTGTGGTCCAATGTCTATTGCATCATCTAGTGGTTTCTTGTATTATATTATTTTCATTGATGATTACTCTAGAAAGACTTGGATTTATTTCTTGAGATCTAAAGAATCAGAAGAAGTATTAGATAGATTCAGAGAATTCAAAGCACAGATTGAAAACCTGTCTGGGAAGAGGATCAAAGTATTGAGATCTGATAATGGTGGAGAATACACTTCTGGCACATTTCGAGACTTTTGTATTGAAGCAGGGATTAAGAGGGAGTTCAGTGTTCCCTATAATCCACAACAAAATGGTATCGCTGAAAGGAAGAATAGGTCTATTGTAGAAGCAGTGAAAGCTATGATCCATGATCAAGACTTACAAATCTCTCTTTGGGCTGAAGCATCAAGAACAGCTGTCTATGTTCAAAACAGGAGTCCCCACAGGATCTTAGAGAATAAAACTCCTGAAGAAGCATTCTCAAGCGTGAAGCCTGAAGTTAGTCATTTGAGGATCTTCGGCTGTCCAATCTATGTTCATATTCCAAAGGAAAAGAGAACAAAGCTAGAACCTTCTGGGAAGAAAAGAATTCTTGTAGGCTACAGTGAGACATCAAAAGCTTACAGGATTTACATTCCAGGACAGAAATCTATTGAGATTAGTAGAGATGTCACATTTGAGGAAGATGTTGCTTACAAAAGGTCCAAAGGCACTCCTATGGAGATTGATGAAGAAGAACCTCCTCAAGATATGGAAGTTGACCATATTCCAGAGAATCTGAAGGAGGATACAGAACCTAAAGAAGATATTGATCCAGCTGAGCCTTTGGATCCTACTGATGGACCTCTAGACATTGTGATTGGAAAGAAAAGACCTCTTTGGGCTCGCAGGACAATGCAGGAAGCAGAAAGGTTTGCAGCTCCAAGAGGAGCTTTCAGAGAAAGCAAGAGACCTCACAAGTTCTCTAGTTATGTTGCCTTGATGAGTCAGATTATTGAGTCAGAGCCTTCAAATGTTGAAGAAGCTTCTAGTCATCAAGTATGGAAGGATGCCATGATTGAGGAATATCAGTCTATACTTAAGAACGATGTTTGGGATATAGTTCCTAGACCCAAAGACAAATTTGTGGTGTCTTCTAAGTGGCTCTTCAAGATCAAGCATGCAGCTGATGGGAGCATTGAGAAACACAAGGCTAGATTTGTGGCTAGAGGGTTCTCACAAAAAGAAGGAGTTGACTATGAAGAAACTTTTGCTCCTGTGGCTCGTTACACGTCTGTTAGAACCATCATTGCTATTGCTGCATCTAGAGGATGGAAGATTCACCAAATGGATGTAAAGACAGCTTTTCTGAATGGCATAATAGAAGAAGAGGTTTACATTGAGCAACCAGAAGGATTTGAGGTGCATGGGAGAGAGTCTCATGTCTGCAAGTTGAAGAAGGCCTTGTATGGTCTTAAACAAGCTCCTCGTGCTTGGTATGAAAGAATTGATCAGTATCTTTCAAGTTTGGGTTTCTCAAAGAATGATGCAAATTCTAACCTCTACTTCAAAATAGTTAATGGTGAAGCATTAATTTTGGTTTTATATGTTGATGACTTGATCATTACTGGTGAAGAACATCTAATTCTAAAATGCAAGAAGGAATTAGCTTCAGAGTTGAGATGAAGAATCTAGGTCTTATGCATTACTTTCTTGGCTTAGAAGTTTGGCAAAAGCCAGATGAGATGATTCTAAGTCAAGGGAAGTACACTGTTGACATTCTCAAAAGGTTTGGTATGATTGACTGCAAACCTATGTCTACACCCATGGAGACTAATTTAGATAAGTTGAAAGAAGCTGCAGCTAGTTCAGAACCAGTGGATTCTACGATGTATAGACAGTTGATTGGTTCATTGATGTATCTAGTCAACACTAGACCTGATATTTGCTATGCAGTGAGTGCACTTAGCCAGTTTATGTGTGAACCAAAGCAAATACATCTTGTAGCAGCAAAACATATCCTGAGATATTTATGTGGCACAATTGGATATGGGTTGAGATATTCTTCAAACGTGGATTTGGAGCTACATGGTTTTACTGATTCTGATTGGGCAGGATGTGTTTCAGATCGGAAGAGTACCTCTGGTTGTTGCTTCAGTATGGGGACTGCTATGATCTCCTGGTGTAGCAGGAAACAGTCTTCAGTGGCCTTGAGTACAACTGAAGCAGAGTATATAGCAGCTTGTGTGGCAGCTCGTGAGGCAGTGTGGCTTCGTAAGCTTCTTGCAGGATTGTTTGGACAATCAATGGAGCCTACTATTATACACTGTGATAATCAAAGCTGTGTGAAGCTTTCTTTCAATCCTGTGTTTCATGACAGAACAAAACATGTTGAGATCAAGTACCACTATATTAGAGATATGGTGCAAAGGAAAGCTATACAGTTGAGGTATACTAGCACTGAAGAGCAAACGACAGACATTCTCACCAAGCCTCTCGCTAGGATTAAGTTTGTGTACTTCTGAGAGAAACTTGGTATGGTGGAGAATGCAGCCTTGACTGAGAAAGAGTCTCAGTAATCAGTGATCCTTGATTGATAATGCAATTCTCTGCTGAGAGAGAGTTGAGGTGCAAGCCCTTGATAATGCAATTCTCTACTGAGAGAGAGTTGAAGTGTAAGCCCTTGATAATGCAATTCTCTATTGAGAGAGATTTGAGGTGAAAGCCCTTGTTTCCACCCTCTGGGAGAAGCTATGGTGGAAGTCATGTGTGTGACTCCATGACAACATCACGTGAGGGAATCCGTGATGAGTTTATACCATCTATGGGAGTAGCCATAATGGTTAATATCACATTGAGGTGATATTCTATTTTGTTTTCATTCTAATATGATGTGTCTTGTGCAGGTGGAAGTTCATCCCTAGCTGAGAGGGAGTGTTGATGTATGCAGCTTCGGTCTGCACTTCCCAAGATTTGATTTATATCAAACATTTGATTTGCTAAAGGGCCGACCCTTATAAGTTCGTCATTCTTGTCTTAACCTTGAGCCGACCTTAAGACATGTTAAATGTTTATTATGTAAAGGCCGACCTAAATGAAGAGGCGCCTATGTTATATATATACAAGGTCGTTTCTTTGATATTGATACATTCATTCAAGCAAGTTCGCATTTTATATTCAAGAGCAGAATTCGCACCTTAGAAGCAGCAGTCCGATTTCCAAAAAGAAGGCAGTTATATATACCTTGAAGGAGGGCAAATATATTATCATTGTATTGGCCATTGTTGGGCCTGAGTTGTAAGCAGATTTCTGTCACTCTATTATCATATATATAAGAGAATCATTTGTTGGGTTTTTCTCCCTCGAGTAGGAGGGTTTTCCCAGGGTATCTTGTTGTGTTCATTGTCTTATGTGTTGCAATTCTATTGAGTAATTTATTATCTAATCTGATCTAAGAAACATTAACAGTTTTGTCATTGATGTCAAACAAAGAACATGAAGGAATCAGGATGAAGGTCAAAATTATCTTGTGGCATGTTGTAGCATCATGTTCAGATATACATCAACATCATGTTCAGATATACATCGAAATAATAGAAGATCACGTATAATATTAAAATCATGTAAATCTGGAATTAGAAGATCACATAAATCTGAAAATAAAAGATCACGTATATTTCAGTTCGATGGTGGTTCCAGATCGCTACAGATTGTCATCATAATTGTTTAATTGTTAACAGGTGTTGATTGCAACATTTAACTAATTGTTTGTTAACAAACAAGTATTAAAGAAGACACGTCTTTGAGTAGATGCGATTTTTTTTAAGAGACGTGTTCAGATTAAAAACACATACGTCTTGTCTCAAAAGACGTCTTCAGAGCAAAATAAAGGATGCGTGTCTTTAAGAGAAGTGAAGCGACTTTTCAAAAGAAGGATATGATTTTCTAAATCAAAAGATGCGAATAGATCAAAGACATCCTTCAAAAGGGATGTGAATGAAGGTTTTTGAAGAGACATAACGTCTTCTTGTGAAAAGATGCTTGTAACAAAACAAATACGTCTATGATTGAGGATATATTTTCTTAATGAATAGTCAGGTCTGAAAAGACATATCTGCTGCAAACTGAATGGTGCGACTGTTAAAAACAGATTATGGAAGGGATTTTTATAAAAATCTGAAGTAGATTCTTGGGTTCATAATAAAAAATTAAGGAAAATCAATTAAGGTAATCACAAAATGAAAAGGTATGAATAAGATTTGAAAAGGCAGAGTCATGTTGCTTCATCAAAGTGTTGCTATCTTTGATCAAGTTATATATTTAACTTTCAAATCAAGTTTGATGGTGTGGTTGTTGTAAGAGAGCATTCTAAGTCTGAAGTCCCATCTCCTTGTGTGGGCTAAGTGTGAGATCATTCATCACCAAAGGCAGATTGGAGGATTGGGATAGTGCAGGTCAGATTGAAGGCATCATCTTGCAACCATCAAGTCAAGGTTGGTGCCTTGCATTAGGGGGTGGTGCTCCTTGTAGGTAGGTGCCTACTCAAGTTATACAGGTTTGGATGTTCCTTGTAGGTTGTGTCCTACTAAATCATCTTATAATAAATCTGTAGGTTGGTGCCTACTTTGTAAAAAACATTTCAATAAAAGTTGTGTTAACTTGTGTAAATTGGTTCATATCAAATAGTTGATGTATGTTTAAGTTTGAAGTTGATAAATAAGTAAGAGGGTAAAAGTATATTGATATACTGATTCACCACCACCCCCCCCCCCTCTCAGTATATCTTTGTGCTCTTCACTTCATTCAATTTCGTGTTTGAGAGACAACACCTAGTTGAATTACTACTGCTTCTCACACAGACTAGCAGATTGTATTTCAAGGTGAATTATTGCTGTAATTTCCAGTTTTACAATTGCTGTTTGCATACAGCTGAACTATGTTTTTGCTCATGATTAATTGTATGATTTTTGTATTGTTCTGGGCACTTGAGAAATATATTCCTAAGGTCTAGGCGACCCTCTCCAAGCAAATTCAGACTTTATTTTGAAGTGTGCAATTTTATAATGAAAATCGCCCCTCTCAAGGGTCGTACTTTCTAGCATGTGCATTGGGAATTGTGCCATTAATAAATGCAGGCATTTGGAGTTGTTTTTGGTGTCTCAACTTGGGCGCCTATCTTCCATTTGAACCTCGCCTGTGATTTCACATCATTCGGAGGTATTTTGATCAAGTTATGAGCTTTTATATAATTCTGCAGTTGCTGATTTCCGTTTCCAGAATTACAAATTCATAAGAAAGCAAAATCAGTTGTGTTTCCGAGTTCTATCTTCTTTCCTCTTATCTTCCAACTCAGATACATTGTAATTAATGGTGCTTGAAATATGGTGATGAACATTGTAAATTGCAGCCTTTTACTTTGTACGAACTGCTAACAGTAGTACTGTTTCAGTTTAGCTTTGCTGCATTTAATTAGTTAAACATCACATTAGCACCCCTGGATGGTATACCGCCAGTGTGGAGAAACATATTGTTATCTTTCTTGTAATATTCTCCCCCCACTGTTTGGTGGTAGCGTGAAAGATTGTTTCATGGCTAGTTATCTGCCTACCTCTTTTCAAGTCAGCAAGTAGCACTCCACCATATGATAACACCTCACCCGTCAAGGGATCTTGAGTGCACATTCTTGGTGTCAAGTTTAGTTCTCTTTTTCAAAGTGTAATCTTGTTTTTATTTCAAGTAGATCCTAGGGATCTTCTGACCATATGCTCGCCCCTCCTCCTTAAGTGGTTTTAGGGCGCCATTCTTGATTAGAGTTCTTTATTGCATCGTTTTGGTTTAAGCTAACCTTAACGAGTGCATTGGCTATATTGTAAATGTTACAAAAAACAAAGAAAAAATTGGCAGAGAATATTTCAATGGTATCAGAGCAGAAGTTCCTGCCATCCTGTGTCTACTAGGCTTTCAATTGACAGATGAGTGACAGAGCGACCAGATACTTCATCAGAAATCAGGCTAGATCTCAATTATAGTTTCTGCCAGTGCCAGAAGTAGATACTTTGTCAGAAGCTTTGAGGGAAACGGGTATAACAGTTGAGAGAATGTGAGAAGAGTCTCGTCTTTCGATGGAGGAAAAAAATGCAAGAGCAGAAAAAAAGTTTGATAACATGTTAGAGATGATGGCACGTTTGCTGGATAAATTGGATCAGCAAACTACTCAAAATCATATTCAGCCCCAAACAAATAATGTTGGTGAAAACAACAGTAACAGTGGTCATAATGCTTCAGCAGTTAATGGAAGGGATAGCACTATTGGACAGCATGTTGCAAATACAAGAGGGTCTTCATCCAGACCTCTCTTCCCTACATTCACTCCAAGGGATGAACAACAACCTGAAATCGTAGTACCATTTGCGGATGATGCTAGGCAAGCCTATATGGAGTACATCTCTTTACCCCTTGATATGAGAGATGCATGGACCTTTGATCAATTTATGAATCAAAGAAGCAAAAGGAATGGTGGAAGGAATGAACAACGCCCTTTCACAAATCATAGGAATGATTTTCAGCAAGCATTGGGTAAGATTACTTTGGATCATTTTGATGGAAGTAATAAGTGTGCAGCAAGAGCATGGGTTCAGAAATTAGATAATTATCTCTCACTTAGACCAATGCCGGAGGAAGATGCAATTAAGTTTGCCACATTGCATTTGGATGGAGTGGCTCATGAATGGTGGACTCATGGTTTGGTTACTCTTGGCCATAACCTTATCCATACTTATGAGGAGTTTACCAACAAACTAATTGAAAGATTTGATACCAGAGATCCTGAGTTGAGTTTCCAAGAATTGGCATAATTGAAACAACACGGATCTTTAGATACCTATGTTGCTGATTTTCAAAGGTTGTCGGTAATGGTGCCTAACATTACTGAAAGAAGACTTGTGGTTTTGTTTGCGGAAGGTTTGATGGAGCCTTTGAAGGGATTGGTCAAAGTTTTTGATCCTCCAACATTGGATGAAGCAATCAAGAAAGCAAGGAGCATGGAGTTGGCTGCTCCTAGGCCAAAATTTCAGCCTAAACCATTCAAAAATGATAAGAAGAAGTTCACTCCTAATCAGCCGAACAAGTACCCACAAAGAATATCTGATGAACTTCGTGATCAGCTCAGAAAAGAGGGAGTTTGTAATACTTGTCGTGAACCTTGGACAAGGGGTCACCGCTGTTATGGAAAGGGTAAAGTTCAACAAATGGAGGGCTATTCTGATTATGGATCAGAATCTAATCCACTTGATCAGCAGTATGAAACAGCAAGTGATGAGGAAGAAGAAGCCCCAGAAGAGGAACCAGAAGTTGGAGATGGTAATGCTTTTTCCCAACTATCTAGTTTCCAAAAAAACGAATCCTTTCGAGTATGAAGAATAGTTAACTCTCAAAGGATTGTTGCTTTAATTGATACTGGAGCAACTAACAATTTTATTAATGAAGGCTTGGTTACCAAAAGACGATTGAAGACTGAAGACTTTGAAGGATTCAAAGTAATGGTAGCAGATGGCTTTACCATATCATGCACCAAGAAAATTCCTAACCTCTCTATGCAATTAGGGAACTATGAGGTGAAGGATGACTTCTATGTGGTTGGCATTGGTGATACCGATGTTGTTTTGGGAATACAATGGCTGCGATCTCTAGGAGAGATCATTTTAAATCTGCAAACTATAGAATTCAAATTCCAAGCTGATGGGAAGAAGGTGGTTTTAAGAGGCATGTCCAATGGAAGGCAACGGGTTGTGTCCTTGAAACGAATGGAGAGGCTGATCCGTCATGATCAAGTTGAGTGGGCAGCAGAGTGTATGATCTTACCATCGGATCCGGTTGTAGAAAAGAGACAATACCCACCTGATATACAAGCTCTTCTTTCTAAAAAGAGCAAGGTTTTTGGCGACTTACCTTCAGG
Organism: Sequoiadendron giganteum; assembly: GCA_007115665.2. NCBI lineage: Eukaryota > Viridiplantae > Streptophyta > Pinopsida > Cupressales > Cupressaceae > Sequoiadendron > Sequoiadendron giganteum. Next base: position 48,653,346 of record CM021109.1, read on the forward strand.
GAGACCACCTGAAAGAGGGTGTGAACATGTGATTGAATTAGAAGAAGGTGCCAAACCTGTCATTACTACTCCTTACCGCTACCCAAAAAAGCAGAAGGATGAGATAGAAAAAACTATCAAAGAATTTCTTGAGGTAGGGTTTATCAGACCAAGCAAAAGCCCATTTGCTTCAACAGTAGTATTGGTCAAAAAGAAAGATGGTACAATGCGGATGTGTGTTGATTATCGTGCATTGAATCAGAAAACCATCAAGAATAGATATCCTATTCCTATGATAGATGAGCTTATTGATGAGCTCCATGGGGCTATGTTTTTTTCGAAGATTGATCTTCGATCTGGTTACCATCAAATCAAAATGAGAGAAGGAGATATTGAGAAAACAGCTTTCAAATGTCACTATGGGCACTTTGAGTTCCTTGTCATGCCATTCGGTTTGACTAACGCTCCAGCAACATTTTAGTCATGTATGAACAAGACTTTCAAGCAGCAGTTGAGGAAGTTTGTGCTTATCTTCTTTGACGACATTCTTGTTTTCAGTAAGTCTTGGGAGGAGCACCTTCAGCACTTGGAGCAAGTGCTTAGCATTTTGGAGGTTGAATGTATGTTTGCCAAAGAATTGAAATGTGAGTTTGGGATGACTGAGCTTCTCTATCTCGGCCACATTATCAGTTCTAAAGGGGTCAAAGTTGATCCTGAAAAGATTAGAGTCATTGTTGATTGGCCACCTCCGAAAAATCTGACTCACTTGAAGGGATTTTTGGGCTTATGTGGGTTTTATAGAAGATTTGTCAAGGGGTATTCTCACATGGTGGCACCTCTTACATATCTCACCAAAAAGGGAGCTTTCCTATGGACGGATAAAGCACAAGGAGTGTTTGATAAGTTCAAACAAATTATGAGTTCATGTCCCGTATTGGCTTTACCTGATTTTAAAAAGCCTTTTGAATTACAATGTGATGCTTCAGGAGAGGGAGTTGGAGCTGTTCTTATGCAAGACAAACACCCTATTGTCTTTGAGAGCAGAAAATTGAGAGGATCAGAAAAGTTGTATTCAATTTATGAGAAAGAGATGCTTGCCATCATGCATGCTTTGTCCAAATTCCACCAATACTTGGTGGGAAGTAAATTTGTGGTTAAAATTGATCATAATAGTCTTAAACATTTCATGAGACAAAAGGATTTGAATGAAAGGCAATAGAAATGGGTAAGCAAGCTTCAAGCTTATGACTTCGATATTGAGTATGTCAAGGGGAAAAACAATGTTGTTGTGGATGCTTTGTCCATAAGGCCTCATTTACAATCACTTTGTGAGATTTCAGCAGATTGGAGAGAGTTGATTACTGCTGATTATGCAAAAAATCAGTTTACTACCAGCCTTATAGAAGGCCATTTGGTTGATGAAAGGTATCACTTGGTTGAGGGGTTGATTATTTATAAGGGTAGGATCTTTTTGGTACCCGAATCCAAGCTTAAGAGAAAGATTTTTCAGTCATTTCATGATGTTCCTCTTGCTGGTCACCATGGTATGTTCAAGACTTACAAGCAAATAAGAGAAAGGTTTGCTTGGAAGGGAATGAAGGAAGAAGTCATGAACTACATAAGAGAATTTCCTACATGTCAAATGAATAAAAATGAACATTCTTTTCCTGCTGGTTTGTTGCAGCCCCTACCTATTCCAAATCAGAAATGGGAAAGTATTGCGATGGACTTCATCACCGGGTTACCCAAGGTGCAAGGCCGTGATTGCATCTATGTTGTGGTAGATAGATTAACCAAATATGCTCATTTTTTTTGCTATCACTACGACATTTACAGCAGCTCAAGTAGCTGAGTTATTCTTTAGAGAAGTTTTCCGTTTGCATGGGTTGCCTAAGACCATTGTCAATGATAGGGACAGCAAGTTCCTAAGTGTGTTTTGGCAAGAGATTTTCAGATTGAATGGTACAGTGCTCACCCCAAGCACTAGTTATCTTCCGCAAACAGAGATTGTCAATAAGTGGTTAGAAGACTACCTTAGAAATTATGTTTCAGGGCAGCAAAGGGCTTGGGTTAAGTGGCTTCATTTGGGAGAGTTTTGTTATAACTCCTCTTATCACATGTCAACTAAGATGTCTCCTTTTATGGCACTCTATGGGTATGATGCTCCTAACTTTGTAGACTTGGTGTTTGGTGATAGTAGAGCTCCCCAGGCAAGAGATATGCTTCAACACAATTAAGATATCTTAAAGTCACTAAAAGAAAATCTGCAGCAAGCCCAAAATCAGCAGAAGTTGTATGCTGATCAGCAGCGTATTGAACGCTCATTTGAGATAGGAGACATGGTTTACTTGAGGCTTCAGCCCTACAGACAGTCTTCTCTCAAAAAGAGTGGTGCAGAAAAATTGAAACCACGTTTCTATGGTCCGTTTAGAGTCACCAAAAGGATTGGTGAAGTGGCATATGAGTTGGAGCTTCCAGCAAAAAGCAAGGTTCACAATGTCTTCCATGTTTCCCGCCTCAAGAAGGCACTTGGGCATAATGTGGTAGCTACTTCAGAATTACCTCCCTTAGACGAAGAAGGACAGTTGGTGTTGCTTCTAGAAGAGATACTTGACAGTAGGGAGCGGTCCTTAAGGAGGAGAACAATCAAGGAGTATTTGGTAAGATGAAAAAATTTACCTATTGAAGATGCTACTTGGGAAGGTGAACAAATTTTTTACCATCCAGCTTTGCAGTTGATTGAGGACAAGCAATTTCGAGGAGGGCGGACTGTAATGTTCCCCTTTTGACAATGATCCTGTTATTAGCTCATTAGTCTATTCTGGATTTCCTATAGGCTTGTTGAGATGTTTCAAAGGATTTCATTCATAGAGGTTTTGTGGTTCTTTCTCATTATTTACTATTTACAGTAAATACTACTTCTGGCAATAAGCAGTTATCAGCTTTAAGCCTTGGCCAGTAAAATATTAATGAAATGCTTCATTACTTGAGCAATTAATTATAATTTGCAGTTGACCCCCTTGGCCTAAGGAATGAACTTAAGTTGTTTTTAAAAGGGGTCTTGAGGGTGGCGCCACATGAAGTCAAAAGGTTTTAATTTTAATTAAAATCCTCATTTCTCAAGTGGGGTGTATTTTTGAAGAATGGCTCTTCCTTTGGAAATTTGAAGAGTCTTGTCTATTGGCGTACCTCTTGGGGACACTTGAACAGTTTCCTTTGTCCTTTAAAAGTGAGGTTTGTTTTCAATATTGGGCATCCATTATTTTGCTAAAGCTATGCTGTCAAAATGCTTTGTCATTTTCTACTTCGAGGAATGCTGACCTCCTAGTTCTTCATTCAATTTCGTGTTTGAGAGACAACACCTAGTTGAATTATTACTGCTTCTCACACAGACTAGCAGATTGTATTTCAAGGTGAATTATTGCTGTAATTTCCAGTTTTACAGTTGTTGTTTGCATACAGCTGAACTGTGTTTTTGCTCATGATTAATTGTACGATTTTTGTATTGTTCTGGGCACTTGAGAAATATATTCCTAAGGTCTAGGCGACCCTCTCCAAGCAAATTCAGACTTTACTTTGAAGTGTGCAATTTTATAATGAAAATCGCCCCTCTCAAGGGCCGTACTTTCTAGCATGTGCATTGGGAATTGTGCCATTAATAAATGCAGGTATTTGGAGTTGTTTTTGGTGTCTCAACTTGGGCGCCTATCTTCCATTTGAACCTCGCCTGTGATTTCACATCATTCGGAGGTATTTTGATCAAGTTATGAGATTTTATATAATTTTGCAGTTGCTAATTTCCGTTTCCAAAATTACAAATTCATAAGAAAGCAAAATCAGTTGTGTTTCCGAGTTCTATCTTCTTTCCTCTTATCTTCCAACTCAGATACATTGTAATTAATGGTGCTTGAAATATGGTGATGAACATTGTAAATTGCAGCCTTTTACTTTGTAAGAACTGCTAACAGTAGTACTGTTTCAGTTTAGCTTTGTTGCATTTAATTAGTTAAACATCACATTAGCACCCCTGCATGGTATACCGCCAGTGTGGAGAAACATATTGTTATCTTTCTTGTAATATTCTCCCCCCACTGTTTGGTGGTAGCGTGGAAGATTGTTTCATGGCTAGTTATCCGCCTACCTCTTTTCAAGTCAGCAAGTAGCACTCCACCATATGATAGCACCTCGCCCATCAAGGGATCTTGAGTGCACATTCTTGGTGTTGAGTTTAATTCTCTCTTTCAAAGTGTAATCTTGTTTTTATTTCAAGTAGATCCTAGGGATCCTCTGACAATATGCTCGCCCCTCCTCCTTAAGTGGTTTTAGGGCGCCATTCTTGGTTAGAGTTCTTTATTGCATCGTTTTGGTTTAAGCTAACCTTAACGGGTGCATTGGCTATATTGTAAATGTTACAAAAAACAAAGAAAAAATTGAGAGAGAATATTTCAGATGCCAAAGTCAGCAGGAGAATGTTCACCAGGCTACCCCTAAAGATGATTAGAGAGTGTAAAATTATCCTAGTTCCATATCAAGTGGACGAGGATGTGAATGTCATGCAACCAGACTATGAGTCAGTAAGAAACACACCAGTCCCACCACCTAACTGGTCAGATCCGAAAATCACAGACTTGGACACACTATGCATACCGGTGTTGACATTCACAAGGAGCTGGGTTGAGAGGCATGTGAGTCGGCTCAAAAGTAAGTCAATTGCTCTCACTTATAATCTCATGGATGATCAAAGGCCGCCATCAGCAAAGAAAATAAAACAGATTGCCCAAGTTGCTGAGCCACGACGAGAGGTGCAAGTCCAGCTAGTGCCTCAGAGGGTAGAGCAGGCATCTCCCACACGATCACAGACTCAATCTTCGAGTGTGAGGGAGCTTCCACTATTTGGAAGCCAGAGAAGTAAATCTAGCGAGGAGTGAGAATTTGAAGAAGTAAACCAGCCACTACTCAGGGAGTCAGATAGCTTGAGTGTCAACGCTCCCAGAAGGGAAAGCCAGCAAGAGGAGGAAGAAGAAACGGCAACAGATACTCGCTTCCAGCAAATGATTGAGACGGCATTAGAAGAAGAAAATACTATGGGGCAAGAGGCTCGAGGTTCAGGAAAATATTAAGCAAATGGAGATTGATGAGCCTCAACGAAGTGTTGTTAGGGAAGAAATGCGCGAAGAGGAAGCAACCGAGGAGCAGCCCCTCATTGTTTGTAATCCACGACAAGCGGTGCCCGATTCACTCACGAAGAGGATGAGAAGAGATCCTGAAGATGATACTGACCCGGCAATCGAGATGGACAAATTCTTGAGTAGAATCAGTGCGCCACCAAAGAAGAAGAGAGCCAAAAAATATTCAAAGATAGCGACAGATAAGTCCGGTTCTCGCACACTTCATGTAGTTGTTCCTAGGGAGGAGTGTGCTCGAGATGAGGAGAGGCCGGAGAATTATGTGATTACTACTGTTGAGCTAAGCTGCCCCACTGGAGCTCAGATAATTGAGTGTGACAACTCCTATCAGGCTTTGAAGGATAGATTGCTCCGTACGGAAGGAAAGTACAAAAGGTTGAAGAAGGAGCATAGAACATTGATCAGATATGTGCAGCACCTAGCACATTCGTGTGGGCAGGAGAATCCCGCAGTTGATCTCCTAGCTGAGCTTCTGAGAAAATCAGTCAGAAGCTTGGAGGATTTGAAGAGGATGGCTCAGGAAGCGGATAAATGGGTCGTGTGGAGGCAGAGAAGTTCATTGATGATCTCACCTATTCTTTCCGACAGGCCTCCGGCATTCTTTCTTGCATGGAAAATATTGACCAAGCTTGGAGTGAAGCACACATTTATCGAGATAAAACTATCCCACGCTTGGCCGCTTTGATGCATGTACCCATGCAAACGCTGGTTGGAGGAGGAGTAATCCAGGAAGGTGATAGATATGATTTCCCAGGTTGGTACTCTTCAGCATTCACAGGTCGAGGCTTCTTTGATGCAGTGTAGGCAGAGTCGGTTAAAGTTAGAAAAGCTATAGGAAACATACAAGAGGGATTCCTCAACACGCTTGAAGCCTTGTTTGCTAAAAGGCTAACCCCAGAGGAGGTGATTGCAGGTGGCCTGAGAAGCAGATTGGAGCCCTTCTTCTCGAATGTAAGATCTTTTGTTAAGGTGGACTTTGAAAACATATCAACTTTCTCCAACATCATCCAGAGTACTCAAGATGCCTTAGAGGCTTGGAGAAAATCTTGCACCCGACAAGCACAGGCAGTCACAGTGTTTGAATTCCAGCTCAACCACGTTCCACCAATTTCAGTTCAAGAGGTTGAAGTTGTGTTAGCCAGATTCATTGAATTTGCAGTCAGGGAGAAGAATAGTGGGAACACGTTTCTAGACGAGAATCTTGTGGATGATAGTGGGCATTAATTGCTCATAGTGGTTTATGCAAAGTACTGGAGAATCTTTGGTTCATTTATTACCCCCACTCCTATCTATGGCGGTTTTTAGGGCAGAACCATGACTGGGGCTTAGGTGGCTCAATCTAAGCCCTTCATTGTAATTGAATCTAAGTCGTCCGTCGGACTAGGCCAACTATAAAAGGGGCATCCCCCCTCATTTGTAATCTATTAGAGATTAAACATTAGAATCAGAATAGAAGAGTAGAGAGGAGAGAATAGCATAGAAGTTAGCATAGATTGATAGCTTAGATTGAAGAGGAAGGAAAGTTTTTCCCATTGAATGCTTTGTAAGAAGTTGTTGTGAACACTCATAATAAAAAGAGTTATCATTGCTTGTGGTTCCATCTTTTATTGTGGGTAGCTAGCGAGGCTTCTTCGTCCTAATTCGCATAGAATCATAAAGTAGATTTCATTTCATGCAAGTAGTTGGTAGTTGTGGAATGTGGTGTTTAATTTGAGCAAGCTTCGCTTATCCATACCACTAGCGGGTTCACTGACGGTGGGTTCGCCTTGCGTGGTCAACTAGAACATTGTGAACTTAACTTCAATTACAGTTTATATGTTGGTATGCATTGTTGTGATAGTATCTGCATGTTGAGTCGTGGTCTGAATATCTCTCGTTACTCCTTTGAAGATTGCACCGATTCTGTGGAAGTTGTCTGAAGTGAGGCGAAGCAGAGCTTGGTTGAAGTTTGCAAGAATTGATCTCCGTGTCCCGCATTTAGAGTAGACTGTAGCATCTATAATCCCTGCATCTCTTTAAATTCAGCATTTTCTCGGTTAGTTTAGAAAATTCAAGCGTCATTGATAAATCTTCCGAGTCTTGAAATTTTTCTCCAAGTGAACAATCACGTAAGTCCCCCTTGAAATACTAGCAAATCACATCAAGCCAAATGAGACTATATCCACTGCATAAAGGAACCTTGCAGTAGAATGCATGATCTTTCGCAATCTTAGCATGTGGGAGATTTTGATCAAGAGAGGATAGAGTTACCATTGGAAACTTTATTCTGTGTTGGTGCGGTCATAAAACACCTGTCAAAAGGTCCCTCATATGTTCCACCTGGAGAAACTAAGCTACGCACCACCCTTCTTGATAGAGAGTACTACAAGGTGAGTATTTTGATGGAGGATATGAGACTAACATGGATGAGAGATGGATGCTCCATAATCATGGATGGGTGAACTGATATCAAACATCGGCCACTCATCAATATTATTGTCACTAGTTCAACAGGCTCTTATTTTCTTATTGTTCGAAGAAAAGGAAGGATGCAACCTTCCAATTTTAGATTTTGAGAGATGCCATAGAGGAGGTTGGAGCCTCTAATGTTGTGCAAGTAGTGACCGATTCAGCCCATGTGTGTAAATTAGCTGGATTGATGGTGGAGAGTGCTTATAAGCACATTTTTGGACCCCTTGTTGTGTGCATGCATTGAACAATACCTTGAAGGACATTGGGAAGATAGATTGGATGAAGGCAATGGTGTTAGAGGCTAGAGATGTGAAAATGTTCATTTGCAACCATCACACTTCACTTGCTTTATTTAGGACATTTTCAAGGAAGAAATTCCTCAAGCCCGTGGAGACTAAATATGCCAGCTACTTCATTTTATTAGAGGATGATTGAGGTCCAAGAGGCTCTACAATTAATGGTGGTCAATACAAAGTGGGGTAGATAGCATGAGTCAAGCACATCAGAGGGAAGAACTGTGAAACAAAAAATTCTTGATGATGATTGGTGGTCCACAATGAGGTAAGAAAATTGGCATTGCTGATTTTATTTTTTAATTCTTAATCTTAAAATGTTAATATAATTCTAAGTTTCTAACTTGTGAAAAATGTCCATTCTTTTTGATGATTTTAATTTTTGTAACTTGTTTGCACTTGTAGATATGTTTGCTCCTTCATCAAGCCTATTGTACGAGTGATTAGATATGTTGATACTGACTCTCCTATCCTTGGAGAGATTTATGAGACCTTTGATAGCATACCTGGACAGATCAAGCAAGCAATTCATAGTAGGGACCCTACTTTGGGATTTTATGAGGAGCATCTTAGGCCCATTGTGATGCGACGGTGGGACATTATGAACGCCTTGCTTCATATGGAAGCCTATGCTCTCAATCCCAAATGGTACGCATCGAGACCTGGGAGAGTGCCTCAAGCTCATGATGAAGAGGTGAAAGAAGGCTTCATGAGGGCCCTTACAAAAATGTATTCTTCAGAGGAATCTACTCTACTTCGCACACAGTGGCTTGCATTTGCCAATCTTTGTGGTCCAACCTTCGGCAAACCAAAGGCAAGGACGAATAGAGCTACATTGGCTCAAACCGACCCTATTAGATGGTGGACGTGGTATGGGAAGGATGCACCGGAGTTGAGAGTACTTGCCATTCGTCTTCTTTCACAAGTTGCTAGTTCCTTTGCTGCGGAGAGGAATTGGTCCACATATAGCTTCATCCAATCAGTCAAGAGGAACAACCTTACATATAGACGATCGGAGAAGTTGGTGGTTGTACACACAGTGCTTTGCGGCTACAGGATCGCCAGTCTACTAAGTATCATCAAACTCCAACCTTATGTTGGGATGTTAATCCCAAAAATGCTATGTAGATTGAGGAGGATGCACAAGAGGGATTGGTTGGGGTTCCATTGGCTGAGGAAGCCCCTTCTATTGGCACTGACACTGGCAGTGACTCGGACTCAAGCTCAAATGGCAATGTTGATTTAGACCTACCATCTGCTAATTAGAGACAGCCATATATTTTCTCAATTTTATGTTTGTCATTTCATAGTTGAAACTTGGAGCCTTTGGGCAATTTTGTTATAATTATAAGACTCTTATATGATATGTATGCACACTGATAATGAAAAGCATTTGAATTTTGTTAATTTGTTTGACGATTCTCATGTGAAATCTCAATTTAAGTCTAATGATATGTATTAAGCTTATACAATGTCTATGATGAATGTTTTATCAATGTTATGCTATGAACATTTGAAATTTCTCTATATTTTTAAAAATTTCCTTTTTTATTAATTAGTTGTAACTTGTCGTCCCCTAAAAAATGGCCCAAAAGTACCCTTGCACCGAAAACTCGTCCCGCCGTACCCTGCTGTCCCTATCCCCAAAACCCCATGGAGCATAGCAAAATTGTCGTTCTACTTGTCTGAGCAAATGATAGTACTTAAAAGGAACGAATGTTGCTCAAAACAGGGAATTTAAAAACTGAAAATAAAAGAATATCACCATGAACACTCAGAAATTTAACCTTAAAAACCCCTTAAGGGGAAAAAGAAGCTTGGTAGAGGCAAAAGCTTGACTACCTTGATCATATTAATCTCAAAGAAAAACTACAGATTTATGAGAGGAAATGTGGCAGATTTGTGAGAAGGTGTAAGGGCAGATCTGAGAAGTTGCAAGTTAAATTATCATATTGTTCTTCTGGAGGTTGGAGCCTCCTACTTGAGGAGATTGTGAGCTTCAAAACTCTTATTCAAGAAATTGGAGTCTCTTGTTGAGTAGGTGCTTAGTGGTGGGGATTGGAGTTTCCAATGGGTTGGTACCTACAAATTTTGTAAGATTTATACAAGCAAGATTTTGCCGTGGTTTTCTCCCGTAAGGGTTTCCATGTAAAATTATGTCTCTTGTGCATGTCCTTAATTGCTACATCTTGCATGAATGATATTGCTATGGATAATTAGGGCTCAAAGTAATATTGCTATGCTTGATTAAGTTGAGAAGAAGTAAAGTTCTGATCTATACTGATTCACCCCCCGCACCCTCTCAGTATAAGTGTATGTTTCATCAACAACTAGTAGAGAAAAAGGTTTTCCACTTTCTCCTTGGAGTCCCACTTTCCAAGACTCTTGAACTCTATCATAGATCTCCATTGTCTTCCATTATAGCACTATTCCTTCCTGAGTATTGTTTGAATGTCTTCCATTGTAGCACTACTCCTCCAAAGAAGATAGCACTTGTTCTTCTACTTCCTCACCCAACATGAAAGGCTCATAAAGATGAGAGCATTCACAATTCACCATTGAATGCATCTCCATGAAAGGGGTAGATCAAATCTGAAAGCATTCTCACCAATAGCCTCCAAGATGGTAAATGGCCCATATCTAAGAGGTTTGATTTTCTAAGCTTTTCCTTGCCTGGAGAGAGCCACACCTTATCTACTACCATGAGTTTGTGTTCCCTCCTATGCTGGTCCTGTCTTTCCTATACATACTTTGTGTTTTCTCTAACTATTCCTTCACTTTTGGTTGGATTTGTGTAATCCTCTCAACAAATCTTGATGCATTAGCCACCTTCACATCTTGCCCTTCTTGATCTTTCTTTTGTTCTAAAATACAATCAAGTGGACTATTGGAGTAACTTAGTACTCTTTTGATTTAATTTACTTAGGTCATGTTCCTTTATGTTGTCTCAAGTCATATGATGAGGACATATGTCATGATCTTGTTTTATCCTCACCTAGGGTTTCCTTACGATTGCTTTATTAGATTTTTGCTATGCTACCGGGTTCTTCATTTTAGCCCCCCGAACCGGCCAAAATACTTGTGGATTCTGGTTCGGGTTCGGTTCTTCTCTGGGTTCGCCTGGGTTCTCCATTTTCCGCCCGGGTTCTCTGTGGGTCCTTCTGTGAAGAACCCACAGAGAACCCGGGTGGAAAATGGAGAACCCTGGCCGAACCCGAGGAGAACCCAGAAGGACCCGGAAGGACCCACATTATCCAGCCTTATCCAGCCTAGAAAAAGGCAAAAAATCAGCTTAAAAACAAAAAATAAAACCCTAAAAAGTGCCCAGATTGCCTTATAATGACTTGGCCAACCAAATGAGGCAGAATTGGAGTACATACTCCTTCATCCACTTGGTCAAGCGCAATCGTTTGGGTGCAAAACAAGTAGAGGATTTGGTCTATGTACACTCCAACCTTCGTCTCTTATCACATAAGAAACCTGAATACAATGAGGGTGTGTCAAAGAATTGGGATCTCACCCCTAAGTGTGCTGATTTAGATGCTACAGTTGCACAACTTACCTTGGCTTCTATAGATGACAATGAGGCAACTAATACACCTAGTGGGAGTGGCAATCCAATTGATAGTGGTTCAAATGAAATTGAACCAATTGAGGATGACGAATTTGATGAAGACGAATTTGAAGAATAGTAATACTGAATTAAATATTGTCTTGATTGTAATTTGAATTTTCAATGTGTAATGACATTTTAAGACTTGAGTATTTACTATTTAGTAATTTAGTAATTTCCTATTTACATTTTTGCAAATTATGAATATGATTACAGATTATATGAGGTATTACTGTATGGCGCATTTCATTGTTTCAATATTCTATGGCATTATGGTCATATGATTATAATTTTGAGCATGCTTATGAGTCTATGACATTATCATTATGTTTATATATATATATATATATATATATATATAGTATGGCCGTACCCGTATCCTAGGAAAAAAAAATTGCCGAACAGGCGAACCCGAACCCGAACCCGAACCTGTATCTGAACCCGTACCCGAACCGGCAACTTAGGATTTTTGGTTTCCTTTATAAGTGTTGATGGATGATAGCTTCAGTCAGATATGAATGACAGTGATGCAAGTATCATTGTCATTCATAAGTGATCGAAATTATCATTCATGTTATGATATTTCTAAAGGAAACTTTTAAAATCGAAATTATGAACATTCATATAAATTCGATCATTCCCGTGATATTATATTCTGCATTCATGTGAAATCGGAATTCTCTTATGTCATCCGCCATCATATAGAAGGTTATATACATGTGAGTATATACATAACAAATGAGTTGTTAAACAAACCGCACCCTAAAGGATGCGTCCCATGAGTGGACGTGCCTCCACTCGTGGAGACACGTCCTCTCATGAGGCGCGCCTCTTAGGGGCAGACTTCTCCCTTACTTATGGTGGTTCCTCATTCGATATGCAAACATAGAAATCGGACAATGTTCTGCAATCAGCACATTTAATAAAAGCAATTCACATCTGGAAATCGAAATCTGAAGAATCGAAAATCTGAACATAGAGGATAAATAATATTTGTCTTAGAAAGTTTATCATACAGTTTTTCTCAACTTTAGTTCAATCCTAGTATTGTATTAGGATCCCTTTAGTAAACAGATTTGATTACATTTACAATAAGGATTCATTGTATTATTATTTATTATTTAGGATGTTTGTATAATCAACATGATTCATATTTCTAGATCAATTCGACTTTGGTCTTCATAGCTTTTTGTTTCTCTCTCGTTCTATGATAGGTGTTTGATTGCGAGCGATCTTCAGGAGCTGTGGAGTTGAGGGATCAACTCCAATATCGTATCAAAGCTCCAAATCTGCAATCCTCTGTTCAATTTTGAGAGATCTAGTCCTAGGCAAAATTTTGGTGCTTCTTGGACTCAAACGAACCTCACCGTTGTGTCCATAACGCCCAAAAACCTTAGGACTGACTGTTGTTTCATCAAAATTGGAGGTCGACATTTTTAGCATATGCTCTTACATTGTCATAATCCATCATAACTCTATTATAGCCAACTCACCAATTCATGTGCTCCATTTTGGTTCCATTATTTTCATTCAAAGATGTTTTGTGTCGTGTCATTCTTACATGTCAATATTCATTCCACAAGTCAAGTTAACAATGTAACCTCCTTACATGCTTTAACGTGCACCATAGATTCCCTTACATTTCTTCCATAGTCTTACATTGTTATAGATGCTCTTACACATCTTACATGACAAAATATTATCTCACATATCAATGCATTCGCATGGCATAATAGCCAAACTATAGTGGGACAGCTTTATCCATGAGCACTCACAAATAATTAATAAATAAATAATAAATCGAATATTAGAATTGCAAGGTGTATGACACACTTATCCCAACATTCTCCCATTTCTCATATACATTTCAAGAACAAAAGGGAACAAACTAAGGATCAAAGCACCCATACACTCACTACACCACTTGAATTTCTTCGTGCTTGTAGGTTTTGTGGATGCATCCACAACATTCTTCAAAGTGTCGAGCATTTTCAAGCATTACCCTTCCATACTCTACCATGTCACGAACAAAATAATATTGAACATCAATGTACACCATTTATACATGAAAAGTCGGGCTCTTTGCCAAGCGAACAACACTCTTATCATATCTAATCTAAATATCGAACACAATCTCTAAAGCCAAATGGGGTTCTTATAGGCATGAGTAGTCGCCATATACTCTACCTCTATTATGGAGAAAGTGACCACAACCTAGTGCTTGCTCATCCAACTAATAGCACCACTAAATAGGTTAAAAACATAACTACTGGCGGGTCTTCTACTATCAACATCTCTTGCCCAATCAAAATCGTCATACTAAGTATTGCAAGTTATTTGTAAGACCTCTATGACTTTGTTGCAGGTAACTTAGATAACATCTACAAGTATCACCACCACTACTACATGCATGCTCCAAATGATCTATGGTAGGTTGGTTGAAAGTGAGCTATAAGGCCTCTACAAGTTGGTTGTAGGTGAATTATTGTACCACACTAATAGCATATAAAATACTCTATAGTGCCCCACAAGTATCTAAAACTCTCATCACAAAAACACAATGATCTCATCTAAGATTACCCATAAAATGGCTCAAGTCTCTCACTACTTGGGCAATGTTTAATCTTGTGCAAACCATAGCATGCATAAGACTACCAACTACACTAGTGTAAGGAACATGAGACATATCCTTCATCTCACCAGGTGTAGACAAACATCACTCCACTAATAACTTGGTCCCCATTGAAATAAGAACACTTGCTAGTCTACAATCTCTCATGCTCAAACATTATAATATAGAGATCACATATTTACTCTAGCCTAACGAAAGCTTTATGTTTACTCTCTCTACTAATCTCTATATCTAAGATGAGCTTAGCATCCCCCAAGTCTTTCATATCAAATTGTGCAAAAAGCTAAGATTTTGAGTCCCTAATCACATCCTTGCTATTACTAAAAAACAACATATCATTAACATACAAAAAAGTTATAACAAGGAAATGATCACCCTCCTGATTGTAATAAACACAATGAGTTGATTTGGACATCACAAATCCCAATCTCAACACAAAATATCAAACTTTTAATACCACATTTAGAGTGGTTGTTCACCATACAAATATTTTTTCAATCTACTAACCATTGACTCCTTACCTTTTCAACATAGTGATTCAACTATGACATAAATTTCTTCCTCAAAATCAACACGCAAGAAACATTTTTGCATCCATTTACTCTATCTAAAGATCAAAAGCCACTGCAATAGATAACAAGAACCTAATAGATGTCAACTTAGCAACTGGAGAAAAAATCTCACCAAAGTCTATCCCCTCAACTTAGGGATATCCTTTCGTAACCAATCTTGCCTTGTACTTCTCAACAATGACATCTAAACCGGACTTTTTCTTAAAGATGCTTCCTTCCTTTCAGCAATTGAACCAAGTCCCAAGTTTCATTCTTTTTCAATGCAGCCATCTTTGCATCCATGGCTAATTTCTAGGACTTTCTATTGTCCATCTCCATTGCCTCTTTCACAATTCAAGATTCATTAGTGTTAGTTTAAGTTACCAATCGTAGTACTAATTTGAGCTCAACAATTTGATTCATAGAATTAGGTCAAAAAAATGCTTTGAGTTGGGTTTGTTTTGGGTTCATCCATACAAAAACATATGAAAATCATAATTAAGTTCAAACTACCACATAGCATCATATAATAAACAAAGCCACCATAAAAATTAAAAATACTACAATGTCAATTAGTCAAACTCAAATGTCATGATATATATTAAAATTAAAAGTAATAATGTCAACAATCAACCATATCATATCAAGCTTCAATGTCATTTGGGTCTTCAAAAATATCATCGACATCAATAATAGATGATGTAGGTACTAGTATATTAAAAGTACCACAAGTAGTGCCACTAGCACTTCCATGCTTGCTAATTGGTTCACCATGGCATCAAGTGCAACAAGTTGGGAAGTGGAAGCATCCAAGTCAATATGCTCTAACTCGATATCCTACTTCCTCAAGTCACCTTTTATTGTAGCTAGTTTGTGTGAAATAAAACGCAAGTTGAAATACGCATAAAATAAGTTATTCGCCTATCTTGAGTGCAGTCGATTGCACTTTACTAAGTGCAAGGAGTATGTGCTATAGTTATTCTCAGATGCAGATGAATTAGCAACTTATTAAGATAAAGTTAGATAAAGTCTTAAAATTTAAAATTATAAATGAGACTTCAGCTTTATTTTTTAAAATTATAAAACATACTTGCAATAAAACTTTGATCACGAGGGATTGTAGGTGTCAATATGCTTGGTTGTGGAAGTAACACCAACTGTGAACATCAACCTTAAACTTGTCACAAAAAGCATCAATAATTTTGACCATTGGAGTGTACAAAATTCAGGAACTCAATCTTGTTAGAATTAGGGAAGAGCCTGAATTTTTGGAAGAGTCTATGCATTATTGCCTTGTACTATTCATTGACTTCAAAATCTCTATATAGGGAAATCCCCATCAACATAGAAAGGATCTCAGCACTATAATATTTTGGACTCAATCAAAAGGCAAAAAGATGTAGTGAGGTGGCCATTGTTATAAAACTATTTGAAGAATGTTTCTTTAGGATCTTATTTTTCTCATTTATGATGGTTTTCATCTTCTTAATCATTGAGTCAACCCCATCATATGTCTCTCCCACAAGGCCTATCCATGTCGACATAACAAATCATACTCAAAATGGGCTCAATGAAACTAAAGAGATATTCAACACAATCCCACCATATGTCATCAAGGATCGTCCACTAAATATTTGTTGTCCTCTTAGTGCTAGATTGCCTCTATATGAAATATTTTTGGCTTATGACCATGTTAAAAAGTGTCTTGAACCTTCACAAGTCATCTCAAAACAATTGTATTGGAGATGAAGCAAGTCTTAGCAACCTATTCAAAAATCAAAATACTAAAAATTAAAAACAAAAAAGAAAACATAATTAACAATTTTTAAAAGTTTAAACGAAACATAAATATTAAAATAAATCTTAATGTTTCACTTATATTCAATAACTCTAATTTCGAGAATGGTTTGAATATGCCTTACGACATGTGGTGATTGGTGATAAACATATGGATTTGTTTAGCCTCATCAAACGCCTATTTGACCTAATCAATTTTTGTGCCAATCTTTTGCAACATAAGGTTGAGAGAGTGGATAGCACAAGGTGTCCAAAATATTTGAATAACACTCTACAATCTTTGGTGTTGTCTATTATGACTTGAACAACATTTTGAGGCTCCACTTCCTCAATGATTGTCATGAGGACATTAGCAATAAATGCACCATCCTTCACCCCCCTGCATAATCCATTACTCTCAAAAACATTGCCACCCTAAGAGGCACTACAATAACATTAATCAATGGCCAATTTTGTGCATCCTTCCATCCATTCAAAACAATGGGCACCAACTATTCCATCCCATGAATCCCTTACGGGCTTAAATTAATCCTCTACAAGCTTCACCTTCTTTTCCAATAAAGTGTTATCCACATTCTTAAAACCAAATCCCTTGTTCCCTTTCGAAGCTATATTATTTTTCTCACCATTTGTTGCAAATATTGTCAGCAAACAATATTGAAAGCTAATCCACTTACATAGACGCATCTCACAATGTGTCGGTCAATAATCTCTCAAAACTCAACATGAAATGCCATTTCCAACAATCTCTTTCGTCTCTTATGTGTAACAGCCAAAGGTTGTTCTTTAGGTGTGCTAGGTCCCAAAACTGCTCTCCCAAATCCCAAAGACTCGAGATGGTTAAAGGCTAACATATGAGGGTGGGTCATCTATCCTACACTTTGAGCTCAACTCAGACTTGCATCAAATAGAATGAATAACTACAATGAAAACAACCAAACCCAATTGCATTACTAACCTCAAAAGTTGTCACTAGGTCAAATAAGGCCAGCTGCAATAACCTCTATATATCTGATTACACACCTTGCACATGTACCCACAATTATTAGCTTCATTAATCTCTTAAGATATATTCATTTATGCTACATACACACTGGCAAGGTGTAGGCATATTGGACACTCTTTGAAGGTTTATCCATTAAGATTGCTAAAACTATTCCCTAGTTGTTTTATTGGATCGATGAACAACATGCATATCTACACTACTCCTACACCTAACAAGATGGAAGGTAACTAAATGATGGTTTGATTGACTCTTCACCAATGATAGACTGGTGCCTACTCCATTGCATAACAAAGGCATGAATAGCACAAAGGAAGGAGATAAAACTTGCATAGCATCAATAGAACTAGACTACACTCGCATACAATCATAGATTAATATTGCATGTAACATACTTAATAACCCAAAACTAGAACTACTAATAACCACATGAAACAAAAGAGAATCACAATCAAAAACCATTTACAATTCATTAAGTGTTGTCACACACCATCAAACCCTCATTACAATCATGCCAGCAAATGTGGCAAGAAGCAACATACAATTGCGATTATAGTGCTTCCTTGAATCTTAGCAACCAGCGATGGAGACATACAGTTATATGAACGTGCATTACAATATCATTCCCAGATTGTTGCAAAGCATATCCCTTCATGTGCAACTCAAACAAGCATTGTTTGATTCCTTAGAACAACCTACAAACTATGCAAAACCAAAAAATTGGCTCAACAACCAACACTTTGAATGAATGAAGAGCTTGAATCTATAGATTGGTAACCTGAAAAATTGAGTTGTGAAGGAGAAGCCATGCGGATTTGATTTTGCAAAGATCACCCATGATTCAACCATCATCACAATAAATGCTACGAGCCTACGTACCAAATTTACCCCTTTGAGATTCACAAACATCTAGAACAATGAGAAACCCAACTTTTTTCCATTCGCCATACCTCTAAACATTAATAGTGTTGATGTAACTAGCAGCTACGGGCCTCATACTTCCAGACGCATATACTCATGAAGGAAATAAATTGAATATAGCCTATGGCTATCCAATTTATATGTGTTCGATTGAGTTGTGAAGAGGCGCTTCACAAAACATGATTTATATTAATTAATAATATTTTACTTGGGCTGACCTTTTTGATGTGGTGCGATTTTCTCAAGGGACACGTCTCTTGTTTGGAGGCCGACCTCTTGCTAGGAAAGGTTGCCTTCCCTCTTTTGCTCATGTATAAATATAAGATGGAGTACATTCAATTGATAATCAAGCAAGTTATGGAGTTCGCATTCTGTAGAAGGGGTTAGATGCAAGCAACAGATCATCTTCCTGTAGCGGCAGAACATTACTCTAAGCAGTAGTTCGACTTCAAGGAGATTCAAATCATCTGTGTCTTCGCATCTAGGAGAGATGCTATTATTCATTGTATCAAATTTGGCATTGTGTTATGCCTGAGTTGTAAGCAGAATTCTGCTCTTATTATCGAATATATATGCGATATATTTTGTTGGGTTTTTCCCCCTCGAGATGGAGGGTTTTCTTAGGGTATCTTGTGGTGTTCATTGTCTTGTGTGTTGCATTTTCTGATTGCTTTCATGTCTGATCATTAAATTCAACATGGTGTCAGAGCAGGTCTAAGAAAAGATCTGATCAGGTATTGTTAAGCAATCTGAAGCTGAAAGAGATATGGTCTGAACAAGCTTGGTATGGTCTCTCGATCTCCTTGATCAACTAATGATGATCGTCTATTCCTCGCTTGATTAATTACTATGTACTAGTGAAGAGCGGCTCATGGCTGTGTGATCTATCTCCTTGTGGCCCATGTGACTCTCTGTGCTATTTCAAAGGGACGATCATAAAGATTATTGTACACGGAAAATTTGAGTGTCATCCTCAGACGACATCCAACAGGGGACGATGTCTTATCACTTATTATTGGGCAGCGATTTGGTTGAGCCTTTGGCTCTGGCCGTGCTCAAGGTTTGGAGTTTTTCGGCAAGAAATTCATCTCAGGAGATTCACGTGAGATACATTTGCGAATTCACAGTGTCAGCGAAGAAGCATTCGTGTCAATTCACGGTTTGGAGAATCAGCTCGTGCACCCTGACAGAGAGTCCATATCACCGACGACTTAGGTAAAATTAAGGCGCAAGTCCATCCCGATGGAAACCATGATCCACATTTTT
Source organism: Sequoiadendron giganteum (assembly GCA_007115665.2). Taxonomy (NCBI): domain Eukaryota; kingdom Viridiplantae; phylum Streptophyta; class Pinopsida; order Cupressales; family Cupressaceae; genus Sequoiadendron; species Sequoiadendron giganteum. The sequence continues at coordinate 48,673,038 of CM021109.1, forward strand.
GTCTCTGTGATTGGCATTGGGAAGTGGCATTGAATCATATAATTTTGTATCATGCTATTTTTTCTTTTGCCGTGGTGAAGCGATCTGTCCCTGGGAGTCGGCATCAACATTGCCTAGCGAGACTGTGATGGGCAATAATTTGTCAAGCGTTTGAAGCATTTTGGAATATGTAATGTCGCATATGAATTTGAAAGGAAAAAACAAGTTTCCGCTGGGACATGGAGACCCTTCACATTTTGATGTTTCAGAACGTTTGTTGGTGCAAAGGAGGCATTGGTAGATTCCATTAGAAGCGCTAAAAATAATGGTAATGTTCCCGTTGCTGGCTTGCTGGAAACCAAAAGAGTGGTTGCAGATTATCTTTCACAAGGCTTGCCTTATAAGTTGTCTGCAGATGATGTCTATCCAACTGTTGGTTGTATACAAGGTATTGATTTTGCAATCAAGTCTTAGGTCGTGAAGGTGCGAACATTCTTCTTCCAAGGCCAGGATTTCCATATTATGAAGCAATAATGGAATTCCGAGGTATTGAAGTCAGGTATTATGATTTAGTTCCAGAAAGAGATTGGGAAATGCACTTGGCTCAAGATGAGGCAATAGCTGACAACAACACAGTTGCAATGTGCTAACTCTTGGGAGCATTTCAAAGCGATGGATGGTTCCCGGGTGGCATGTTGGTCAACTGGCTACTTGTGATCCTCGTGGCATTTTGAAGAAAACTAAGATTTGATAAAGTGATGATCTTATCTCTGGGTGTTGCTAGTAAGCATGTTGCATCCGTTTCATAATCAGGTGGATTGCAACTGAAAACGGAGTGCATCGTAAATTTGAACAGTCACAGACCATGTTCAAATTTAACCTTACCAGGGGCCTGTGTCCAAGCCGTGAAGGTCGTGGACTGATGAGCAAAGTATCATACATCCTTCAAAATATTTAAGAGATAAGTATTTTATAATGCTCATGAATTCTTGTGTAGTTATTATTTCATGCTATAAACTTGTTTCTATCATTTCTCTTCGAGATAAGTAATCTCTCTCTGTAATGCTCCCAAGACGGATCAAGAAGCATTAGGATGATGAGAGATCACATAGAAGAGCTTAAGGCATCTTGTGTGGAAGTCATGCCGAATGAAGAGATTAGAGTCACAACTTGCAGTCATGGGTTTGAATTGATAGCTGAAGTCATCTCTCGAAAAGGAAGAACCTATTCAGGTTGTCTTTGTGATTAGTCTTTTTCGAAGAGGAGAAATCAACCTTCAGAGGGAGTTTTGTGACTCTCTAAGTAAAAATTGCAAGGGTCGATGCTTGAAGACCTCTTTAGCTGTTGAGATCAGAATTGAACCTGAGAATCATCTGGATTTGACATTGGTAGCACCGCAAACCTATTCAGAATAGTGTGATCCGGGATGAGGTCGAAGAGGACAGCCCTGATTCTCTAGAGAGGTGTGCACTGGTAACCATTTCTCTAAGACAAGCATTGCTGGCAAATCTTGGACGATGAGGTCAAGAGATTGATGCAAGTGCTTGAAGATTCAGAGGGAGCCTACTGAACCTAAAGAAGATGGTTGTGTTTCTAATGAGAAGAGTACCTCTAGATGTTGTTTCAAGTTGAGGTCAGGGATGATATCCTAGTGTAGCAGGAAGCAGTCTTCTGTGGCATTGAGTATAGCTGAGGCCAAGTATATTGCAGCTTGTGTGGCAGCTCGAGAAGCAGTATGGCTTCGTAAGCTCCTTGTAGATTTGTTTGGACAATCAATGGAGCCTACTATCATTCATTGTGATAACCGGAGTTGTGTGAAGCTTTCTGTCAATCATGTGTTTCATGACAAAACTAAGCATGTGGAAATAAAATACCATTATATCAAACATATGGTATTGAGGAAAGCAAATCAATTGATGTATATCAACACTGATGAGCAGCCGACAAACATTCTCACCAAGCCTCTCTCCAGGATAAAGGTTGTGTACTTTTGAGATAAGCTTGGTATGGTGGAGAATACAGCCTTAATTGAGAAGGAGTCTCAGTATCAGTGATACTCCTTAATGAGTTCTTCTTTGTAAGAGAAGTTCGAGGTGAAATCCCTTGTTAATGAGTTCTTCTCTGTAAGAGAAGTTCAAGGTGAAATCCCTTGATTCCACCCTCTGGAGAGCCATAGTGGATGTCATGTGTGTGACTCCATGACAACATCACGTCAGCGAGTTTGTGATGATTCACTTGTACTTGTGTTACACCCTCTGGGAGAGCCATGGTGAAATGTCACGATGAGGTGACAACATCACGTTAAGTGATGAACATTTATACATACCATACATGGGTGTAGCCATGATGGTTGATATCACGATGAGGTGATATCTTTCCTTTCCACATATGGGTGTAGCCATTGTGGTTGATATCACGATGAGGTGATATCTTATATGCTTTCATGATGAGGTGATAAGCTCTTTCTCAAATGGATGTAGCCATGTTGATAGACATCACGATGAGGTGATATGTCTTGTACAGCAGGAAGTATTCCTCCCTAGCTGAGAGGGAGTGTTAATGTAACTAGCAGTTGCGGGCCTCATACTTCCAGACGCATATACTCATGAAGGAAATAAATTGAATATAGCCTATGGCTATTCAATTTATATGTGTTTTATTGAGTTGTGAAGAGGGGCTTCACAAAAAATGATTTATATTAATTAATAATATTTTACTTGGGCCGACCTTTTTGATGAGATGTGATTTTCTCAAGGGACACGTCTCTTCTTTGGAGGCCGACCTCTTGCTGGGAAAGGTTGCCTCCCCTCTCTTGCTCATGTATAAATATAAGATGGAGTACATTCAATTGATAATCAAGCAAGTTATGGAGCTCGCATTTTGTAGAAGGGGTTAGATGCAAGCAGCAGACCATCTTCCTCTAGCAGTAGAACATTACTTTGAGCAGCAGTTCGATTTCAAGGAGAATCATATCATTTGTGTCTTCGCATCTAGGAGAGATACTATTATTCATTGTATCAAATTCGGCATTGTGTTATGCCTGAGTTGTAAACAAAATTCTGCTCTTATTATCGAATATATACGAGATATATTTTGTTGGGTTTTTCCTCGTCAAGTTGGAGGGTTTTCCAAGGGCATCTTGTGGTGTTCATTGTCTTATGTGTTGCATTTTCTGATTGCTTTCATGTCTGATAACTAAATTCAACAAATAGTGTGTGGATTCTTGTGCAAAGATGGAAACCCTCCTTTTGAGAAAACCCTCTTGCTACAAATCTAGCTTTATACTTTTCAACACTTCCATCAGCTGCATGTTTAATTTTGAACAGCCACTTAGAAGAAACAATAGATTTACCTTTAGGCCTAGGAACAATATCCCAAACATCATTCTTGATAATGGATTGATATTCTTCTGCATGGCATCTCCCCATACTTGCTGATTTGAAGCCTCTTCAAAACTTGAAGGCTCGGATTCAATAATGACTCATTAAAGCGACATAACCTGCAAACTTATGAGGTCTCTTACTTTCTCTGAAAGTGCCACGAGGGGCTGCATATTTTTCAGCCTCTTGCATAGTATGCCTGGCCCACAAAGGTCTCTTCTTGTCAAATGAAATATTACTTGGTCTAGAAGAGGAATCTATAGAATCAACAAGATTAAGAGGATCTTCTAATTCAAGAGTCTCCCTCTGAATCTCAGAAGCGGAATCAGGGGCAGCAATATCCATATCTTGAGAAGTCTCATGATCTTCTCCATCAATTTCCATAGTAGTCCCTTTAGATCTTTTGCAAGCTACATCTTCTTCAAATGAAACATCTCTGCTGATTTCAATCTGTTTTTGTCCCGGAATGTAGACCCTGTAAGCTTTTGAAGATTCACTGTAACCAACAAAAATTCCCTTCTTGCCTGAAGGTTCTAACTTAGACCTTTTATCTTTACGCACATGAATGTAAACTGAACACCCAAAAATTCTGAAATGAGCAACTTCTGGTTTGATACCTGAGAATGCTTCTTCAAGAGTCATATTGTCTAAAATTTGATGTGGGCCACGATTCTGAACATAAACAGCTGTCCTACAAGCCTCTGCCCAAAGAAAATTTTGCAGGCCTTGATCATGGATCATGGCTTTTGCTGCCTCAACAATAGATATGTTCTTTCTTTCTGCAACTCCATTTTGTTGTGGATTATAAGGGACACAAAACTCCCTCTTAATCCCAGCTTCAATACAGAAATTGTGAAAGACACCAGAAGTATATTCACCCCCATTGTCAGACCTTAAAACTTTGATCCTCTTATCAGACAAATTCTCTACTTGAGCTTTGAACTCTTTAAATCTAGACAACACTTCATAAGACTCTTTAGATTTTAGAAAATAAATCCAGGTCTTACGTGAGAAATCATCAATAAAAGTCACATAGTACCAAAAACCACTTAATGTAGCAACAGAGATAGGTCCACACAAGTCAGAATGAATCAGCACTAAAATTTCTTTTGCTCTACTTTCACTATTGTGAAAAGGACTTTTGATGTTCTTACCTAAAGCACAACCTTTGCAGACACCGTCATGTTCTTGATTGAGCTTTGGAAGACCAACGACCATCTTCTCCATGGAAGAAAGAGTTCTGAAATTTAGATGAGCGAATCTTTTATGCCACAGCTCACTAGTACTCATGGAATCATGTGCTAAGGCTTGAATAGGACGAGCTGAAAGTCTATATAGACTCTCATGACGAACACCAATTTCACAAGCTGTCTTAATGCTAGAGTTCTTCTTCCATGCAAGAACTTTGCCTTCAGCAAATGCAACTTGATATCCTTTATCTTCCAACGCTGAAATAGAAATCAGATTTCTCTTGATTCCAGGAACGAACAACACATCGCTCAAATGAAGAGGAATTCCTGACTCTAAATGAAAAGATGTAGTTCCAACACCTTTCACAGAATAACAAGCATCATCACCAATAATAACTTGCAAATGAGTATCCTTTTCTATCAGATTAGAAAGATGCTTTGGGTATCCTGTAATATGGCAAGAAGCTCCATTGTCAATTAGCCAAGTATCACTATCAATAGGAACATTCCTTGAAAGAGCTAATATAAACAAGAAACCCTCTAAATTTTCACTTGATTCTCTATGCGGAGAAGCATTTTCAACATTTGTAACAGCAACTTGATGCTTAGGTCTTGTTGAACAATCTCTAGCAAAATGACCATACTTGTCACATCTGAAACACTGAATCCTAGAAAGATCCTTCTTCTTCTTAGGTGCAGGGGCTGAATCAGAATTCCTATCTTCGTACCTCTTGAAATTTCCTTTCCTTCCTTTCCTTTTAGAAGTATGGGCAGCAAGGACATGATCTTCTTCATGGTGAGATCTTCGCCCATTTCCTCTCGCCTCCAATCTGCATTCCTCTTGAATATAATCAGCTCTCAAACGATCAAACTTGGGTAGATCATCTCTTCCACCAATCCCTTGAATGAAAGATTCCCAAGAGTGAGGAAGGCCATTCATGGCCAACATAACCAGGTCTTTGTCCTCAATAGAATCTCCAATAGCATTTAGCTGATCCTTCAATTTTGTAATCTTCATGAAGAAAGATACAACAAATTCTCCTCTAGCCATTTTAATATGTAAGAGTTGACATCTCAACGCTAGAGCTCTGCTAGTGTTGTTGAATTCATACAAACTTTGAAGACTCTCAAACATCTCTTTAGCTGAATTCAACTTGGATATAACAAGTACCAGATGATCCTTAACAGAATCAATCAATATCTTCCTTGCCATGATATTGTTCTTCCTACATTCAGCTTTCTCAGTGTCATCAGAAGGTTCAACTACATCAGACTTCACGAAGTTGGGAAGATCATTTTCTTCAAGTGCAATTAGGACTCTGAATTTCCATTAAGTAAAGTTGGATGCACCATCCAGCCTGTCTTCAACTTTGAGTCCATTCACCATTGTAGGACGCTGAAATAAACAAGCAAAGAATATTTCAAAGCTTAAGAGTTCTGGTTTTGGATCTTTTCTTTAGACCATCTCTGATACCATGTTAAATTTTTGAACCAAAAAAGCAAAGAAACAAAATTCTGAAACTCAAAATCACACAAGATGAGAACAATACAAGAATTTTATCCTAGGAAAACCCTTCTTCACGAGGGAGAAAAACCCAACCACAAATGTATCTCTTGTATATTAAAAAATGAAATAGCAACAATCAGCTTACAACTTGACCCGTAGAAGAATAGCAACTCTCATAGATGCATGCTTACAAAACAACTCTATTTTTGTCCTTAATATCAATTTGCTCTTCAAAAGATAACAACCTGTTGTAGATAGCGAACTCCTCCTTGAAAGAACAACTTTTTTTTTTAAAGAAAGAATCAATCCTCGAATAAGTAATTGTCATCTCCTAATTATAAGTAAGGAGTGATTACATTTACATGCATACGGAGACGCATTTACAATTTCCTATTTTAAGGAGGCGTTTCAGTTTGCATGTCAGTTACACTTGCATGTAGACCTTTTGGAATAAGTTGTTTCAATGAGTCAGCCAACTAACATAATAGCTATTTAAAGAAGATACCTCCTACTGCAATGGCAATAACTATTTAAGGAAGATACCTCTGCCGCTAGAAGATACCTCTTGCCGCTAATACATTAACACTCCCTCTTAGCTAGGGAGGTATCTTTTCAGATATCCATGTCATGGAGTCTCTCGACATGACATCCACAATGGCTACACCCATTTGTGGAAAAGAGAAACATGTGCACAAGTGCCCATCACGGAATCTCTTAAAGTGATGTCGTCATGGAGTCTCTCAACCTGACGTCCACCATGGCTACTCCCAGAGGGTGGATAAACACAAGTACAAGGGAATCATCACGGAGTCTCTCAACGTGATGTTGTCATGGAGTTTCTCAACATGACATCCACTATGGCTACTCCCATAAGTGGAAAGAGCAAAAAGGGCCTTCACCTCAAACTTCTCTGTCTCAAAGAAAGATGCATTACAAGGGCTTTCACCTCAAATTTCTCCATCACAGAGAAAATTGCATTACAACATGAGGCAAGAATCACTGAAGCTGAGACTCTCTCAGCAAGAGCATCATTCTCCACAATACCAAGCTTATCTCGAAAATAAGAAAACTTCACTCTAGGAAGTGGCTTGGTGAGAATGTCAGTTGTCTGCTCATCTGTGCAAATGTACTTGAGCTCAACTGCTTTCCTTTGAACCATATCTCTTAAATAATGATACTTGATCTCCACATGCTTGGTTCTATTATGAAAAACTGGATTAACCAAAAGCTTCGCACAGCTTTGGTTGCCACAAAGAATCACAGTTGGTTCCAAAAATTGCCCAAACAGTCTTGCAAGAAGCTTTCGAAGCCATACTGCTTCTCGAACTGCCATACAAGCTGCCACATATTCAGCTTTTGTTGTACTTTGAGCCACATATGACTATTTCCTACTGCACCAGGAAATCATAGTTGAACCTAAGCTGAAACAACAACAAGAAGTGCTCTTCTTGTCAGGCACACACCCTGCCCAATCCGAATCAGAAAAACCTTGCAATTTCAAATCTTCACAAGAAGTATATTTCAGACCATATCCCATTGTACCACGCACATATCTCAATATATGCTTGGCTGCAAAAAGATGAATCTGTCTAGGCTCACACATGAACTGATCGGGAGTGTTAACAGCATAACATATATCAGGCCTAGTATTGACCAAATACATCAATGATCCAATCAATTGCCTATACAAAGTGGGATCAACTAAATCTGAACTGGCTACAACCTCATGTAACTTTTTCAGATTTGCTTCCATGGGAGTTGACATAGACTTGCAATCTAACATACCAAATCTTTTCAAAATTTCAATAGCATATTTCCCTTGACTCAGGATAATCTCATTTGGTCTTTGCCATACTTCTAATCCAAGAAAGTAATGCATAAGACCGAGATCTTTCATCTCGAATTCAGAAGCTAACCCTTTCTTACATTTAGCAATAAGATCATCCTCTCTAGAAATAAATAGATCATCAACATAAAGAACTAAAATTAATGCTTTATCATCAATTACCTTGAAATAGAGATTTGGATCTACATCATTTTTGAGGAAGCCCAAGCTCAATAAATAATGATCAATTCTTTCATACCATGCACGTGGAGCTCGCTTAACACCATACAAAGCCTTTTTCAATCTGCATACATGTGATTCCTTCTCATGAATCACAAAACCCTCTGGCTACTCAATAAATACCTCTTCTTCAATTACACCATTCAAGAATGTCGTCTTTACATCCATTTTATGTAATTTCCATCCTTTAACAGCTGCAATAGCAATAATAGTTCTAATGGAGTAATACCGAGCTACAAGAGCAAATGTCTCCTCATAATCTATACCTTGCTTTTGAGAAAACCCTTTTGCTACAAATCTAGCTTTATACTTTTCAACACTTCCATCAGCTGCACGTATAATTTTGAACAGCCACTTAGAAGAAACAACAGATTTACCTTTAGGCCTAAGAACAATATCCCAAACGTCATTCTTGATAATGGATTGATATTCTTCCATCGTGGCCTCTCTAAATACTTGCTGATTTGAAGCCTTTTCAAAACGTGAAGGCTCAGATTCAATAATATTACTCATTAAAGTAACATAACCTGCAAACTTATGAGGTCTCTTACTTTCTCTGAAAGTGCCAAGAGGGGCTGCATATTTTTCAGCCTCTTGCATAGTATGCCTGGCCCACAAAGGTCTCTTCTTGTCAAACGAAACATTACTTGGTCCAAAAGAGGAATCTATAGGATCAACAGAATTAAGAGGATCTTCTAATTCAGGAGTTCCCCTCTGAATCTCAGAAGGGGAATCAGGGGCAGCAATATCCATATCTTGAGAAGTCTCATGATCTTCTCCATCAATTTCCATAGTAGTCCCTTTAGATCTTTTCGAAGCTACATCTTCTTCAAATGAAACATCTTTGCTGATTTCAATCTGTTTTTGTCCCGGAATGTAGACCCTGTAAGCTTTTAAAGATTCACTGTAACCAACAAAAATTCCCTTCTTGCCTGAAGGTTCTAACTTAGACCTTTTATCTTTAGGTACATGAATGTAAACTGGACACCCAAAAATTCTGAAATAAGCAACTTCTGGTTTGATACGTGAGAATGCTTCTTCAGGATTCATATTGTCTAAAATTTGATGTGGGCTACGATTCTGAAAATAAACAGTTGTCCTGCAAGCCTCAGCCCAAAGAAATTTTTGCAGGCCTTGATCATGGATCATGGCTTTCGCTGCCTCAACAATAGATATGTTCTTTCTTTCTGCAACTCCATTTTGTTGTGGATTATAAGGGACACAAAACTCCCTCTTAATCCCAGCTTCAATACAGAAATTGTGAAAGACACCAGAAGTATATTCACCCCCATTGTCAGACCTTAAAACTTTGATCCTCTTATCAGACAAATTCTCTACTTGAGCTTTGAACTCTTTAAATCTAGACAACACTTCATCAGACTCTTTAGATTTTAGAAAATAAATCCAGGTCTTACGTGAGAAATCATCAATAAAAGTCACATAGTACCAAAAACCACTTAATGTAGCAACAGAGATAGGTCCACACAAGTCAGAATGAATCAGCACTAAAATTTCTTTTGCTCTACTTTCACTATTGTGAAAAGGACTTTTGATGTTCTTACCTAAAGCACAACCTTTGCAGACACCGTCATGTTCTTGATTGAGCTTTGGAAGACCAACGACCATCTTCTCCATGGAAGAAAGAGTTCTGAAATTTAGATGAGCGAATCTTTTATGCCACAGCTCACTAGTACTCATGGAATCATGTGCTAAGGCTTGAATAGGACAAGCTGAAAGTCTATATAGACTCTCATGTCGAACACCAATTTCACGAGCTGTCTTAATGCTAGAGTTCTTCTTCCATGCAAGAACTTTGCCTTCAGCAAATGCAACTTGGTATCTTTTATCTTCCAACACTGAAATAGAAATCAGATTTCTCTTGATTCCAAGAACGAACAGCACATCACTCAGATGAAGAGGAATTCCTGAATCTAAATGAAAAGATGTAGTTCCAGCACCTTTCACAAAATAACAAGCATCATCACCAATAATAACTTGCAAATGAGTATCCTTTTCTATCAAATTAGAAAGATGCTCCCGGTATCCTGTAATATGGCGAGAAGCTCCACTGTCAATTAGCCAAGTATCACTATCAGTAGGAACATTACTTGAAAGAGCTGATATAAACAAGAAACCCTCTGAATTTTCACTTGATTCTCTAAGTGAAGAAGCATTTTCAACATTTGTAACAGCAACTTGATGCTTAGGTCTTGTTGAACAATCTCTAGCAAAATGACCATACTTGTCACATCCGAAACACTAAATCCTAGATAGATCCTTCTTCTTCTTAGGTTCAGGGGCTGAATCAGAATTCCTATCTTTGTACCTCTTGAAATTTCCTTTCCTTCCTTTCCTTTTAGAAGTATGGGCAGCAAGGACATGATCTTGTTCATGGTGAGATCTTCGTCCATTTCCTCTCGCCTCCAATCTGCATTCCTCTTGAATACAATCAGCTCTCAAACGATCAAACTTGGGTAGATCATCTCTTCCACTTATCCCTTGAATGAAAGATTCCCAAGAGTGAGGAAGGCCATTCATGGCCAACATAACCAAGTCTTTGTCCTCAATAGAATCTCCAATAGCATTTAGCTGATCCTTCAATTCCGTAATCTTCATGAAGAAAGATAGAACAAATTCTCCTCTAGCCATTTTTATATGTAAGAGTTGACGTCTCAACGCTAGAGCCCTGCTAGTGTTGTTGAATTCATACAATCTTTGAAGACTCTCAAACATCTCTTTAGCTGAATTCAACTTGGATATAACAGGTACCAGATGATCCTTAACAGAATCAATCAATATCTTCCTTGCCATGATATTGTTCTTCCTCCATTCAGCTTTCTCGGTGTCATCAGAAGGTTCAGCTACATCAAACTTCACGAAGTTGAGAAGATCATTTTTTTCAAGTGCAATTAGGACTCTGAATTTCCATGAAGTAAAGTTGGATGCACCATCCAGCCAGTCTTCAACTTTGAGTCCATTCACCATTGTAGGAAGCTGAAATAAACAAGCTAGGAGACAAGCAAAGAATATTTCAAAGCTTAAGAATTCGGGTTCTGGATCTTTTCTTTAGACCTGCTATGATACCATGTTAAATTTTTTAACCAAAAAAGCAGAGAAACAAAATACTGAAACTCAAAATCACACAAGATGAGAACAATACAAGAATTTTATCCTAGGAAAACCCTCCTTCACAAGGGAGAAAAACCCAGCCACGAATGTATCTCTTGTATATTAAAAAATGAAATAGCAGCAATCAGCTTACAACTTGACCCATAGAAGAATAGCACCTCTCATAGATGCATGCTTACAAAAGAACTCTGTTTTTCTCCTTAATATCAATTTGCTGTTCAAAAGATAACAACCTGCTGTAGATAGCAAACTCCTCAAAAGAACGACTTTTTTTTTTAAGCAAGAATCAATCCTCGAATAAGTAATTGTCATCGCCTAATTATAAGTAAGGAGTGATTACATTTACATGCATAAGGAGACGCATTTACAATTTCCTATTTTAAGGAGGCGTTTCAGATTGCATGTCAGTTACACTTGCATGTAGACCTTTTGGAATAAGTTGTTTCAGTGAGTCAGCCAACTGACATAATAGCTATTTAAAGAAGATACCTTTGCCGCTAGAAGATACCTCTTGCTGCAATGACAATAACTATTTAAGGAAGATACCTCTGCCGCTAGAAGATACCTCCTGTCGCTAATACATTAACCGAAATCACCCAAAAAATCTGCTAAAATAGCGACATGGAGATGGCATGTCAATTGTCAAGCTCTGCAATCTCAATTGGTGCAATTAATTAGGATATGGGTAAAGCTTAATTCTCCTTTGGATCCATGCCAATTGCATAAAGAATGATTTATGGGCACCATCTAATTTAATCTAGTAATTGCACGGCCAAATCAAGTCATTAATGAGCTTTGATTCATCTAGGAGGGTAGGTTGGGTTTGCAATGAAAAATGGCAAGAATTTCATACAATTGAGGATTAGAGAAAATTCATAACACATGCCAAGATTGGAGCATCAAGGAATCAAAGAAAACGGAGAAATCATGCAGCATGCTAGAAGGGAAGAGGAAAGGGGGAAGGCCAACAAGGGTAATCCCAACAAAACAAATGCTTTTGTGATGTCTAGATCGAAGAGTTGGGATGGGGCAAGACTTGGTACCAAGCCAAGGAGATGGTCAAAAGTCTGATTTTTGAAGGACTTAGAAAATTTTGGGGTATAATGAATCGAGGTTTGGGAAGTGGAGATGTGGCGAAACGAATACCAAGAGATGGGTGGATGGATGAGAAAGTCTAAAAGTTTAATCCTAATACAATGTACTTAAGACTTATAGGCTATCGGGCTTTAAAGATTGAGAAGAACGCATACCACATGCTAGGAATGGCATCGAGGTATGGGAAAGTTTGATATTACGAAAGAATTGCAAAGGGACTTAGAGAAGAAATGCAAACCTTCAAGAAAGGCATGCCAAGGATGATAAGTCCAACAAGAATGCAAGGACACAAAACACCAAAAAACAACACTTAGACGAATTTTACAAGGGCAAGAGTGAGTTGTTGGGATTGGCAAGGAAAGCATGTAATTCCCTAGGAGTCTGAAACTTTGATAGACACACAAAAGCACAAGGCCAGCACTTAGCTAATTTTGGTTTTTGACAACTTAGGTGGTTGACTAAAGTATAAGGGGGGAAACAACACAACAAAAAAGACATCTTTTGAACATATGGGACCCATTTAGGATGTCTTAGATCAGTTATCAACAATGGGTGAAATATGATTATGATACACAAAATGGAAAGGACTCAAGCAAAAATTTGCATTAAATATTTGAGTCCTAACAAGGTGTATCCAAAACTTGGTGGCCCTTCACAAGAACAAGATTAAATGGGTGAGCAAGGGGCCTCATTCCTCAAGATACTTTATTTTCCAAAGGTTGATTTGATCTACAGCCTATTGCTTCATCTACTTTAACTTGCTCAATAATACATGCTATGGCTTGCTCTAGTGGAATTGATAAACCATTATTTCCTAGGCAAGCGTTGATGTTTTGTCCAAGAATGTCACACAAATGAGCTTCCACCCGGCTATATGAGCTTGAATACCTAACACCACACCCATTGCAAATCCACACATAACACCCACCACCTTGAACTTTTGTTCTAAAGAAAAAGATTGGTCAATGGAGCTAAAGCTAGTTGCCATATTAATTCCTATGGCAAGAAGTTTGATAAACAAAACATTCCAAACAAATGAAAACAAAATATACATATAACTAGCTCATTTAAAAAAATTAAGCATATGCCTAAAATTCATAAAACAATGAAAACAAAACAAAGCAAGAGAGTTCATCTGTAAAATAAAAGAAAAAACTTCTCTTTTGCAAAAGTCTTCCTCTAAGATCTCCTTGGCAATGTATGGGCTCTTGCACATGCATAGGAATAGTAAACCAACCACTTTGGAGCCTCCGCCAATCAATCTTCAACTCTATGTTGGAAATATTGTCATTGATGTCAAAAGGTATATGGAGATAGTTGCATTTGTTGTCATTGATGTCAAGAAAGCATGTGCCTCTTAGTGAAGGATTTATTTATTTGGAAAATATTGTTTTGAGTAGATACAATTTCATTTTGGAAATTTTGAGAATGAATTCATTGATTTATAAGCTTCTTGATGGCTGACCTCCTTATGCAAGCATGGATTTAATCTTATAAAATCGTGGATAGTCGACTCCTTGTCTTGGTGCTACTTTTGTGGAGGGAAGTAAATTCAAAATTGAAGATCACTAATAAAGCCGACTTCATTTAGAAATAATGTTTCCTTTATGATGGCCAACCTTCCAAGATTTGGGCGACCAAACTTGAAATTAAAATATCATAATAATGCTGGCCGACCTGTAGTGCCACCATGAAAAAAAAAATTAAGTTAACCATTTTATGTGGCCAACCTCCACTGTGAAGTTGACATGATTAAGGTATATGTATAAGATCATTTGGGAGTTAAAAATAATTGAATTCCAAGCATGAATACTCCTGATCTTTAGCAGAAAAAAGCAGCGATTAAAGTAACAAAAGGCAACGATTTTCTAAATGTGTTAAAGCAGCAATCAAAATTTATGAAATACAATGATTCATATTATTTAAGGCAGCGATTAAAATTCATGAAGCATTAGGAAGAAATAAATATGAAGGTAGCGCCTCAAATAGAAGACAAAAGGTCTTAAACAAATAATGAGAAGGTACAATTAAGACATAATGAATTTTGTGAAAAGATGTCTCCCTTAGTCAAGTGGCCTTCCTTGGTAAATCCATAAAAGAGGAGTTGTGTCTATTGTGAAAGGTGATAACCATTGTGAAAGGGTACGTCCTTTACCCTTGTTAAAGACATAAAAGTAACATAAAGTGGAGATGGAAGAATAACAATTTTCAATGAATATTTTCTGAACAATAAAGAAGAGTAAGAGCAGAAACATGAAGAATAAATCAGATGTACAGTGAAGATATTTGTATGATGAAACGAAAGAATTTATGCTAGTGAGATGGATTAACAATGTTCAAATTTAAGAAGGAAAAGATTCAGAGTTTGAATCAGATTTATGAAGATTGTGAAAAGATTTAGAGTTTGAATCAGATTTGAAGATTGTGAAAAGATTTAGAGGTTGAATCAGATTGGTGTGGAAGAAACTATATCAGCCATTGAAGAACTAATAGGTTGAGGCCTATCAATTAGAGGTTGGTGACTCTTGCTGGGTTGGAGCTCAGTTTGTGTGTGGGGGTTGGAGCCTCCAATAGGTTGGAGCCTATCAAGTAGAGGTTAGAGCCTCTTGCTGAGTTGGAGCTCAGTTGGAATAGAGAGTTGAAACATTGATAGTAAGTTGAAGCCTACAAGAAGAATGAGATTAAACTATAATATATATGCAATATTGTGCCGTGATTTTTTCCCGAAAGGGTTTCCACATAAATCATGTGTTCTCATTGTGTTCCTAATTGCAAGATCTTACTTGAATGGTTTTATTGTGATTGGTTAAGTTATGAAAAGTAAAAGATTGTTAGATATTCACCCCCCCTCCCCACTCTCCTCCTCTCAATATCACCGTGGCTCAACACTCTATTCATGCGATGGCAAGCAAGAATGTAAGTTCGACATGAATGAATGCTTTTTTATGTTTTACATTCACTATGAGGTAAACTAGTTTGTTTTAGACTTTCAAATGCTTTAGAAGCCGATTTCTAGAGTTAAAGATTTTTTTTTACACATCCATGACAAAGTCATGCCTAAAGGCTAAAGCAAATTAAAAAAAAAAAGGAAAAAATATTTAAATACATATCAAAATATAATAGGTTTTTTGTGTGTTTTACAAAACTCAAACAACTTTGAAATGGGTTCACCCGAGTTCATCTAACATGGACCCACAGTGTAATGTCCCTTTCCATTAATTCATCATGCGACAACTAAGAAGCTCATCCCTTTATATTTCCCAATGGGCTAGAGGAATAAACTTGGGGAAATTGAACAATCAGTATTTTAAACTTTTAAAACTCAAAACCATCAAAATCAGAAATCAAAACAGCAAGTGCAAACATTGAACAAGATGAACATGGATTTCACATGGAAAACCCTTTCGAGTAAAAAACCATAGCAGAACAATGCTTTCATTTACTTCAAAGGGTACCAACTTTGATTACAAAAGTGAGCACCAACTCATTGGAAGCACCAACTTCGTGAAACTGAGCACCAACTTCAGTAAGAGCACCAACTCTTCAAGCATTCTCACAACACACCATATCTGCACTTTTTGACTTCAAGACCAAACTGAACAGCAACTAGAAGGCTCATGCATATGCATAAACTATATTCAAATTCAGAAATCTTTTTGCTCGAGAGCATGACTTCATCAGAAACAACAATTGGCTTTGCTCAAAAAAATATAGGACAACAGACTCCAACTTCTCACTGTCAAAAATTACCAAAACAATGGTCATAGTTCATGATCAGCACAACTCCACACTGAACCGACTCAGAAAATTAAGATCAAAGACAGCGCACAAATCAGGAAAACACATGCCATTATCACTCAAACCCACAATAAGCATTCAATCTGTCGCAGCAATACACTGAGACTCTCTGAAGTGAAAAGATAGCAGTATACAGATGGACCAACCCAGGATAAAACTCTCAAACCAGACAAGCTGCCATAGAGGACGTCTCTCTTTCTCAGGAAAGACCCACGAACCTTCACAAAAAGAGCTTGGCATGAATCAATTTCAACGCATACTAATCTCAGCCCGTACCCCGAAAGTTATATCGATGCATTTTCCATTATCCTCGAAGCATCCTTAAGATCGAGAACTCTTCACACAAGCTTGTAATACCAGTCCCACCAGGAACGACGGCAAATAAACTTTGAAAGATGAAAGTCCCCAACTTAAGACATTAAGCCATCCCCATTCATCAAACTCAGTGTGACGATTCCAAGAAAAATGGACAAGTCATTCGAAATCTGTACCTATCCTCTCAGCACAGAAACATGACATCCTTTTTTTATATAACTCCCCGTGCCATGCTCAATATAAAAGATACTTTTCTCAAAATCACCATGTCTCCTCAAGTTACACCCAACTAAGAAATGCATAAGATTACTTCCTTTTTTATATTTTGAACATCATGTATCATGGGAATAACTCAATCAACGCACATAACTCACACGAATTTTTATTCCAAACAAGAGGTTCGCTGACTGTATCTTTTTCTACGTCCACAGCAAAGACTCAGCCATTACTCTATCACACCCTCCAACCAAAGAATAGAGGATAGCGATAGAATTAGGATAGACACACCTCTCCAACAAAAAGACTAAGCATAAATATGGAGTAATCTTTGCAAAGAAAAACATTGACAATATAAGTTGTCGCATCCATTACTGTAAGACGGTTACACCTAACAAGTCTCCCCCACGACTCCATACACCATGCGCCACTCCTCATAAAAAGGAATATATGCCAAGATAAGTCGTCGGCAGAAGATGTCCGACACATGCCAATCAATTTTGAAGGAATGAGGAAGCCGTCACATAATGAAGAAATTGAATTCCACGACTTAGAGAAGGTTCCAAATAATGGACTGAAATTAATAAAGTCATTGTCAGTAATAAAGAGCCACCCCTTTTAATATCTAAAGCCGTTACACACCATAAGCGATCACCAGAAGTCAAGAATGCCCTATACACAAGCTGTCTTCATATATGAAAGGAGATGCTTCAGAAATAATTAAAAAGTTGAGCCACTATAACTTAAACAATCAAGGTGTTACCAATTAAAATGTCGGTGCCAGATAATAAGAAAGACCCAAAATACTTGACTATTCAAAGTCGACATGGCATAGAGAAACAAAAATTGCTGACTTCATTGACAATCCACATGGCATAATGAAACAATTTCGCTGCCACTATGCTGACAAAGTAAGCAAGCAAGCAGGCAACTCACTGTAAGCAAGCAAGTAGGCAGCTCACTGCAAGCAAGCAAGTAGGCAGCTCATTGTAAGCAAGCAAGTAGGTGACATAAATGGTTCACCATACATAATCGACATTTCAATTACATTGAAGGTTTGATGAATAATCAACAGCTTTGTATTGCAAGCTAACACCCAAGTACCTTGACATCAATGACAAATTATTCAACATTAACTTGTGGCAAAATCTTGATTTGAGTAGCATTTGCTATTCTAGAAATGCAATTAGCTTATGGGAGCACTGATACTTAGGACCTCTTTTGTGCAATAGATTGAGGTGTTTAGCCATTTTAAGACCCTCATCTTTTTTGATATATTTTTACTTTAGGTTCAATTACCAAAGGAGAGGAATACTCCTTATATAAAGAATTACAAGACGATGTTTCTAAAAAGAAACAATCGTTACTAAAGCAAATAACTAAAAGATGCTAAAACAAACTAAAGTAGAAACAAAAGTTACTAAAAGTTAATTGAAGCAAACTAAGTTAACTAAAAGTAAACTATCGACTAACTAAAAGCTAAGATGACCATTAAATATTACAATTAATACTTTAATACCCCCCCTTAATGGTCATTCTACTAACTTAAACTAGGTCTACACATATTTTGATGGTATTCTGGCCATGAATGCATAATATGCAGACTCCTTTTGCTCAGTATACTCTGCCACTTGAGCACTCTACTGAGACTCTTCCTGGTTGGACTTCTCATCAACGAACCGCTTTCTACAATACTTCTGAATATGACCAATCTTCCCACAATAATAGAAAGTAATAGACTTCTTGGAGCTCTCCTCTGAATTGCCTCCTCCTTTCTGTTGAGTGGACTTGCCTTTGCCAATGTCCTTGGCAATAAATCCTTGTTCAACAGTGGAAGACTCATTGTTGCTCCCAAACTGCTTCCTCCACCTATCCTACTGCAAGAGCTTGTTGCACAACTCACCAAACTTCGAGTCAATATTGGTGGATGTAATGTTGAGCGTTTTGATCAAGTGCTTGAAGGATTGTGGCAAGCTTTTCAGCGTAGTGACCACCATATCCTCTTCTTCCATCTTGCGACCAATAGCCTCCAACTGATTGTGAATGTCTTTGATCTTCATGAGATGATCTTGCAAAGACATTCTTTCATCAATCATAATGGAAAACAACATATTCTTCAGGAAGAAAGCCTTGCCCTTGTCTGAGGTCTCATGGAGATCTTTCAAATGCTTCCAAATCTCTGTAGCAGACTTACCAGATGGTATTTATGGTAACATCTCATCGGTGACAGATAATTTTAGAAGCATAACTACCTCCCAATTACCTGCATTATACTTGTCCTGATCCTTCCCCGCAACTATGGGACGAACTTCTATAACTCGAACAAGCGCATCCAGACACCGATACTCAAAGATGGTAAGCATCCTTTGCTTCCACGTGTTGTAATTCTTTCAATTGAACCTCTGGGTACTTTCCAACATTACGTTAGTCAAAACAACCATCCCTCCCGTTTTCCAAAAGCACAAAAAAAACAAGGTAAAGTTTGTAATCAGTTGGCACGAAACCCTGGACAATCAATTAGCACGAAACCCTAGACAATTTTTAAAAATCATCTAAAATAGAGGCTCAAAAAAAGCAAGATTTTTCCAAAAAAAAACCCTTCAAAAACTCCAAAAAGCAAGATTCTTTCAAATTAAACCTTCAAAAGCAAGATTTTCAAAAAAAAACCTTCAAAACAATTTGATGATCAACAAATTTTTTGTAGAAAAAAAATTCAAAAACTCTTCAAAAATCCTTGCAAATTCGACACGAAGTTGCAAAAACCCTAGCCAGCAAAAAAAACAGAAAAAACTTTCAAAAAACTCTTCAAAATTGCAAATCCGGCCATGGAATTCTAGAAAATCAGGTCTAGAGAAAAACAGAGAATATCTGGCAAAACCCATGAATTGAAAACAAACAATTTTTGCAAAGAACCAGACGCCCTCACGATTTTCCAAAACCCTTGGTCACCAAACACAGACAAAAAAGTGCAAGTCGCACTGCCGAAAAACTCTGAAGAATGGTAGAAAAAACGCAAATAGGAAAGACTCTCATCACAGCACAGGAAGCCCACGGAAAATAGTGAAAATACACTAGTCGTACGCACACGAGAACGTCACAAAAGATGCCCACAATCTACAAAAACCCATGCAGGAGACATGAATGGAAGTTGCGACTTTACAAGGAAAGAAAAACGATCTTAAAAAAAAACATGAAATCACCTTGAGTCGTGCAACTTCAGATCAATGCAAAAAACAAAGGTCTTGTGCTCCACAAACAGCCCTAAACGCGGCAGAAAGAGCCATGAAAAAACGCTATATTCCTTCACAGATTTTCGCCCACAAGGATGCAAAAGAACCCTCAACAGCAGAACAGAAAAAACGTGATTTTTCTTCATGTGAAAATGCACCAGAAAAAATCACACAAAGCCCTTGAAAATCTGATAAAATAAGCCCTTGAAAATCTGATAAAATAAACTCACAAAAATCTCTTCAAAAGACTCTGCAATAAACCCTTCAAAAATTTGCTTCAAAAACCCTCGATTTTTATTTGTAAAAAAATCGATCAAAAACTTCTCCACGAATTTTATAAAAAAAATCCGCCAAAAACCTTCCCAAGAAATTTTTCAATTTTACTGGTTAACCATTAGCATTTGATTTTAAAAGAAAAAATCGAGCAAAAACATCTGAGAAATTAAAAAAATTCCTTAAGATAACACGAATTTTTATTACTAAAAAATTTGCCAAAAAAGTTTGTGTAAGCTCTAATACTATGAAATGATAATTGATATTCGATATAAGTTATTTACAAAGAAGAGGAATACTCCTTATATAAAGAATTACAAGACGATGTTTCTAAAAAGAAACAATCATTAACTAAAGCAAAATAAAGCAAATAACTGAAAAATGCTAAAACAAACTAAAGCAGAAACAAAAGCTACTAAAAGCTAACTGAAGCAAGCTAAGTTAACTAAAAGTAAACTATCGACTAACTAAAAGCTACGATGACTATTAAATATTACAATTAATACTTTAATACTACTTTGAGGAGGAAATCCCTCAAATCTAGAAACTAGAGTATGCAACCCCTTTGATTCCTTTTCACAATCTCATCCCCAGGTTACATCTATGCTAAAGATATTCTCTTTCCTTTTTGGCAATCCTTTTATGGACTAGCAAAGCTATATACTACAAATATCGAGTCAAACTTGGAGAATTGTTTGTAGGTTATCACATATTGTTGTAGGTTTTTGTGTGGTAGCATACTATTATCTAATTATTTAGTATAGTTTATTTTGTCTAAAAAAATATAATACTTGAATGTGATGGCTGTTTATAATCTTTTTTATTGAGTTGTGGTAAGTTAGTTATAAATATTTTGGTAGAGGTTATCATACACAAGCTTAATGCAAAAGTTTGCTTGACTCCTCAACCAAACTACACCAAAATCCAAACCAAGAGTGGATCGAACTCGAATCCAAGGGTTTTGAGCAAAGAACCAAAAACTTAGGTGTTAGTAATCAAAGCATAAATACATCTAAATCAGGCAGGCTATACTTCTCCAGTTGCCTCCTCTACTAAGTGGACCTCCTCACAAGTTGAGGTGGATGTTTTTCCTCTTCCAAACTCCCTAAGTTGTCCTCATCAAATCCAACCTAAGCCTTTGGTTTAGCCTCAAGTGCAGTTTTCTCAATCTTTGGTTGTCACTACACTATAGAATTCACACTTTCATCTAATTGTTCAACCATGGGAGGAAGGTTTTGATATTAGATCAAATTCTGACTATATAGAACTTTCTTGGTCATAGGATCCCAAAGCTTGTACAATTTCACACTAACACCATAGCCAATGAAGATACATCTCACAACCTTATAATCCAGCTTCAACTGCTTATCTGTAGCTTTTCGCCTTGTCCAAACCTCCATAGGGGTTTTCCAAACAATCATTTATGTAGGAAAATTGTTGATCAAGTAACATGCAGTGCTAAACACCTCTATCCAGAATTTATGTTCTAATCCAACCCCACTAAGCATGCCCTTAGCCCCCTCCATAACTCCATTTTGTTGAGGGGTGTATGGAGTTGTCTTATGTCTTTCAATGTCATTCTCTCATAGAATTTGTCCAATTGCTGAAAAAAATTCTACATCATTATCAATTCTCAACACCTTGATCTTTTTACCAGTCTGGTTCTCCAAAAGAGCCTTAAACTCCTTGAGCTAACTAAAGACCTTGAATTTGCTCCCTAGAAAAATAAAACTAATGGGAATACATTTTCTATGGTGGCAAGTGTCAAAATGTCAAAATTACTAAGAGGAAATATCGACAGACCTCTCATATGTATGCTCTTCCATTAGGGGGTGTTGATTTGGTGTTGAAAGTGCAATAGTTGCAAATGTTAGGGCCACTCACTTTTTGACTATTCCCAACTTTGGATAAAATTTAGTTGAAATCACAAGGAACATACCTTACAAAGTCTAAAGGTTGGCAATCTTCAAATGGTCAATTCTCAATGCATAGAGAAGATCTTGAAGAAGGGGCATTATGGCATTATTGTACAATTCCATTGCTTAATCTCCCTCGCATCCTCCTCCAGATTTGTAGGGCCTATTAGATTAGTATCACCAACTGTTTGAAGAACGCAAAGGGTTGCCTCTCCCAAGGTCCCATGACCATACCACTCTACTAATTGTTGACAATCAACCTCCAAATATCTGACCCCATCACTATCCTTTTGAACAATAGAATGAAATTAAAAAGATGGTTAAGGAGTTAATAGAGGCAAGTCTCATCTGACCCAATACAAGTCCTTATTCATCCCCTATAGTGATGGTTCCCAAGAAAGAACAAATGACAAATGTGCCCTAATTTTTGGTAACTTAAAAAATTGACCACCAAGGACAAGTTCCCTAATCCAATCATTGATGATTTATTGGATGAGATCTTTTGGGACCATATTTTTTACCAAGCTATATGTTTGCTCTAGATATCACCAAATTCAAGTCAAGGCCAATATTCCCAAACAACTTTCTATACTCATGAAGTTCATTATGACCTCTCAGCGATGCCCTTTGGCTTGACTTTTGCTCCCTCTAAGTCTAATGAATAAGGGGTTACAATGCTGCCTCTACAAATTCATCTTGGTCTTTTTTATGGCATTCTCTTTTGTAGTCACAATTGGGCTGATCATCTAGGGTATGTGGAGATGATCCTCAAAATTTTGAAGGATTATTTTGTTTTCAACAAGCTCTAAATCTACATTCGGAGTGCAATAGGAAAAGTATCTAGACTACATTGCTTCACAAGGGTCAATGCATAAGTGTAGGTGGATCTAAAAAAGATTGAGGCAATGCACAAAACCCAAATCCATCAAAAGTCTACGAGGTTTCTTAGATTTGACAACATTGCTCAAAAATATTTCCATTGTATGGACTACAAAAGCTAATGTGGCCTTCCTTGCCCTCAAAGTTGCCATGTGTTCCATCTTAGTTTTGGCAATACCTAATTTTCACAGACCATTTGTCCTAGAATGTGATGCCTTGGTAGCAAGTATGGGTGCAATTTTAATGCAAGAGGATTTGCACTTGCCTTCACCAATAAGTAACTAACACAATGAAATCTCATTAAATTAACACATTATGTGGATCTTATTTTCTGCATATATCTGTGAATAGTCTTTATTTTATTTGCAAGTTCCTTACACTTTCATTGGAGTTTTCACCCAAGATTCGACTCTCCAAGTAAAGCCTTGTGTCTTCTCTTTGTGGTTTTGAATGCTCTCGATTTTCTTTCAAGTTCACAACTGAATTGATTGCCTAGAAAGTATAGCTCATTAAACTGTTCATTTAAGATCTATATGTAATGACTAGCATATGACATTGCTATCTCTACTTTACAGATCACGGGCATTCCAGCATGAGTGTAGGAATCTCCATCATATAGAAATCACAGCACTTAATCACTTGGCCACGTGCATATCACTAGGTAATAGAATCCTTGGAATGATAATCTACTCCCAATGAAACTCAATAATAGACCAGCAAATCCAAAGTGTGTCCACTTGTGATAAAATAGAATGACAAGTTTACTATAATATTTACCATGATGGTTAAAAGTTGCATGATATATTTACAAATTTCTGCTACAAATAATAAGGTTGTAAGCGAACCTCCATGCACCAGCAGTATGGCAA
Organism: Sequoiadendron giganteum; assembly: GCA_007115665.2. Lineage (NCBI taxonomy): Eukaryota > Viridiplantae > Streptophyta > Pinopsida > Cupressales > Cupressaceae > Sequoiadendron > Sequoiadendron giganteum. The sequence continues at coordinate 48,696,879 of CM021109.1, forward strand.
TATAACCTACAGTAATAATCTTATTCATGAAAAATCTTAAAAGCAACAATGATAAAGTACAAATCAGCTGTTATGGTGATTTGACTAATTAAAATCAATTTTCAATTCCGAATGTTATATCAAAAACATTACTCTGATGTTTTATATAATCAAATAATTAAATAGATAGAAATGTCAAATGATTACTGGTATACCATGTCACATGTATTTATGGCTTGCTTCTTCAAAAGTTACAGTCATCCTTGGAATTTAAGATATTGCACACTTTCCAAGTAGATCCTACTCATAATGTGGATGAATAATCGTATTAAAGAATATAATGACATAAATGTCATCGTTTAGACATATTTAACTCTTCCCACTTTTTAATGTTGGACAGTGTAAAGAATATCCAAGCTACTGAAATGTTTGTTTGTGTATACTGTAAACATGCAAATGTATAAATGAACATGTCTTTATATGCAATATTAAAATGCCAGCGATGCAGTACCTTTCTCTTGGTCAGAGTATTGATAGGAATCAAAATTTTAGGCTGTCGATAATTCCTTCCACGATACATGATAATGGTCTTGACATCGTGTATGTTTATCACAGTGCCACCACTCAACCTTGCCAACATAGTAGCCATCTCTCTGATCTTCTCCTTGGGAAAGGTATCACAAAATACTTGGACAGTCTCATGGAACTTCCAATGTAAATGCATATTCTGAACCACACCTCCAAATACACCACGCACCCCAACAGGAACGTAGTTCTGATTTTTGAAACCAATTTTTTTTAATGCTTGGAGCTGCTCAGGTGTTAATAACTCTGGATCATGTAGAGGTGGAGGAAGCTCGGGCAACTCATATTTCTTCAATTTCTGCAACAACAAAGCCACCTTTTTCTTGGCCTTGTATAGCGAATGACAAGCACAACCACAACCACAATAAAATTAGTAAAGAAAACAAAAATTACAAATATGAATCCAAACAGCACTTCAAACTATCATAATCTTAACTGTGCCAATCTTACTAATTCTCATTAAAAACATCAGTTTGGTTTTTGCACAGCTACACAAAGGAAGGAAAAGAGAAAACAACAAACCAGAGAATATTTAGAAATCAAATCAAACAACATACAAGCCCAACCAAAAGATTGAAAGTTTAAGCAGAAGATGCTGCCCAGAAAAGTGTAGCTGAGTAGCATAGGATAAGATACTCTATTTCCATCTCAGAAACAAAAGATTTTTCTATAGAAAACATTGGATTCCTCAATAGGTATATTTAAATGTGATTTTTCTGTCTTATTTTTCCTGCTTGCCATATGAAAATATTTTCTTCCTGGAGAATTTTGCAGATCTTCATTCAAGGCTAAGATGTACTTTACCCTTTGGTGTCAGAATTTTGCAGATCTTCGTTCAAGACTAAGATGTACTTTACCCTGTGGTGTCAGAAAACATTGCACTTAACTATAAAGCACCCTTCAGACTTTACATCTTCACAAAAGCACACTTGGCACAACCCTTCCTCCCATCTTTCCCTTGATCTTTTCCACCATCTAATTTTGCTCCAAGCCACTCAAATACTATCTTTAACTACTCTATCAATAGTTTTCCTTTAAGTATGCCTGCACATTCTGCTCAAATGTTAGTTGGAGTTGTGCTGTAAATTTGTTAGCACCCACAGCTAAGCACAATAGTACTTTAGCGTTTGAATGTTCTAAATTTCTTATATTTTTTGAGTGCTACTGTACCCATAGGTTTCCTAAATTAGCCAAAACAACAATAGAGTACCTGAGTCATTATAGCACAAACTTTCCCAAGTAAATGTACCTTTGCTCTCTTCCACTACTCTCGTACCCAATTGTTTTAACTTTTTGTTCCAAACCATACAAGATAGCTAGAACCAAGTTTACTGTTATTTCTATAGCTTAATGGGTATTATGCATTTCCACTCTTGGCAAGTTTGAATTTCCAAGTGCTACTCCATAGACATATTTATCTTAGTGGCTCTCGTTTCTCTTAGTAGCACTTACAGAAAAGTTGAGTTCCAATGCCGGAAACTTACAGAAAACTCCTAGGAAATGGCCAGAAACTGTTCCAAATGTTTCCAGAAGAAATTATCCCCACAATTGGAAGTCCGGGAAATGTTTTGGTAAATTCTGAAACGGTTTTAAAGCTTATCAGAAATGATTTTCAGAATTCAGAGGTAAATTGGCAGTGGACCATAAAGACTTCAAATGCAATGAATGCGGTCATAAGCCATAAATGTTAATGAATTGCTAATGGTGCAGTGGTTCACTAGTGAATTGCCCACAAATGATGAAAATGAGTGCAGTGTAACCTGGACGAATAAAATGTGTCATGCATTTGTTTACAAATTTTAACCCTATACCTCAGCAGCTTGACAACATTTAGTGGGGTTTACTATCACCCTCCAGAATTTCATCCTAATTGGATCTGGTCGGTCCAAATGAATAGTGAATAAAGGAATAAGAAACATACACATATATAATACAGTTTTCAAATCACTGGTAGGCCAGCATAAGTACAATACATAATAACCTTCAGACCTACCGTCTAAGCCTAAAAATCAAATTGAATTAAAATATTACAACTGACAAGTATTCTAACAGAATGAAATCGAATTAAAGCCCTATTACAAGAGAGAAACACAAATAGTTGCATACCCTTCTGAGGCCAAAAATGAGGCGCTCCTCTTCAGTCATAAGTTTCTTCCTCAACTTTTTTGCTCTGCGAATTTCTCTGAGAGTTCTCCCAGTTTCTCTCCTCATTCTTTTCTCTACTCTGCTCCTTATGCCTGACATGCTTCGACACCCTCCATTGTCAAATATAAATGGAAAACAAAACCTGGTGTATTTAGCTGCCCCGAGTCCCAAAACATTGCAGGCCTGTCCTCTTCCGTGTAATTCATACCTAATTTAAAAAACCAATGAAAGAAATTAAACAGGGTTTTTGCAGGGTTTAAGGATTTTTCTTTTTAAGTGGGCCATTTTTTACCTGTGTTGTGAAGAAGAGAATGATGATGATGAAGAAATAGTGGAAAGGAGGGCATATGATTGTTGTGCAGCTCTGTAAATTGAATCCCTCCTTAGAGCTGCCAATGCCATCTCTGTTCTTATTTTTTTTCGTTCTCAAATTATTTAAATCTGTTTCTCATGATATTTGTCTGCAAGGGAAGATTCATATCCAGAATGCACCTTCAAGTCTAGCTTTTTCTCGGTCGGACATTCTCTAAGCCCACCCCGTAGTTTCTAGTAAACCTGTCTTACATCTCTGATTGAAGGAGTCGGACAGGTCAAAAAGTGTTACTGATTTCGAAATGGTCATAAAATAATTATTTTTTCTTATAACACAAGGGTGTGTATTTTGAGAGCGCCCAGTTAAAATGTCGTGGAAGTTAATTATGACTTTATTAGTCTAAAAAGTAATAACAAATTGTATATTTAAAAATAAAAAGTGTAAGTTTTGATTCAATATCTTTAATTGTAAATGTGCATAATATTTAAGTTCAGCCGTTTAGAGGGCTTAAGGTTTAAATACTATATGAGTTGTTGTGTTTTAAGTTAGTTTTCTTTTCATTTTGTTTATATTTTTTATTTTATTCTTAAAAGTTAGGGTTTAAATATAAATTTTGGAGAGATAATTAAATATTTGTATATATTTGTTATGTTTATTTGTGTTTAAAAATGGTTCAAATCTTAAGAATAATTATAATATAATAGTTTCTCAACAATGTAAACTATTCTTGAATTCAAAACCCCTCACTATGGTATTCAAGACCTCCTTTCTTATATGTCAATAATCTCCAAAACCCTTTCAAAATTGTTGTTTTGATAACCATATTTTGGGCTCAAAAAACCCCAAAGATAGAGATACGGTTATCAAAATTTAAGCCCCCCCACGCCCTCATAGCCTTTTGAAACCCCTTTCGTTGATTATATTGGTCCAAGAAAGGGAAAAAACAAAAAAGTTGTGATGGGGGTCCCTCTTTTAGTTATCATATTAATTTTGGGTTGGGTGACCAAATTCACCCCTTCAATTTTGTGAAGGAGGATTATATTCCAAAGACTTAGTCAAAGAATAATGTTCAAAATCCGAGTGATAATCCCCACTACCATAATTATGTTGATCTCAAGCCATTGAGGAAAGCTTCAACCTACAAAATAACATCTTCAAGTGGTATCTTTGGCAACTTAAAAACCTAAAATCCAAGATGTAGGAAATACAAATTACTCAACATCATGAGATTGTTGAAGGTGTTAACAACAAGATGGCCTTTAACTATGACTTATGGACCAAGAAAAATAAATTCTCCAAATTATTCAATAATTAGAAAAATTCTAACCAAAGGCATTTTGTACACCAAAGAAACCAAGAGGATCTAAAGTGTAACCAACTAAAATTTTGGAGTTTAGTAAAAATACAATTAAGAACTCTATTATCAATTCGTTTATCTTACAAAATAGACTTCAAAAGAGGAAACATAAAGTAACTAGTGATAAACCAACTAATAAAACAAGAGCCAAAGTCTTTAACCCAAGGCCTAGTATCATTGATGTGGAAGATCACATTAAGGAGAGCTCATTTAAAGACTAAGTTAACTTCTTAACTAAAGAATGGCATGCAACTTCTAGCCTTTCAAAGTTGGCAAGCCTAATTAATAGCCCTTGATTTTGATCTAATTTCTCTCTCATTTTTCATGCTTCTATTGACTTTTGGTTGGTTCTCCTATTGTTTGTTGTTTTAATTGAACTTTGGGCTCTCTTTGTAAGTCCACCATCTCGTGGGGCCAATTGTGGATGATTATTGGTGTTCTTTTGTAAAAGGGCTCAAGGCCTTTCAAAAACCTATCTCTTACCCTAATCACCTTAATAAAAAACAACCCCAAAAAAATTATAATGGCATAAATGTTTCAATGTAGGCATTGTTTTAATTATGGTCATTTATTTGTGGCTTGGGAACATCAACATATACTACATAAGCATTTGAGTATACAAGTCATCGACATTCAATGATGCTAAGGACTTATGTATAATAAATAAAATGTACAAATGACAATGAATTCCTAGAATGAGAATATCATTGATGTGCTTCATTGAGTTGGCCCCTACATTGTATGTGGTTAAAATTCAAATGAAAGCAAAAAAAATGGTAATGTTTGAAGTGTTTTGGAACCTACAAAATTATCTAAGACTTTATCTATTTGTTAGCAAGACTTTCAAAGATGATTTGAGGATGAATTGCATAGCTCAAATAAAGAAGGAAAATAAATTTTTTATTAGTTTTTATGTGGCGTATTTAGTATTGTTTTGATATATTAGTGATTTTTACCTATATCCAGTGCCCTGATGAGTGCAAACAAAGCTACAAAATTAAATCCAGTACCCAACACTCTGGATGAGGATGAAGAACTTTTAATGGAATTTGAGACTCAGAGTAGAATGCTTGGCTTAGCCAAGAAGAGTTGGGAAGAAGGGAAGTAGGAATGGCAAACACACTTGGAGAACTTGTAGGTGTCAAATACTTCTTTTGGGTGACTGTATTTCTTTTTATGCATTTCAATTTGTTGATTTAGATCTCAGTGTATATATGGAGATGATATAAGGTAATTTTCTAGTGCAAGTTTTCATCTGGTAATGTTAGATAGAACCCTTAGGGGGAGTTAGTCAAACTTTTTAGTTTATTACTCATATATATATCAAGGGGAGAAGAACATATCTATGCACCCTTTTCCCTTGATGTCAAAGGGGGAGAATAGTTTTGGAGAGAAATTGTTTTGGCATGTTGCCATCAATGACAAAGGGGGAGATTGTTGAAAGAATAAGTTTGTCATTGATATGCTTATCGGCAACATGACATGAAGTATGAGCTTAAGGTATGAGCACAAGTTGCACAGTATGCAGTACAGTTTTGTCGTTGATGTCAACATTGTGATGTGGTATGAAGATCATTGTGAAGACCATTTTATATAGCTTGAGCATGTTTGAAGATGGTTATCCAGTGGATATTTACAAGAAGGTTTGATCCAATGAAGATAGATGAAGGGAAAATTAGCTATGTCAAAATAGGAAATTTTGTGTACATGACATCTGGTATTTTGGTCCACTGTGTAGAATCTCGCTCTGTGGTTTTCGTGTAATTTTCCTAGATGCTAGAAGAGTTTATTTTCAAAATTTCATAGTGTTTGGGTGTCTAATGTTGAAGTTATGAATGACATAAGTTTCGGTCTAGTAGTTACAGTGTTACTAGTATAGTATGAATGTTTTGGAGGATTTGCATCACTCCATGAATTGGTATCTAGATTTATGAATTTCTGGAGATGTTGGTAGGTGTTAGTAGCACCTATATTCCAAGTGGCATGAATGTTTTAGGTCTGCGTGTTGGTTTGATGTTGAACAATTGATGAATTTTGATGTTAAGTCATTACCGATGTCGACCTAATAAGTTTTGGGTGTTGTGGAGTTTTGAGAAGTATTTATATGTTATGTGCAAGCTATTATAGGTCCATGCTGACTTTTTTGAGTTTTTCATAAGGTTTGTTTGTGGTGTGAATTATGCTTTGGGCCGACAAGTTATATTTTGTATGATACATCTACTCAGGCTAACCTAATTGATGTTGGGATGAAATTGGTATAAGTATGAGTTTATTTTAGTGTTGAGTGTAAGGTGTTAACGAATATAAAAGTATAGTTGATGCGAATTGTGTGAAAGTAATGCAAGTGCAGAGCAAATCAAAATGATAGAACAAAGTAATAAAGTGTGTTGACTCTGTATATTAAGTTTCAATGGAATTGTATTCTAGCATTTTATAGATGCATTTGTAATAGTTCAAAACCCGGTTGTGAGCCACCACTCTCTTGTATGTTTCTTCTTTCAGTGGGTTGTGAGTCCACTAGGATAATGAGTCCACCTATAGTGATCACTTTTGTAATATCTTATAACTAGTTATAATATATTGTGAGCTAACCCTCACCGTGGTTTTTCCCTTTTTGGGTTTTCCACGTAAAAATTTGGCGTTCATGTGTTATGTGCTTTAATTTTTGCTTTCATGATTTCCTTTCTTACTAAAAATTGAATATGTTATGTGGAATGAATATTTAAATGTTTGAGTGGTTTCAGAGAATATTGACTCACCCCACCCCTCCCCCTCTTGGTATTTCAAGTGTTCAACAAAAACTAATTAGGTTATATACAATGTTAACACTAACTTGTTGTAGAGGAGGGGGACCGATTGCTCAGGACCCTAGGTCACGGAAGGGTCTAGGACAATAGCCTACCCTTATCTACCTCAAGCTAATAGAATTATTTCAGAATATTTAAGAGTTTAGATGTAGAAAGGAATAACAACCAGGTTGTTGCTATCCTTTAACAAGCTTGAATATTTCAGGAAGTCGAGTGAGCAAGTTTCCAGAGTCTGAACTATGACTTAGGTAGCTCACTACTAGAGGACTACAACATGAGACACATACAACAACGCAACACACTAGCATCTCACTAGGGGCATTGATGTCCATACAGACAAAAAGTGTAAAGTATAGTCAAAGACTAAGGGAGACTTACTAATGACCTAATAAGTATGGTTTGGAGCAATAACAAAAACAAAAAGGAATAGTAGAATAATCAAGAGGAACACTATGGCTAATCCAATTATGAAATGACAAAGAAGGGTGAGAAAAAGCGAACCTTCCTAGACCCACAATTTGATATCTTCAAAGTCTTCACTCGATGAACAACCTACACACACAAGAACGAGAAAATTTTGGGGTTGTGTTTAGAAGACTGTCATAATCAATCCCCTACTTTGGTGTTTCCACCTCCACAAAAAGCCAATATAGAAATGATTGGAGAAATTTCATAACAAAAGATATTGAAATAGCAGTACTAAGCAATACGTTGAACAACAATATGCTAAAAAATGATAATGCAAAGTAAAAGGAAGATGGAGTGATATCACCTTCAACCACATGTGGTCAAGGAAAATAGGAGAAGGAGCGAGCTTGCAAGCTTTAAAATATCAGCGTTACCACAAAAACAAAGAGAGTGGACTAACAAAATACCAACTTGTAGCTTTAATGGAGGTGGTAGAACTTGATAATGTTGTGGGAAGAGTGTAGAATACCAAAATGAAGCAAGAGACTAAGAGAATGGATGAGATAGTCATTTGAAGATGGAAATGGAGGCAAAAGAGTCATTCAAAGTTGGTTTGAATGGTAGGAGACGTTACACTTCACATCTAATGGAGGAGTGTAACACCTCTGCAGATTCTAGAGGTGGGAATCTTGTTAGGACGACAATGCATCGTGCAAACGTTCATGCATCGTGCTAGTGTCCCAGACAGAATATCCCCCACCGACATGAAAACAAATCGCCAAGTGGATGAAAAATGGATGAAGAGTGTGGAATTGTACTATCAGACTTAATTCTCTAAGGTAGGAGGTATGTAAATGTGGAATTTGAAAGTGGTAAAATTCACCCCATTACATTTTGCCCCCACTTTAGTGAGCACAAGTGTCAGCGAATGCATAGTAAAATAGAGAGAAAATTGAGAAATGTATACTTGAACCATCAAGGAAGAAGATTGCAATCTAACACACTCAAATGCACAGGAAGAGAAGATGGCTCCATAGGTACTCGGTCCTGAGGAGAGTTGAAAAAATGTGTCGCAGGCCCTTAGACCTATGGAAGGTGAACAAAAGGCTCTGTGTGTTCTTGGTCCTACGAAGGAGGCACCACAGATGCTCAATCCTGAGGGAGGCTAGATGTGAAAGGCTCTACAAAGTCTGATAGGCCCTTACAGGTGCTCGGTCCTCCAATCTTGATTGAAAAAATAGATTCACAGATGCTTGGTTATACAAAGCAACATGTTGATCCATAGAAAAAACATGTTAGATAACAAAAATCCACGTAGGTAGGCAGACAGTCATACAAACAGTCAACAATTGAAGGAGAAGCTTTCAAAGGGGTCCCTTGGGAACCCTTCAAAAGAAAGGGGTCTGCTTAAGGGACGTTGTGTTTGAAAGGCGATGATATTTTTCACAAACAATTATAGTATCAAGGAATCCTTCTGAAATATCTCTTACATCAAGGAATTTGAAAGGAAGAATAATCCCTCACAAGGGCAAGTTTTTCATAATTCTTCATCAAAAAAAGTACTCCCTTCTTGAAGGAAAGTTTTTAGATTCTCTATGAATCTATTTCGAAAGAAAAATTCCACTAGGGGTTCTTGTTAAAGAATATACAGTTTTTTGAAAAATAAGGGATTTTCAACAAGGGATTCATTGGCCAACAAATACAACATTTTGAAAATTGAAGCATTATGATAGGCCCCCCTTAGGATGGTGTGTGATGAACACAAAGGCACATGGCATCCTAAGGAGAGACAAGAAAGTGATGTTGTGGCCTATGATACATGATGGGATGTAATCATGGAAATGTTGTCTCACACACGAGAGACCACACATATGCACCACAACATCACGAAACAAGCAAAGAAGAGAGAAAGATGAAAAGGAAGCATAAGTGAAGATGAAAAAATCAAGAGATAGGGGAATATGATATTTTAGGGTCATAATTACTCATAGATATAGGTATTCAAATATAATATAATATTATATATATATATATATATATATATATATATATATATATATATGAAATGTCATCAATCCACTACTATATCATATTATGAAGAAGGGTATGTGGAATAGTAAAAAAATAAAAATAAAAAATTGGGTCAACATGGAAGGGAAGCCTAAATGTCCCCAACACTTTGCATCATCCCAATTGTCGAAAATCAAGGCACAACAAATAAAAGAATGATGTAACAAATAGAAGAAGTTTACAACACAAAACACTCCTATATCCAAGCACCTACAAGGGTGACAAGGGTCCTACAAGAACACATAAAACAAGCACAGGGGAGAAAAAATGCACACAAATCTAATCTACAAGTAAAGAAGAGGTGCCCTCTTAATCCTCATCAACCAAGAGGTCGTCATTCTCCCAATCTAGATCATTATAGGGAGAGGGTGAATGAGCCTGCAAGGGTGAGATAGCAAGGGGAACACCCTCTGACTCTCCTACAACAAGAGATGAGGAGGGCCCCTCAAGGTCTTCTTCACTCAACTCTTGTGAGGTAAATGTCATTGATTTTGCAAAAATCGTCAACAGAGTTGGGACATCATCCACTGAGTTGAACATGCACTTGATGGGAGTGTCATGTGTCAACTAGGTGAGTGAAAAAGGAGGCACTCGAGATCCATTGCCAACCTCACTGAAAGACTCGGGGGCAATGACAAACTCAAGGGATGTCAAGACAACCTCCTTCATTAAGACGATGCAAGCCAAAGCAAAACCAGTTTTTGAAGGGGGTCCCTTCTTTTGATGCCCATTAGAAGTAGGGTCGTCATCCAACTTGTGCTTCATCGGACGATGCAAGATCCCCACAGAAGAAGTGAAAGGTGAGGAAGAAGAGGAGAGAACTGCAATAAACACCACCAAAGTATTCGGTATATCCATGGGCTTAGGAAAATGCAGGATGTTTGGAAGGGACATCAAGAGAGGAGGTTCAACTGAGGGAGCAATGAACACTTGCACCCTTTAGGGTGAGGGTCATCCACGTTGGTGGGGGGAGCCAAAAGTAAAATTAAGGTGAGGGGAACCAAAGAAAAAGGGGCGGAAGAGAAGGGTACAATAAGAGACACTAAAACATGAGTTGTTAGCTCCCCTTCCACCTTCTATAAAACAACACGCTCAATAGCCAAAGCCTTCCTCTAATGCGTATGCTCATGTGCAAGGCAGTTTGTTCAGCTCTGAGAGTTAGAAGTTGTAGCTTGAGGAGGAGCATGAGGCTCCTGTTATGCCATGGGAGTGTCCATCACAAATGTTGTCGGCAAAGGGAGTGAAACTGGATAGAAATAGGAGATAGAGTTGTAGGAACATAGGCAACAATTGACGAATAAGTAGACTCAAGTGCCTCGATGGTGGGCCTCTTCCCATTCACTGCCTTAAGGGTAGGAGTAGTAGGAGGTCACATATGTCAAGATGTAGAGGTGACTCCATGGGAACCCTTCCCTTTACCATATACGACAGGCTGATGTACCATGGGCAAGACAAGAAGGTTGAGCACCCGACGCTTGGCTTTCAACCAAGCAGGCACCATCAGACTCCCCATGAGATGCATGGAGGTAGAAATCGAAGGTGTTACAGCAAGACATAAGGCAAAAGTAGGTGGAACTGTAAAGGAAGAGGAAGGCTCTTAAGCACGAGTAGACTTCCCCTTCCCCTTTTGCAAGGAAGAGGCAACCTACTGCTACGCTATAAGGTAGGTCATTCTTGGCCGCACCTTGCCCCTTGTCTTATACTTAACATAATTTTGATAAAGCAGGTTCATTCTTCGAGGAAGCGAATCTACTAGGGCAGGCCAAAAATGGTCTGGTGAATAACCCCCACACAATACCATTAGCTGATATCTAGTGTTGTGCATGACATTTACTGCAACTTCGTGAGAAAATTTCAGACATTTATGGGTAACAAAAGTTTCCATGAATGGAAACTAGCCATGGGATGACTAGCTTCACTCTGAACAAGTCAAATTTTAGAATGACATCAAAGGTGGCATTCATAGCCGTAGGTCCCACTAGGATAAAAATAGTTATAGAACCATGAGGAGTGAGAGAGAGACCATCATGGGTACGTACTGTGGTTTTTTATTTTTCATACTCCTCCCTTTGTGGAGAGTTTAGTAGAAGAGTCTCCTTTGTAATAATGTTCACACAACTCGTAAGATCCCTGAGGACTCCTATCATAATCTTTCCATTGATGCAAGTGGGAATATATAGAGGAGATGATTTCCTATTCATGGACAAATCCTATGATATAAAAGTTATATCTAGTGAACTAGTCGCAAGTTGAGGGGGAGGGATGTGAGTAAACAAAACCATATTTACATACTCTAAGGCCTCGAGGGAAGCACCAAAAAGGTTAATGATCAAATTTGCAGAGTGAGATGGAAACGGATCCGTATAAATTTGCAATTCATTCTTTTCCTTAGCCACAATCTTGTTCGTATTCTGCTTTTTACCATCAAGGCAGATAGTACCGTCGTTGATGTGATATATCTTGTGATGTAGGCACGTACAATGTTTGGTATCATGCTCGTGGACACGATGGTATTGGAAAAACACATTTCCATCGTACCAGTCAGGGTAAGGTTATCTAAGAGGTTGAGGATCTTCTAAGGTTATAACATTATCCTTTAGCAATTTCTTCAAGATAGAAGAATAAGATTCAGACAACTTTGTGAACTGCCTGTTATGCTTGAGGCCCTTATCATTATACATGATGACTACAATCACAACATATTTTCCTTTTTTCAAAATTGACACAATAGACCTTCCCTCTAGATGGGAGTGCGAGGAAGATCCCCCAAACTGAATAACTGTCTGTTGATATTCCTTATATTCCCTCAACGCCGCACACAAATGCGCGAAAGAAGGATATTTCATTAAGGAAAACTTCTCCTGCCAAGGTTTATGAAAGTTGTCGATGAACACCTTCTACACATCAGAGTCAAGTAGTGGGTAAGAAATCTATGAAAAAAGTGCTTGATATTGAGCAATGAAATCAATAATCTTCTCATGCTCTCCCTGCTTACATCGGGCGAGGTCTGAAAAAGGCCATCTTTGGCCTGATGTTAGCTTGGAACTACTGGAGACACTTATTAAAAAGTTGATCAAATGAGAATATGGAGTTGTTAGGCAAGGTATAGTACCATTCTAGTGTTGTGGCCTTGAGAGATTGAGGAAATGACTTAGCCATCAAGGCATCGTGGTGAAAGAAGTTTGTACACATCACGTTGAGGGCTGACACGCATGCTTTTGGGTCTCCTCCACCACTGTATTTGTCAAATTTAGGAATCTACATCCCTTGGGAGATGGGAGTATTTTAGAAGCATCACTAACAAAGGGCTATGCCAAAAGAAAGGTTGAAAGATCGACTAGGCAGAGGCTTGGGACAAACTCGCCAACTGGTTCTACATTAGACCCATATTCTGTAGCAGGGCATTCAAAACAGGGTCAAATTAAGAAATAGGCCTAGTGGAGTTGCTAGTAGAACCACCACCGAGACCACTACTAGAGCCACCATCTGAGCCACCATCGTAGCCATCGCCGAAGCCACCACCATGACCACCATCGAAGCCACCAAGAGCACCAAATATACCAGAACCACCAACCCCCATTTTGCTAGTAATCCCATCACCAAAGCCAACATTACCCCCAGGCTCAAAAGGACATTGAATCCTAGGGTACTCTGCTTGTTTTAACAATAGGAGATGAAGCAGGAGCAAAGATGTTGACAAAAGGGCCTATCTCAACCATGCATATCAATTTAATTGGCACTGAGACGTCAATCTATCTTTCATAAGCATCGAGAACATGACCTTGGGTAATAATTAACCTAAGGTTATATGAAGGGACATATGCCTCTATTAAGTCAGTAAGGTCATAGAGGAACTCTATGTCTATTCTATCCTTGTCTAGCATATATCTGATTTCATCAATAACTCTAGCGGGCTCTAGCCATGTTTTGATATTTCCGCAAATGGTTCCCAAGATCTAAAATCCTCCTATCTAAAGCCAAGAGGTGCTCTGCAGGAATAGTGATAGCTTCATCCTCTTTCAGAGGTGGAGCCATAGGAGAAAGAGGAGTAGGGACACAAGTGATTTTATCAAAGAAACTCATCTATGCCATTGATACCATCTCCTAGGAAGCGAGAGCCATTGCGACCTTTGAGAGGGTCATCTCTAAGTGTCACACAATCCTAACAACATATTCAGAAGTTGTAAACTGAGTTGTGAAGCTCATAAGTGTCACAATACACAAGCCCACAACCTACACAAACACGAGAGAAATAATCTCAACACAAAGAAATAGATACTGTAAAGTTCACATCGGGGTCACCAAAATGTAGAGGAGGGGGACCGATTTCTCAAGACCCCAAGTCACGAGAGGGTCTAGAACAATAGGTTGTCTTGATATACCTCAAGCTAATGGAATTGTTTCAGGAGCGTTTAGAGTTTAGAGGTTGAAAGGGAGAGCAACTAGGTTGTTGCTATCTTTTAACGAGCCCAAATGTTTCAAGAAGTCAAGTGAGCAAGTTTCTAGAGTCTAGACTTGACTTAGGCAGCTCACTGCTAGAGGACTAAAGCGTAGGACACATATGACAATGCGACGTGCTAGCGTCTTTGTGGGGGCGTTGGTGTTCGTATAGACAAAAAGCGTAAAGTACAGTCAAAGACTAAGGGAGACTTACTACGACCTAATGGGTTTGGTTTGGCGTAATAACATAAACAAAAAGGAACTAAATAGCAAAATAATCAAGTGGAACACTATGGCTAATCCAATTATGAAATGACAAAGAAGGGTGATGAAAGTGCACCTTCCTACCCATGAGTTGATATCTTTAAGGTTTTCACTCAATGGATAACCTACACTCAGAAGAACGAGAAAATGTTGGGGTTGTGTTTAGAGGACTATCGCAGTCAGTCCCCCGCTTTGTTGTTTTTACCTCCGTGGACAACCAATATAGCAACGATTGGAGAAATGTGATAAAGAAAGATATTGAAATAACAATACCAAGCAATATGTCGAACACAAATATGCTACGATATTAAAGCGATAATGCAAAGTAAAAGGAAGATGGAGTGACATCACCTTCAACCATGTGCGCTCAAGGCGAATGGGAGAAGGAGTGAGCTCACAAGCTTTCAATGATGGACGTTGCCACAACAATGAAGATAGTGAGCCAATAAAATACCATTTTGCAGCTTCAATGGAGATGGTAGAACTTGAGAATGTTGTGAGAAGAGTGTAAGAACCCAAAATGAAGCAAGAGAGATCAAGAGAGTTTCAGATAGAGTGAGAGAATGGAAGAGATAGTCATTTGAAGGTGGAAATGGAGGCAAAAGAGCCGTTCAAAGTCAATCAAAAGGGAAAAAGATGTTACACTTTATGTCTAATGAAGGAGTGTAATGCCTCTATAGATTCTAGAGGCGAGAATCCTGTCAGGATGGTAGCGCATCGCACAGACATCTGTGCGCCGCACTTACGTCCTAGATAAAATATCTCCCACTGACATGTAAACATGCCGCCAAGTGGATAAAAAATGGATGAAGAATGTGGAATTGCATTATCGAACTTACTTCTCTAAGGTAGGAGGTATGTAAATGTGAAATTTACAAGGGGTGCACATTCACACCATTACACTTATAATATATAATAATATAAATAGTCATTATATTTAAAAAATATATCACTTATGTTTTAATTTTTATGTACACAATACCAACATAAAATTCTTTGATGTCATTCTATAACATTTTTGAGAAGTATATTTCTTTTATATACTGTTTACTTTATTTTTATTTATAGATAATTCTTTGATGTCATTATATAACATTTCTATAAATATATTTTTTCTATTGTTTACTTAATTTTATTTAAAGATTTTTTAAAAACTTTTGTATTTAATTTATAATTTTACTTTTGAAAAAGATATTTTTATGTTTTATTTAATATTTGTTTTAATTTTATATTATTATATAAAACGTCTTGATATAATTAAAAATAACATATAAATATATATAATATTTATTACACTTTTTAAATTATTATTATTATTTTTAAATATAAAATAAATAACTGAAAATTAAACTAAACTAAAATTAATAATATAAGATAAAATAAAATTTAATTAAAAAATTAACTCTTTCACATAAAAATAAAAAAAAAACTCTTTCACATATAAATTTAAAAAAAAAGAAAAGTGTCTCCACATTTTTGGAAAGATTATTTAAAATATTTATACGAGTTAATTCCACCTCCATCCCGCTTATACCATAAACAGAGCATCGTAGAAGTTACCTTGTCAATACAAAGAATTTCATTATCGTGTCGAATCTCTTCAAATTTTATGTTTTTTCTCAGAGTGTGGAAGGCGGTTGTCTTGAACTTCCTGAAACAATAGGAAGGCCATTTTATATTGGAATCATTCCCAATGGCAGGCCTTCTTCACAAACTGCGAAAGGTAAGAGCAGAAATTTAAGTTCTTCCGCAATGCATTATTTTCAACTGCCCATCCATTTTTCTCTTTTTTTGGGTTTAATGGTTGAATCCTGCTACCAATCATTTTTTCAACAAGACTTCAAATGTGATGGATCGGCAACCAACTCGAAGTATTGATCATTTACTTGCTGATATTTCTTCTGCTATCCCGGGTTTCGAGTGTGTCTGGTATGTTGTACAATGAATACACTATCTCAAATTAGTATTTGGTCACCGGAATGCCAATGTTTGAGGGCTTCGAGTATTCTTATACTCCCGAGAAAAAAATCTTTTTTAAAGGCTTGTATAATGTTATTTTCATCCGCGTTTGTTCACAAAAGCACCATTGCCCATTACACATAAGCTCAATGTATTCGTCACAAGACCAAATGGTTGCCGTGTTCTTTTTTCCTTCTTGTCAAATTGTTAACACCTAACCCGCAATTATAAAAAAATGTTTGGCTTAAGATCCATGTCCTAGGGTTCTATTTCATCAAAAGCTCTTGTGATTTGGACCCTAACCTTGCCTGGCTGTACAGAGAGCATGCCCAGCTGGGCTTGAAGTAGCGTCATCATCATGTTAATTGTTCTTCCTTGCCATTATTCCATAGTGAGTTGGGATTTATTTGTTGTGCTCATGGATAATCTTAATCATTTTAGGTTACTGTTAAGAAGTTGTTTATAATTTGTTTTTAGAGGGTGTTTGTTGGTCATTAAATTCATTTATAGCGGTATGTTGAAGTGCGCCATCAGACCGGATGCAAGAACTCTATGAATATGCAATTACATTCTCATATAAATCTTTCATTTAAATGTCCGGGTTAACATCTTTGAACTGTTGGGTTTTAGTTAGGGTTCCCATTTCATTCTATAGAAGTAGTTTTATCGAATTGAACTTGAGCCGATTCATAGTCTTGTAGGTTAGATTAACTTATCCTTGTACGAGAGATGATATATTAAGCTATATTTTTCGTAGATTGAAGAAATTGTATACTCTCAGTCTTCAAAGTTGCCAGTAGGCGATAATATACCAGAAAGATGCGTTGTTAGCTGTAAAAGACCATTCGGCAGAAACAAGTCAATTGAAGTTTTGCTTTATCTATTAAATAAAGGTTGATGGACGGTGCATCAAAATCATCAATGCATCCAAATAATTCAAGGGGAGAAATATTAGAGGGAAAACTTCTCATGTCATATTTCATCTTGCAACATATTTATTATTTATTCATATGCAGATACAAAGGAAACAGATATTTTAATGAGATTGAATGCTTTTAAAAACTTTTCTATATGCCGTTGGTTATTGCAGACGCATATGCATGTATGCTCTAGAGGGAAAGGGAGAAGGGAAAAGCCAGAAGAGGAGGCTAAGAAAGTGATTACAGTAGACGAGAACAATGTTTGTAACTTTTTCTCCTCCTAAAATAATTAAGATAGGAATTTAATGATAAACTAATTATTGCAAGAAACCTAATGTAGCCAAAAAGAGATAAATTTATCTTTCCCAAAAATCAGTGTTGGATACCATTTAGGAGAGCATGATAGTTAGCTAAAGTGAATATATTATGATACATATTCAAGGCACAAAGCATCTCATATGTGATAGTAGGAGAAACAAGAAGAGATTGTTGATGAAAATCAGGCCTGTGCTATAACCAATAGTTGTAAGACAATCGGACATCAAAGAGACATTACCTTCAGCCTTGGGGTATATCTTTCTTGGGTTTGAAATCACAAGCAACTGGCTAATATTTATTTATATCTAACCTTTTTGAAATTGTTAAGATGTATTTGATTAGAACTACGATGGCAATCAATTTTTCCATGGAACTGGCAAGTTTTGTAAGCATCTAAGCTGAAGTTATTCGTTATAGGTTATTATGGGCATAGTTGTAGTGCACAAGAAAATCAAGCAAAGATGTTTGTTATCTAATTAAAAATTAATATCTACAACAGTAACACCCCACTTGCCTCACCAGCCTCCCTCCATGAATTGTGGGACTCTACCTGGGGTCAAGTTTATACCTTGAATCCAATGAACATTTGATTCAGTTTCAGGTCCCTAATTTTTGTGGCTAACGACTCACAGACTCACCAAGACAAGAAGATGATTTCTGGAATTGGCTAAATCTTTATATCTAAGAACTTGAAGGCTCACCAAGATAAGAAGTGATTTGTGCAAAGATGATGTCTACGATTGGTGGTTTGAACAAATGAAGATGTTCTTGGGAAAAGAAGTAGAGCACATGTAGATCATAATGCAAGCTTGAAAAAATCTTTTCCAACTCCTTTAAACAAATGATAGATTATGAAGCATATCCAACCATTGAGAGATCAACAAGTAGATGAAGAAACAAACATTTCACATGGTAGATGCTGGGCCTTTGGAGATTCCAATAAGCAAAAAGTTTGTAATTTTATAAATGAGAATTGATGAAGGAAGTTGATCCTTGGTGACAATAAGTTCTTGATTGGCATATAAAAAAGTTTGTCATATTCTGATACTGATGTGGATTTGAAACTTTTGGAACTCAGATGTGTTGTAGGAGAAGGCAAATATTACAACAAATTAATGTGATGTCCAGTTTATTGGAGAAGGCTTTGCATGCACTTTGTAGGCCTTGTTGCTATTGTGGGAAATACAAGCATGAATAAGTGCCAAGAGGAACAAATCCTAGATTTACATTTGCTTTCAGCACCTTGGGATGAGCATCAATGACTACTTGAAGAAAATTGTTTTCTAAGGGATGAGAACCAATGGTTTTAAAACAATCTCAGTCTCATCATGGAGTAAATAATAGAAGTGCTATCAATTCAGGAATCCGGTCCTTGAAGGAATAACTTGAGCTGAGGGAATAAGAAGTTTCATGAAGAATTGGCTGCTAAGTAAGCAATATTGATCAATCTGCAGATGTATTTGAAGAGCTGCAGACAAAGCAAGATTTCAACACAAGATATTTAGAGAAAAACAAATGAGAAGATACTAAACCCTTATGATTCCAATATCTTAATTTTCTATCAAATTCATTTGCTTGTTTTGAAAAAGACACCACAGGAATTGTTTTCAAGCTGGTGAAGAAAACACTGGTCAAGGTCTTGGTAAAGATGAAGGAATTTGAAGGTTCTGTGAGGCAGAGATAAGGCCAAAGAATTTTGGATTCAACTACACATAAGAATCTTCTCAGACCACCATGGGTTCCACTGTCATTGAAGCAGAGCTGTGCCTCAATAACAGCAAAATATAATCAGGTTAAGTGTCATGTCCCCAATTCAATTTAAAATTCAAATTTTGCAAAGGCGGGAAAAAGTGTTTTGGAGCACTAATTCTGATATTTTTATTAAATATAATAATAATATTTTAATAAATAAATTTGAATATTAAATAAATGAATTTAATGCTGGGCAGCTGAATTAATTAATAAATAAATTTATATTCTAAATTTTGGGCGCCACCTTTTTGGGCCGACCCTTATTTTAATAAATAATAACAAAAACAAAATCCCTACAGGTCGGCTCCAAAATCAGTCCTATTTCAAGCTGGTTGGCCACTTTGCACAAGAGGATTCCAAACAGGTATAAGAGAGGGTCAATTTTTTCGCCACATTGTGTCTAGTGGATACTCAAACATCCTTGTAAAGTGGTTTTGTTCCAGCTCTAGTGGATCTCTTGATTTAATTGTTTCCGTAAACCTAGAGTCTAGGGTAGTGTCCTGATATGGCAGGGATTCAAAACTTTGTTGTGCTGAACTCTCAACAGTTGACAGGAAAGAATTATTATTCTATTGAGTCATAAAATACTCACCATTTGTGAGCATTATGCCCTTGATCAAATTGTGTTGAACAAGGAGGCATGACCTGCAAATATTTGGTAGGCCTATGACAAAGACAAAAGGTAGCTTAAATGCTTCAAAAACTATATGTTGCTGATGCTTTAGTGCCAAAGGTTAGAGATGCCACTATAGCTTTAGCATTGTGGGAGAGTCTCAAAGTCAAATATCAAGCATTAGAACTTGGGAGAGCTTTGTATTTAAAAATCTTCTGTTTTCCACAAAGTCATAGGAAGGAGGATCTGTTTCTGATTATCTTTTGCATTTGAAGGGTCTCAATTGTTAATTGGCATCCATTGAAAGCTTGGTAGATGATCAAGATTTGGTCGCATTAATAATACATAGTTTGCCAACGTCATTTGATTCCTTTGTTGAGTCCTTGCACCTATTTGTGGAGACTCAAGAACTTGATTTTTATAAGTTGTCAAAACACTTCTTTTACGAAAGGAATGAAGGCAAGAACAATCCAAAGCAACAACTTCAAACATCACAAAGAGTACATTTAGTGCATGAAGCAAGAGTAGAGGTAGACAAGATAGAGCAAATCTTCAAAGGGTGGTAATTCCATACAAAGATCCAATTGGATGTATTGTTATTATAAAGGGTTGGGACACTTCAAGAAAGATTGTTGTAAGTAACAATGAGATCTTGCTAGCAGTCAAAAGAAGTCACATTATACAAAATTGCTAAGGAGAATGAACAAGGAGCAACAAATGACTTTGCTTTTGTGGCATCATAGAACCAATTTCTTGAGTCTACAACCTGGTATTTTGACTCTGGTTCATCTTTACACTATACATGCCACAAAGATTGGTATGTAAGTTTTGTTGAAGATAAGAGTAGTAGTGAATTTGTTTCTTTTGTTTGTTAGAGGATGTGCAAATGCTAGGATGACATTGAATAATGGTGTAAATATACATTTTAAAATGTTAGGTATACCCCTAACACAAACAACAATCTTCTATCTGTAACTAAGATCATAAAGTATCCTAATTTGTGTGCGACCTTTCAAGGCAACAAATGTATGGTAACTACTCGTCAACATAACAAAGTGATTGCTGTTGACATTGGTGAAAAGGGATTGTATAAATTTGTTAATCTTCGAACAACAAAGTCACATGCACTAGCAACAATTGGGAGTACCACTAAACTTTGGCATGAAAGGTATGGTCATCTGAATTATCAGTAGTTGTCTTTGCTTTTTAGACTTGCAACCATTCACGAAAGTTAGAATGCATGCTCAAGATGTCAGATGGACAAACAATGTTAGCATTCATTTGATACTAATAAGGCATGGCAAGAAAATCTGGGTTTTGCTTTTGGTACATGGTAATTTGTATGGTCCTATGAGGACACGTATAGTGTCTAGTGCAAATATTGCTTGTTGCTTGGTAATGACTTTTCTAGAAAACCGTAGGTTTATTTTTTGAAGAACAAGTCAATCTTTTTCTGACTTTGTGGTGTAGATATCTTTTGTTTGAAAAACAAACATGTAAACAAGTCAAAACACTAAGATCAGATAATGGAGGTGAGTTTGTCTCCACCTAGTTCAAAGAGCAATGTATACATTGGCAATATACTACTTCGTACACCATGGTGCTCAACTAAAATATGTCATAAATGTTGATGTTACATGGAAGCATCGAGCTTCTACTTCCAGCCCAGCTCGTTTCATGAAGAACAAATTAAATGCATAGCCTATCGGCTATTTAATTTGTCAAGGCGTTTCTTATGAAGAGGCATGTCACTCATCAAATAATATTTTATTGTGAAATAATAATAATAATTATTATTCTAATTGGGTCGACCTTCCTTGTAAATTCGCATATATTACTTATATTTTGGCCGACCTTGTACATGAATAGGTGCGACCTCTCTCACATTTGTACATATACAAGGTCAATTCCTTCTATTCGATCATCAAGGAAGTTCATTCATTATATTTGCTTTCCTAGAAGTTCACACTTATTCAGCAGTTCATCATCTGAAGCAGTAAATCATTTTTTAGTGCAACAGGTCAAATTCAAGGAGAAACATATTCATTTGCATCTGTGCATCTAAGAAAGGTGCTATTATTCATTGTATCAAAATCGGCATTGTGTTATGCTTGAGTTGTAAGCAGATCTTTGCTCTTATTCTATCAATATATAAGAGATATATTGGCTGGGTTTTTCCCCCTCGAGTTGGAGGGTTTTCCCAAGGTATTTTGTGGTGTTCATTGTCTTATCATTATGTGTTGCATTTTTTGATTGCTTTCATTTCTGATCCTAAAACTTACATGGTATCGGAGCGGGTCAAGAAAATGATTGCAAGAAGGACTTGTGAGGCGGGCGATAATATCTATCTCTGAAGGCGGTATTCCTCAGTGACGCCTCACTGGTCATACTCTCTGCGCATCCTTACTTGTGTTTCGAAGACAGGAGTTATGTCTAGAGCATTGTCATTACATTCTTATGTCGGAGACAAATCCTGAGGAGATTTCGCCTAGCATCTTCTTCAAGTATTTGAATGCGGGAGAACATACCGAATGTTCTTACATCCATTTGACTTCCTTTGTGGAGACATGAAACCTTATCAACCAACATTTACTGTTGATGTTCTTGTTGGCATTCAATAGTGCCGTAGAGTCATATATGGTCGACTGGGCAGAGTCGGGACTCCCTTATCTTCAAAATTTCATATTGCTGGCAATGCATTTGTCTAAGCATTGAAGGAGCGGATTTGATAAGTATTTGTGGTGTTGTGAATTCATGCCATCTCCACTGTTACTGGTGATCACTAGCAAAAAGGTTCGATAATCTGTTGCAAATGCTCAGTGATGAATTCATTCTAAAAGATCGATAGAAGTTTTGGCGTCCCATGAATATTAAAGGAATCGTTCGTGGCATTCATAGTCGATATTCACATTCAATACCATATCTATCTGCGTATACATTCCTAATCTCATTATCGATATAGCTAGTTTGTTAACGTAGATCTCTCTTCTGTGGGGGTGACTAAGGTTAAGCTGACATTTAGCATCGGCGCCAGTCCATCCATGTCATCTCGATATCAACATTTCGCTGATAAACATCATTGCGCTGGAGCAGTCAAATGTCCCGATATCAGGCATATTCTTTCCATTGATGACTTTTATTGCTGCTGATGCCGAACAAGTGCACGTGCAATCAGAGACGAAACAGGGGTTCATTCTAGCGAAGGGTTGACTTGCAACGATCGACGCCATTGAAAGGGCGGAGATAGCAAATATTGTGATCATCGGTTGAGGATATCGATCCCTCCCTTTTTTGCGTATGGGATTCTGATTCAATGTGATAAGTATTTCATGATTGAATAATGTTCTTGCATTTTTTATGTAGTTATAAATTGATGCTATAACATTGAGATAATAGATCATGTATGCTTCTAGCATTGGTATTTCTCTTCAGAATAGCTGAGTTCTATAAACTATTTGTAATCTCTCCTTAATGTCTTTAGGACGGACCTAGAAGCGTAAGAGATTGCATTCAAGAAAAGAAGAGCTTGATGCATCTTGTAGGCTGAAGCATGGAGGCACAACTTGCAGCCATGGGACTGAGTTGGTGGCTAAAGACATCTCTCGAAAAGGAAGAACCTATTCAGGTTGTCATTGTAATCAGTCTTTTCGAAGAGGAGAAATTAACCCTCAAAGGGAGTCCTGTGACTCATGGAAAAGAAGTTGCAAGGCCTGATGCTAAATCCTTGAAGATCCTCTTCAGCAGTTGAGATAAGAATTGCTCAAGTTAGTCGACCTGGATTTAACATTGGTAGCTCCGCAAACCTATTTAGTATAGAGTGTTTTGGGATGGGGTTGAAGATGACAACTCTGAATCTCTACAGAGATGTGCGTTGGAAACCATTTCTCTAAGGCAAGCGTTGCAGGCAAGCTTGGACGATGAGGTCAGAAGGTTGATGCAAGTACTGGAAGATTTAGAGGGAGCCTACTGAACCTAAAGAAGATGGTAATCTAATTGATTTTGGTTCCGCATGTTGATTTATTTCTTACTGGAGAAGATCACCTAATTATCAAAAGCAAGAAGGAGTTAGCTTCTTCATTTGAAATGAAGGATCTTGGATACATACATTACTTCCTTGGCTTAGAAGCATGGCAGATGCCAGATGAGATTATTCGAAGTCAAGAGAAGCATACAATTGACATCTTGAAGAGATTTGGTACGATGGATTGCAAATCCATGTCTATGCCTATGGAAACCAATTTTCAGAAGTTAAAAGAGGCTACAACTAACTCAGATTTGGTGGATCCCATCGTGTACAGGCAGTTGATTGGATTGTTGATGTATCTAGTCAATCCTAGACCCGATATTTGATATGTAGTGAGTGCACTTAGTCAGTTCATGTGTGAACCAAGGCAAATACATCTAGTTGCAGCAAAACATATCCTGAGATACTTGCATAGCACAGTTGGATATGGCTTGAGATATTCTTCTGGTGTGGACTTGAAGCTGCATGGTTATACAGATTTTGATTGGGCAGGGTGTGTTGCTGATCGAAAGAGAACCTCTGAATGTTGTTTCAGTTTGGGGTCTGCAATGATCTCCTGGTGTAGCAGGAAGCAGTCTTCAGTGGCACTGAGCACCGCATAGGCCAAGTACATTGCAGCGTGTGTGGCAACTCGAGAAGCAGTGTGGCTTCGGAAGCTCCTTGCAGGATTGTTTTGACAATCATTGGAGCCGACTGTCATTCTTTGTGATAATCAAAGTTGTGTGAAGATTTCTGTCAATCTAGTGTTTCATGACATATCCAAACATGTTGAGATCAAATACCACTATATTAGAGATATGGTATTGAGGAAAGCAATCCAGTTGAAGTATATCAGCATTGATGAGCAGACGATAGACATTCTCACCAAACCTCTTGCCAGAGTAAAGTTTGCTTACTTTCGAGACAAGCTTGGTATTGTGGAGAATGAAGCCCTAGCTGAGAAGGAGTCTTAACATCAGTGAACTTTAGATTTGCTTTAATGCATTTCTCTCTGTTAGAGAGACTTGAGGTGCAAGCCCTTGTTAATGCATTTCTCCCTGTTAGAGAGATTTGAGGTGCAAGCCCTTGTTAATGAATTTCTCTCTATGAGAGAATTTCAAGGTGAAAGCCCTTGTTTCTATCCTTTGGGAGAGCCATGGTGGATGTCATGTGTGTGACGCTATGACAACATCACGTGAGAGAGTCAATGATGATTTTCTTGTACTTGTGCTTTTCACCCTCTGGGAGTAGCCATGGTGAATGTCACGATGAGGTGATGATATCACGATTGAGTGATGGGTACTTATGTACATTTGCCATACATGGGAGAGCCATGCTGGTTAATATCGCGATGAGGTGATATGTTCCATTGCCATACATGGGAGAGCCATGATGGTTAATATCACGATGAGGTGATATGCTCTTTTCCACTCATGGGTGTAGCCATGGTGGTTGACATCACGATGAGGTGATATGTTTCTTTTCCACATATGGGAATAGCCACTGTGGTTGACATCACGATGAGGTGATATGTCTTATACAACTAGAAGTATCCTCCCTAGCTGAGAGGGAGTGTTGATGTTACATGGCAGCATCAAGCTTCTACTTCCAGCCCAGTTCGTTTCATGAAGAACAAATTAAATGCATAGCCTATCGGCTATTTAATTTGTCAAGGCGTTTCTTATGAAGAGGCACGTCACTCATCAAATAATATTTTATTGTAAAATAATAATAGTAATTATTATTCTAATTGGGCCGACCTTCCTTGTAAATTCGCATCTATTACTTGTATTTTGGCCGACCTTGTACATGAAGAGGTGCAACCTCTCTCACATTTGTACATATACAAGGTCAATTCCTTCTATTCGATCATCAAGGAAGCTCATTCATTATATTCGCTTTCCTAGAAGAAGTTCGCACTTATTCAGCTGTTCATCATTTGAAGCAGCAGATCATTTTTCAGTGCAGCAGGTCGAATTCAAGGAGAAACTTATTCATTTGTATCTGTCCATCTAAGAAAGGTGCTATTATTCATTGTATCAAAATCAGCATTGTGTTATGCTTGAGTTGTAAGCAAATCTTTGCTCTTATTCTATCAATATATAAGAGATATATTGGCTGGGTTTTTCCCCCTCGAGTTGGAGGGTGTTCCCAGGGTATTTTGTGGTGTTCATTGTCTTATGTGTTGCATTTTCTGATTGATTTCATTTCTGATCCTAAAACTAACAATATAGGTATTGGATAGGAGTTATGAATATTGTAGTCTATATCCTTAATACAAGTCCTTGTGAAGCCTTGCAAAATGTCACTCTCGAGGGAGCATGGCTAGAGAAAAAGCCATCTGTAAGTGATTTTTCAAGTTTTTGGTTGTATTGCTTTTGCACATATTCTTAAGAAAAAACTTAATTTAGAAGCAAAAGCAAACCATATATGTTTGTTGGCTATAGTGAACAATCTATAGCATATGGACTACTAAATGCCTCTACAAGTACAAACAAAATTGTGGTTAACAAAGATGTTATTGTCGATGATAAAATACCATTGTTTTCAGTGAATGGTAATTCAATAAATACTAGTGTATGGGTAATTACTCCTAGAATAAGTTTTGATGTTGAAATCAAACACGAAACATTAGAAGGATCAAATTCTAGGGGGGGAACCATTTGGAGAAGAGAGTGAAGCTTAGTCTTCACAACAAAGTTAAGAGGGCCAACAAAAGAGACCAAAGTAGTACTACATCACAATGAAGGATGTTTGGAAGATGGATTGCCAAAGGCAATGGAAGACTAGTATACATGTTCAAGAAAACAACTTGTGCAAGGTGGCGAGAAGGTAAATTTTGCTCTAATTTCTATTGTTCCTTAAATATTTGAGCTTAGCACATTTGTAGGGCCAAAGAGAAGGTTGAATGGGAAATTGCCATGGTGGAGTATGATGCCTTCATGAAAATTAAAACTTGGGTGTTTTCAACATTGCCCCTAGGAAAGAAATCCATTGGTTGTAAATGGATTTATAAATTGAAGTGTAAATTAAATGTTTCTTTGGACAAGCAAAAAGCTCATCTTGTTACCAAAGGATATGCACTTGAGGAAGGGGTAGACTATGAAGAGAAATTTGCCTCTATTGTAAAGATGGTAACTTTTCAGTTGGTTATCTCCATCGCTACTCAATTTGGGTTGAAGTTATTTCAGGTGAATGCCAAAAGTGTCTTCTTGAATGGAGTCTTGGAGGAAGTGATCTACATGGCTTAGCCACAAGGGTTCTATGTTACAAGCAAAAAGTTTGGTTTGCAAGTTGGTAAAGTCCTTTTATGAATTTAAGAAGATTCCTTGAGCATTGTTTTAAAATTGATCAATATCTTAGAGATCTTGGTTTTAGAATAAGCTATTTTAAACCCACCCTTTATGTCAAACTCAGTGGTGGTGACATAGTATCTTGATTCTTTATGTTGATTATCTTGCCATCATTGGAAGTAGTGCTATTTTAATTGAATAGGTGAAATATTATATATGTTTTGTTTTTGAAATGGCAAAACCAGGCTTGCTTCACTATTGTTTTAAACTTTTAGCCATAGAATTTTGGCAGATTGATTACAATTTTTTTGTATCACAAACTAAGTATCCCAAATCTCTTCTAGAATTTTTTTGAATGACTGAATGCAATACTACACCTACACCTATGGATGTTGGGAACAAGCTCTTGACTAACATTGTTTCATCACTAGTCAATGAAACAATGTATTGACAATTGGTTGGTAGTTTGATTTATCTCGCTACCATTAGACCAGATCTATGTTTTGTAGTTAGTTGTCTTTCATGATAAATGTCTAATTTCTAAACCTCGAGGAATGCTGGCAAGCTGTAAAATGAGTTCTTTGATATGTCAAAGGTTTCCTCAAATTTGGCATTCTATATGAGAATTGTTAACTTAATGCTAGCCTGATATATTGACTTTGATTGGGTTGGTGCAGTAGATGCTAGAAAGTCTACAAGAAGTTATGTTTTTTCCCTTGGTTTAAGAGTAATTTCTTGGTAGGGGTCAAGCTTCAAAACATGGTTGCCTTATCCTCCATTGAAGCAAAATATAAGGCAGCAGTCAATATTTGTTGTGAGGCAATGTGATTACAAAGGCTATCGATAGATATTCAGCTGGATCAAACCATGCTGATCTCGCTTTTTTGTGACAACCAAAATGTTCTCAAGATGGTGAAGAACCCATTCTATCATACCATAACTAAGCATGTTGCAGTTCATCACCATTTGCATTCGTTAGTTGGTTGATGAATAAGATTTGTCTTAATTGTTGTCCTACAACCAAGCAGATTGCAGACATAATGACTAAACCACTTGGTAAAGATAAATTTGTCAAGTTCAGAGGTAAACTTGGAATTGTTCCGGTTTAGTCATAAGGGGGGAGGAGGTGTTATTAGATTAATATATGCTTTGTAATAATGTTAACATTATGGGATGTATGTTAGCAACTTAGCATTATAGAGGTTTAGTTTTAAGTTTGTTTTTTTATTGTGCTATAATTAGCACATTGTTAGAAGTTATTTTGCTTAGGTTGTAGGTTATTGGGAGTTTGTTCCTAAATCATAGGATGGTTTGTTTAATTCTTTGGCTAATATTATAAGCCATTCTTCAATGTTAAATGAAAGGCTCAATAATATATTCATTGTAGTAAATATTATACATGGCGAAGCTAAATAATTAAGATAGGGGGATTTAAAGTAGTTGTTTAAATTGATTATATTTGTTTAGATTATTTAAGGGTGGTTGTTTTAACACCCTTGTAGAAATGAAGGCAGTGGGGTTGTTTCCAAGATTAGAGGATCACAGTGAAGGTTTGTTGTGATCCAACAAACTATGTTTCTGTAAAATTATTCCTCGAACCTTCTATGTTCAATAAAATCAATCCTGATACATGCATTCCAATTTGTGGTTCTGTCAGATGGTATCAGAGTAGGAATAAGGAGAGAAGAGCTCTTGTGAGCTTGAGAGCCAACATTCAACTTTCAACTTGGCTTTCTTTGTGGAGGATTCTCAGTGTTGCCAATGTGAAGGAGTTGCTTGCAGAAGTGAAGGCTATTTTATTTTTGCAGCCCCTTCAAATTCTCTAGCTTGCTGGCATTGCAGCAGGTTGCAGGGGATTGTCCCTGACCATCAAGTTGATCAAAGTCATCAAAATTGTTTCTTGGAACAAGAGGGCTTCAATCTTTGGTAGTGGTCTGTATGTAGGAGGAAAATGTTGTGGGAAGTTTAATTTGCTTCTCAGGTAAAGGCATCCAGCATAGCGATGTCTTCTTGCGAGGGATTGCAAAGTCTAAATGTGGATTCTCCAAGTGTAGTAACTGACAGAAAAAGGCTAACAACTTGCCTAGCACTCAGAAGTAATTTGCTATGTGTGAAGCAGAGAAGTCAGAGAGGAGTTGGTGCTGCCCCAGGTAAAATGTTATGATCAGGGAATTGCAATCAAGTTTACTGAGGCATGAGCTGCATGACAAAGTGCATAAGAAATAAAATTTGCAGCAAGGATACCATAAAATGTGCTTGTCTATACAAAGGGGTCCAGATCTGCACATTTTAAGCCATTGAAAGAGGCACTTCAAACTTTTGATTTGTTTGCTGCTAACAAACACTTAAAGAGGTGTGGCATAGCGAAGAAAGATAGATAATGGATAAAACTAAAAGGAGTGGTGTGAATGGTGGCAGCCTGAGTGTCAGACTGTGTCACAAAAGAAGATGCTTTGAAGGAAGAACACTTCATGGCATAAGAAAAAGATTTAAAAAGAGGCTTTTCATGAACCTTTTTAGTTTATTAAAATTTAGGTTTTTATGTCATTTTCAAAAAAAAGGAGGGTTTTTTCAGATCCGATGGATGCTCATTTTGTAGAATATTGCAAGATCGGTTATAATTGCATATCTTTTTATTTGGTGGGTGGATTTTGATGAAAATTTTCTAGTAATGCATTGTACACCATGCCCCAGAAGCATTTCGGTTCAAGCTCTGATGGATGGGCAGATTTAATTGCTTTTGTAAGAAAATTGCCTTATTTATTTGTTTTTGTAGCTAGCTCAGAGAAATGCTATTAATTGCTTTTCTCTTGATCCACTGATTGGTTTTTTGTGAGAAATATTTGTTATTTTACTTCTATTTACTTAAACATCTGAAATTGTACCATAAAACATCCTTCAAAAGGATTTCTCTCTAGCTCTCATGATTTGTGAGAAATATTGTTATCTCACTTCTACTTCATTAAATATCCTATTTCAAAATTCCTTTTGTAATGCCATGCATTGTCGGTAGTACTTGACAACTGTATAAATATTTTTTGATTGGGAGGAAGCATAATCTCATGGTCATAACAGGCTTTGGAAAAACTATGGCATGCACCATTTGAAGATCCTACAAGAGCCATCAAAGCCACATGTTGTGGTCCACATGACTATGGATTGATCTGACAGAGACTGGTTCATTGCATTATTGGCAGCCTAGAGCAAAGAAAATCAGAAATTTGAAGATGGTAATCATGATGCAGACCCTACTTATGCTACACAAGAGAAGAAGGTTTTCAGTAAAGCCCAGACTGACTGAAGATCATCATATATGACAAAGTGGAGGTTCATGCCACACTTCTTGTGAATAATTTAGTTTGTCTTTATCCATGAAAATGCAGTAAGGCCCAGTATGACTGATCATTTGTGGCTAGTTGCATGTCACTAGTCACAAGGCATAGTGTACAATTGTGCGTCCCTATTCACAACTTTGAAAGATGAACAATGGAGTGTCCTCATTTATGTGAAGAAACAAGTGATGCGATTTTTACGATTGATTGTTGTGTATGGTTGTGTGTGTCCCTGTTCATAACTTTGAAGGAGAATAGCTAAAGTGCGTCTCTATCCTTGGTCGAGCTCAGCGTGGCTGAAATATCCCAACTAGGATATTGATGAATTTTCTGATTTTTTGAAACACAAACTTCTGCCCTAATTTCTGCACTTAAAAGTTTTGCTAAAAACCCAAGTTCTGATATAAAATTTCTGAGATGAAACGAGCATGAACAGTAACATAAACTCATCCAATTGCTTCAAAGAATATGATGAAGACATCTAACATCAAGTATGAATGCAACCAGCTATATATAGCACCAATTTGTCCACCCAAAACATGCAAATTCTGATTACAAGTTTATTCAGTGCCGCTGCTACAAAATCAGACATATTACTTATGCAAGTTCACCACAAAAACGGGCTTCAAACATACCCAGCAATGTACAATAGTTTGCTGAAATGAAGAAACCCCACTTACAAGCCAAAACTTGAAATGAATGATGACTTAAACTAATCCTAGCTGGGCGAACTTGCTCCAGCTCCCAAAAGTGCAATGATGAATGCAAATATATGATAGACATGTTTTCAAAACCCTACCACAAGGGTGTGCTGGCCTGCTGGCCTGAATGTAGGGTTTGCAACCCTTGAAAACTTGTCAACAATGCCCTTCCCAAACAAAGTGCTCCTCTTGCAACTTGGGCACTCCTCTGTAGGGTGAAATCCTAGGTCAATACAACACCAAATCTGCCCTCCTCAAGTCGCCTAGGCTGATATGAAAATCTGAGCATGAACATCTAGCATAAAACTCCATTGAAACACAAGTGAACCTTTGCCATGAAGTCCTCATTTGAAAAGCTAGGTTTTCGTCCAACTCGTCTATTATTCACAAGGGTTTTTGTCCTTGGAATAGCTGCAATAATTGCTGATTTGAAAAAAGTAGAATAATTCCCATGACATGAAAGCCTCCAAATGATTTAGTTTATATAGCAATCACTTCTTATTTCTCCAAATAGGCCAGTCCAATTTGGGTGCCACTTTTCCCCTTTTAATTTTGCTTTTTATTTAAATTATTATCTCCTCAATTGGGCACCAAACCTCAGTTCAATTTCATATAATTTTTTATTTATTTTTATCTAAGTTACATGTTCGGTTTTGGGTTTGGGTTTGAGTGTTCGGTTTGTGGGTTTGGGCAATTTTTTTTGGGGGTTGGGTTCGTTAATACAAAAACATATAAAAATCAGAAATATATACATATTTGTAGTAATAATTAAGTTCAAAATACACCACCATATTAATAGTCAAATAACATAGCAAAAATACACCACCACTTTCATAGTCAAATATTAAAATATTAGTGATACTCAAATGTCATGATATAAAATTATAAATTAAAGTTCAAACATAAAAATGTCAAGTGTTTACAATCAGCCATTATTGATCATTGATCAATCTGAATGATATGGGTCATGAAAAAAAGCATTATCGGCATCCATATTAGATGCTACATTTTGTGTAGAACCACAAATAGCGTCAGTGGCATTCGCACAAGCACTGTCACTAGCACTAGCACTAGCACTCTCATGCTCATTAGTTGCCTTAGGGTCATAGTCATCATCAATATCAAGTGCAGCTAAGTGACTTGTAGAAGCATCCAAGTCAAGATGCTTTGGCTCGATATCCCACCTCCTTGATTCTCCTCCTTTGTAGGAACTTTGTTTGTGTGTAAGCAGGCGTAAGTTTGAATGCACATACATCAAGTCCTCTGCTTTTTTTTAATGTAGCCTATTGCGCTTTATCGAGTGGATGAAGGATTATGTGCTCCAATTCCTCTCAGAAGAAGATGAACTAGCAACCTATTAAGACCAAATTAAATAGTTAAGAGTTACAAAATTTAACTAAATAAAATATAAATTAAAATTATGAAATATAAAACTTAAATTTAAAAGATAAAAGAGTTTGACTATAAAACTTACTTGGGATAAAAAATTTATTGCAAGAGGTTGGAGGTGCGTGTATTCTTGGCCATGGAAGTACCACCAACTATGAGCATCCACCCTGTACTTGTCTTGAAGAGCATCAAGACCACAATCAATGGAGCATGCAAAACCCTTGAACTCAACCCTCACTCGATCACGTTGGTCATGATCACTGAAGAGTCTATGAAGTGTTGCCTTGTACCCTTCGTTAAATTTACAAGATCAGATTAGAATGCAAAAATTAATTCAAAAATTGACACAATGAACACAACCAATACCTTGGGAAAACCCTCCAACCCGAGGGAGAAAAACCCAGCCAATATATCTCCTATATATTGATTATAATCAGAGCAACAATCTGCTTACAACTTAGGCATAAACACAATGCCTGAATAATACAATGAACAACAACACCTCTCCTAGATGCAAAGACACAAAGCAATATGTTTCTCTTCACAATCAACCTACTGCTGTAGATGATGATCTGCTAAAAGGTGTGAACTTCTTTTGCTCTTAGGAATTCGTACTTGCTTGAATAATGAACTTGATGATCAATTGAAGGATAAACATCAAGTATATATACACATCAAAATGGATGGTTGTGACCTTTCAACAAGCAATCGGCCCCAAGGAAGAAACACGTCTTTTGCTGGGAGGGTGCGATTCTCAAGAAGGTCGGCTTCAACAAATAATATTTATTTATTATTCTCTTTATCTAATGAAGTCGGCCTCCTTTATTAAATTCGAATATGCAAATATGCAAATATAAATTTTAATAGCATTTATGCTACATTTAAATTTATTCTTCTTAATTCGAATTTGAAGTATTTCTTCTGATGTTGCTTATTATCAACACTCCCTCTCAGCTAGGGAGGAATACTTCCACCTGTACAATACATATCACCTCATCGTGATGTCTTGTCAACATGGCTACTTTCATGTAAGAAAAGAGCTTATCACCTCATCGTGAAAGCATATCACCTCATTGTGATATCAGATATCACCTCATCGTGATATCAACCATCATGGCTACCTTCATAGATGGTAAGTACAAGTGCTCATCACTCAATGTGATGTCACCTCATCGTGACTTTCACCATGCCTCCTCCAGAGGGTGAAACACAAGTACAAGTATTCATCACGGACTCCCTCACGTGATGTTGTCATGGAGTCACACACATGACATCCACCATGGCTCTCCTAGAGGGTGGAAACAAGGGATTTCACCTCGAACTTCTCTTGCAGAGAAGAACTCATAGCCAAGGGATTTCACCTCGAACTTCTCTTGCAGAGAACTCATTACCAAGGGATTTCACCTCGAACTTCTCTCATAGAGAAGAACTCATTAAAGAGGATCACTGATATTGAGATTCCTTCTCAGTTAAGGCTGTATTCTCCACCATACCAAGCTTATCTCGAAAATACACAAACTTTATCCTAGAGAGAGGCTTGGTGAGAATGTCTACCGTTGCTCATCAGTGCTGATATACCTCAATTGCATAGCTTTCCTCAATACCATATCTTTGATATAATGGTACTTGATCTCAACATGCTTTGTTCTGTCATGAAACACATGATTGACAAAAAGCTTCACACAACTTTGGTTATCACAATGAATGGTAGTAGGCTCCATTGATTGTCCAAACAATCCTGCAAGGAGCTTACAAAGCCACACTGCTTCACGAGCTGCCACACAAGCTGCAATGTACTCTGCCTCGGTTGTGCTCAATGCTACTGAAGACTGCTTCTTGCTGCACCAAGATATCATGGCAGATCCCAAATTGAAGCAAATACCAGAGGTACTCTTCCGATCTGTGACACCTTGACCAATCAAAATTAGTAAAACCATGCAGCTCCAAATGCAAACTTGTAGAATATTTCAACCCATATCCAACTGTGCCACGCAAGTGTCTCAAGATATGTTTAGCTGCAACAAGATGTATTTGTCTTGGTTCACACATGAATTGACTAAGTGCACTCATTGCATAGCAGATATCCGGTCTAGTGTTAACTAGATACATAATGAACCAATCAACTGCCTATACATCGTGGAATCCACCAGTTCTGAACTAGCTGCAGCTTCCTTTAACTTATGCAAGTTGGTCTCCATAAGTGTAGACATAGGTTTGCAATCAATCATGCCAAACCTCTTCAGAATGTCAATGGTATACTTGCCTTGACTTAGAATCATCTCATCTGACTTTTGCCAAACTTCTAAGCCAAGGAAGTAATGCATGAGACCTAGATTCTTCATTTCAAATTCTTAAGCTAGCTCCTTCTTACATTTGAGAATGAGGTGTTCTTCTCCAGTGATTATCAAATCATCAAAGTAGAGGTTAGAATCTGCATCATTCTTTGAGAAACCCAAACTCAACAGGTAACAATCAATCCTTTCGTACCAAGCACGAGTAGCCTGCTTAAGACCATACAAGGCCTTCTTTAGCTTGCAAACATGAGACTCCTTCCCATGTACCTCAAATCCATCGGGTTGGTCAATGTAAACCTCTTCTTCTATGACACCATTTAGAAAGGTTGTCTTTACATCCATTTGGTGAATCTTCCATCCTCTAGATGCAACGATAGCAATGATGGTCTTGACAGAAGTATAACGAGCCACAGGAGCAAAGGTTTCTTCATAGTCAACTCCCTCTTTTTGTGAAAAACCCTCTAGCCACGAATCTGGCCTTGTACTTCTCAATGCTCCTATCAACCGCATGCTTGATCTTGAAGGGCCATTTAGAAGACACCACAAATTTGCTTTCAGGTTTAGGAACTATATACCAAACATCGTTCTTAAGTATAGATTGATACTCTTCAGTCATAGCATCTTTCCAAACTTGTTGACTAGAAGCTTCTTCAACACTTGAAGGCTTTGACTCAATAATCTGACTCATTAGAGCTACATAACCGAAGAACTTATTAGGTCTTTTGGTTTCTCTGAAGGTACCTCTTGGGGCTGCAAAAACTTTTTGCCTCCTGTATTATTTTTCTGGCTGGCCCAAAGAGGTCTCTTCCTTCCAATCACTATACCTGTAGGCCCATCAGTAGGCTCCAAGGGTTCAGCTGGATCATCGTCTTCCTTTGATTTTGGAACCTCCCTCTGATTCTCAAGAATATGGTCAACTTCCATATCCTGAGGAGGCTCTTCTTCATCAATCTCCATATGAGATCCCTTGGATCTTTTGAATGCAACATCCCCCTCAAATGTGACATCTCTATGGACCTCAATAGTCTTCTGACCCGAAATGTAGATTCTGTAAGCTTTAGAAGTCTCACTATAGCCTATCGAAATTCCCTTCTTGCCAAAAGGTTCCAATTTTGTCCTCTTTTCCTTAGGTATATGGACATACACTGGACACCCAAAGATCCTCAAATGACTTACTTCAGGTTTCACCCCAGAGAATGCTTCTTCAAGAGTAATGTTCTCCAAGATTCTGTGAGGACTTCTATTCTGGACATAGACAACAGTCCTGGATGCTTTAGCCCAAAGAGAAATTTGCAGGTCTTGATCATGAAGCATGGATTTGACTGCTTCCACGATAGTTTTGTTCTCTCTCTGCAACACCGTTCTATTGAGGATTATAAGGAACGCTAAGCTCCCTCTTAATCCCTGCTTTAGTGCAAAAGTTACGGAAGATAACATAAGTGTATTCTCCTCCGTTATTGGATCTCAACACCTTGATCCTTTTCCCGGACAGGTTCTCCACTCGAGCTTTGAACCCTTTGAACCTTTCTAGTATCTCTTCAGATTCTTTAGATTTCAAGAAATAGATCCAAGTCTTTCTAGAGTAGTCATGAATAAAAATAATGTAATACAAGAAACCACTCAAAGATGCAACAGACATTTGACCACATAAATCAAAATGAATAAGATCTAAGACACATTTGGATCTACTTTCACTACTATGGAATGGATCTTTTGTATTCTTACCCAAAGCGTAGCCTTTGCAGGTTCCTTCATGCTTTTGGTTGAATTTAGGAAGGCCCGCCACTATCTTTTCCATAACGGGTAGCTCTCGAAAGTGAAGGTGAGCTAGTCTTCGATGCCAAAGATCACACAAATTCGCGGAGTCATGTACCAGAGCCTGAATGGGGCGCGTGCATAGCCTGTAGAGACACCCATGTCTAACTCCAATCATCCAAGCAGTCTTGATGTTAGAGTTCTTCACCCATATGAGAACTTTTCCTTCAGAAAAGGCAACTTGATAACCCTTGTCTTCCAGGGCTGATATGGAAACAAGGTTCCACTTGATGCCTGGAACAAATAGCACATCATCCAACTGTAAGGAATCGTCGAAATCCAAGTGTAGAGATGAAGTCCCAACTCCCTTAACTGAGTAACTAGCATCATCTCCAATAATAACTTGTTCGCTAGAATCTTTCATCACCAAATCAGATAATAGATACATTACTTGACAAGGCAGAATAGGGTAGGTACTCATTTGTATCCTTCTACATGGAGACTTCATCAACATTAGCAAAGGTGGCCTGCTGCCTAGGCCTGGAAGGACATTCCTTTGCAAAGTGATACTTGTCACATCGGAAACATTGGACCTTGGAGAGGTCCCTCTTCTTAAATGCGGGGCCACCGTTGGCTCCTCTATCTGTATTTCTTTTGAAATACCCTTTCTTCCCTTCTCTTCTATTCTTCTTTGAGGATTGAGAGGCAAGAACATGAAGATCTTCATTAAGGGAGCTTTTCCCAATACCTCTTGCAGCCAACCTAGATTCTTCTTGAATACAGTCAGCCCTCAATCGATCAAACTTGGGAAGTTTTGATCTTGCATTGATTCCCTGAATATAAGACTCCCAGGATGAAGGGAGACCATTGAGAGCTAGCATGGTCAGATCCTTACTATCGACCACATGCCCAATAGGCGAGAGCTGATCTCTCAATTCGGTTATTCTCATGAAGTAGGCAATGACAGTTTCTCCCTTCGCCATCTTCAAGTGATGCAGTTGTTGCTTCAGTGCAAGAGCTCGACTGGTGTTGTTGATTTCGTACATCTCCTCTAGGGTTTTGAACATCTCTCTTGCAGTCCTTAACTTGGAGACAATTGGAACAATATGATCCTTCACCGAATCAACTAACATCTTCTTTGCCCTAGTATCTTTCTTCTTCCATAGGGCCTTTTCTTCCTCATCTGTAGGCTCGGGGGCGAAGCTCTCCACAAACTTTGCCAATTCGCTTTCCTCCAAGGTGAGCATGATCCTGAATCTCCATGAAGTGAAGTTTGACGCTCCCTCAAGCCTATCCTCAATCTTGAGATCATTCACCATCTTGATGAATAGATAAAGGTGAATAAAGATGAGGAAATAAAACAAGGGTATGGCTGATTTAAACACAAATCTGATCGGGGATCCTCTTCAAACCCGTTCTGATACTATGTTAAATTTACAAGATCATATTAGAATGCAAAAATTAATTCAAAAATTGACACAATGAACACAACCAATACCTTGGGAAAACCCTCCAACCCGAGGGAGAAAAACCCAGCCAATATATCTCCTATATATTGATAATAATTAGAGCAACAATATGCTTACAACTTAGGCATAAACACAATGCTTGAATAATACAATAAACGACAACACCTCTCCTAGATGCAAAGACACAAAGCAATATGTATCTCTTCACAATCGATCTACTGCTGTAGATGATGATCTGCTGAAAGGTGCGAACTTCTTCTGCTCTTAGGAATTCGTACTTGCTTGAATAATGAACTTGATGATCAATTGAAGGATAAACATCAAGTATATATACACATCAAAATGGATGGTTGTGACCTTTCAACAAGAAGTCGGCCCCAAGGAAGAAACACGTCTTTTGCTGGGAGGGCGCGATTCTCAAGAAGGTCGGCTTCAACAAATAATATTTATTTATTATTAAGTCTCTTTATTTAATGAAGTCAGCCTCCTTTATTTAATTCAAATATGCAAATATAAATTTAAATAGCATTTATGCTACATTTAAATTTATTCTTCTTAATTCGAACCTGAAGTATTTCTTCTGACGTTGCTTATCATCAACACCCTTGACCCACTTCAGCATCTCTATATGGAGCAACTCTTGATGAAGCAAAAAGTATCTCAACACTATAATATTTGGGACACAATGCAAAAGCAAGAAGATACAACAGAGTGGTCGTATTGTTCCATCTATCTACAATGATTTCATGAAGCTCTTTGAAGAACTTTTCTTCAGGATCTTCCTCTTTTGCATTGATGATGGTTTTCATCTTCTTAATCATTGAGTCGATACCATCAAACAAGGTCTATCCATGTCAGTGTAATGGATCATGCTCAATATGGGCTCAGTGAAACTGACGAGATACTCAACACGATCCCACCAACTATCATCTAGGATCCTTTGCTTAATCTTATTTGCCCTTTCAGTGCTAGATTGCCTCCATATGGACCAATTAGGGCTGATGACCATATTACAAAGTGCCTCACGAACCTTCATAAGTCGTCTCAATACAATTGTGTTGGAGGCAAAATGGGTCTCAACAACTTGTTTGAAAATAAAAATATAATATAATTTTACAAAATCAAAATTTAAAATTAAAAGAAAATTAAAAATACTGAGAATTAACTTACCTTAAACAATTCCAATTTTGAGAATTGTCTAAATATGCCTTGTGTCATATGGTGGTTGGTGACAAACATTTGGATGTCTTCAGCCTCAACATACACCTATTTTATCCACTCAATTTTGGTTCCAATTTTTTGCAGCATTAGATTGAGGGAGTGGACAGCACAAGGTGTCCAAAAAATGTGTGAATACTTCTCCTCAATCAATAACCCAACAACCCTACTATTTTTTGCATTGTCAGTTACAACTTGCATAACATTTTAATGGCCCAATTCTTCATTTCTTGACAAAGGATGTTAGCAATAAATGGACCATCCTTCAGCTATCCTTCACAATCCATTGCTCTCAAAAACATTGCCCCTTTAGGGGACGCGACAGTGACATTGATCAATGGGTGATTTTTTGCATCTTTCCATCCATCATAAATGATCACCCCTATTTCGATCCACGAATCCCTTATGGGCTTCAAAGACTCCACTACATGTTTCACCTCTTTATCCAATAAGGTGCAACGCAACTCAAAACTTGGGCCCTTATACCCCTTTGGAGCCTCATTAATAGACTTCACCATTTTTTACCAATATGGTGAACGGACAACATTGAATGCCAATCCATTGGCATAGACACATCTTGCTATGTCTTGATCAGCAATCTCTCTTGCCTCATTTTGAAATGAAGTTTCCAATGGTCCCTTAGATATTTTATTTGAAGAGGGCACAGTTTGCTCTTGAGGGATGGACATAAATGGATGGCTATCTGTAGGTGGAAAATAAGAAGGCGGTGTAGGGTGCTTCATCAATCGAGATCCTTTTTTCAAACTCAAACGATGACTTGTTTTAAGATTGCTTGCTTTTTGGTTTGCTTTTTCTTGCTCAACAATATATTTCAACACTATATCATCTGGAATGCCATTGTTATCTTCACCTGGACAAGCTTTGCTGCCTAGTTAATGGATCCTACACAAGTGCCCTTTCACTCGACTATATGAGCTTGAATATCGAACATGGCAATGACTACAAATCCAAACATATCCACCACCACTTGGAAGTGGTTGAACCATTTCTACATATTTCCAAAGGGGAGAGCTTGGGTTTGTTTTGAAACGAGATTGGTTTGAGGTTGAGGAGTTAGAACTAGTTGCCATTGTAATACGAAATACCTAAGGCACAACATATTGAAATCTCGGTATTGATTCATTGAAAGTTGAAACTAAAAGACTTAATTAATTTCACAAAAATGAAAAAATTGAACATGCGTTATAGACACTTAGAGGAATGAAAACAAAACAAAAACTTACAAACAAAACATAAGAGTTCATTTGTTAAAAAATGTAAAAATAAATAAATCAAAAAACTTCAAAAAACCTACCTCTTTTGAAGAAATTTTGCTCTACGATCTTCTTGGCAAGCAAGAGAGAAAGTTCAGCAATGGAGGCAAAAAAGCTTGTTTTTCATTCACAAATTGTTAAATGAGCATGTTTTTACCTATTTGATGTGTTTGGAGGCAAATATTAGGGTTAGAAGAGATATTTTAATCTTTAGAAGTCAACAAAAAAGTCAAGAAAATATAAAAAAATGCAAAAAATTTGTGGCCTAGGTGTGGAATGATGCGGGTTCGAATCGGGTCCAAAAAGTTCGAACCCACAAACAAAAATTCGTGCCCTATGCGTATTTTCTTCGAATCGGACCGGAATTGCGAATTTGAACTGAACCGATCAAACCTTGGGCCTAATCTGGGCAAATTGGTAACTTAGATTTTATTATTTTTTGCCCTCCTTATAACTCCCAAAGGCATCGCCCAACCCCAAATAAAATATTAAAATGACTTAGGCACCAAAATTCAAATTTAAATCTTATTTACCCTCTTTTTCTAGGGCATCAAAAATCAAAATGTTAAAATTTTATTTTTCCCTCTTATTTTCTCTTGCTCACCCAAAAGGGACATTATAGAGGCCATTTTCATTGAGGCACACAATTGAGTGTGTCCCTGTCCACAATGATCTAAGCATGTGGAACCGTGTGTATGTCCTAGTCCACATGCAAAAACTATTCTCTTCAAGTCTTAGGACTATTATTAAGGAGGGGAATATTAGGATTTATTACACCATACTATAAAATACACTTGGTAAAGTTAAATAATTAAGACAAGGGGACAGATTTAAATAATTTATCATTTAAACTATAATGTCCCCTTTGGGGATATTCCTAGTTTTTGCCCTAAAACCACAATTCCAATTAAAATAAGAAATGTAATACATTTAAGAGTAAAAATTTACCAATCAAAATGCCCTTTATAAGATAAATCCTGGTTTAGGTCTTGTATACAATATTAGTCACTAGAAATTGGTGTTAAATCATAAGCGATGATAACATCTATTTTTACAAACATTAGTAGGTACAATGATATCATATAAACATTAGTCATATTAAAATCCAATTAAAACAATAGCCATTCCAAAGTATATTCCTATAATAGTCTCATTAGGAATTCATTTGAAATGTTTGCAAACTGCAATCTCAAGGTTGGTTGCCCTTGTATTGCGAGAGCATGGAATGTGGGTCACCCTTCCATTCCTCAGTTCACCTTGGAGGCTGTCCGTCCTCCTTGATCAAGCTCGGAAGCACAAAAGGATTTCTGGTCCATTCCAGCCCCCAACCCATGAGCATGGAAGGTTGGTCATACATTCCATCTTTGGGTAGCGTACTTTGTAAGAGCATGAAGGCTGGTTGTCCATCATCTCTCGTGAACTTGGAAGGCTGGCCGTCCTTCCTATTTGCAATCCGTTTCTCCTAAATTCAAAATGGACTATCATATGAATCTTTTATTATGCATATATATATATATACATAGTTATTGCTAATTATATTTAAAACTTACTTGCCAATAATATTCTTGCTAAAAATAATATTTATTCCAATAGATCTCTTATAATATATATATATATATATATATAGTTATTCCTAATTATATTTAAAACTTACTTCACAATAATATTCTTGCTAAAAATAATATATATATATATATTTTTTTGGCAAATAGATACCATAGAGGGTAGCACTCCTCTCTATTAAAACCAAAAAGATTACATTTATAGAGAACAACCACAGGGGAAGTAACTCCCAGCCACACATAACCTCGCCCCTACCCGCCAAGAACCTGAAGCAACGACAGATAGCTGGGATTTCCACCACCATCCTGCCCTTTCCAGACTTTAAAATGCCTCCATCATACTCTTCTTTGCATTGCTGCATGTATTTGAAGAGGGGAGAGGTTCGGAAAATTCCTTACCCAGCTCCCAAAGCCTGCGACAGACAAGAGAGGTGATAGAACCGGACGTTTCATCGCCGCCCAGATCTCTTCCTGGGGCAGAGCCTTACTAGGTGGAACGATCTGAAGTTAGGAAGTTCCCCACCAATCCCCATGTTCCAGGATCCTTACTGCCCTTTCTCTGAACTGATTGATCGACCCCTTCATTTGCCAGGGCGTCCGCCAGTTTATTTGCCTCTCTAAACACGTGACCAAGCCTCAAATCACGGATCAAATCCGTCAGGGGAACGATGACATCCAGAAAGGCCTGCAGCTTCCAGCTTGGCACTTTTCTCAATCCCACTGCTAAAAATAATATTTATTCCTATAGATCTCTTATAATTTCAAATCCTTATTTCCCTTTTATCCAATCTGCTTGATTGATCCTTCTCCCTTGAAAATGGACTCCCTTTTATATCTTCACATCTTCATGAAATGATGCACCTTTTGGAATAAAGATCAACTTTCCAAAGGTTATGACTTTTTGTTCGAACTTAATGTTATTTTATTTTATTCCCATTCGCTGCCTCAAAATTCTATTAGTTATTGTTTATTTAATTCCTTGTGGAATTGCTGCATACTAATAAGTGGTGCTTGTCTTGCCAATTAATATGTATCACTGCCCTTTGTAGTTTTGCCCAGGCTTAGTTTAAAGTGCTGTGAGTGGGGGGGTTTTGTGATTTATGGCAGGGGCATGACATAAACCTATAAGTTAATTATAGTTTATTAGATTATTTAGGGGTGGTTGTTTCCACATAGAAAAGAAATCAGTGGGGTTGTTTCCTAGATTATAGGATCATAACAAATTTGTTGTGATCCAACAAACCATGTTTCTGTATAAATATTTATTTTTCACTAAAAATCCCAATGTGCGCATTACAAATTGTGTTTCCATCAATCGTTACCATCATTTCTCAAACTAATAATAGTGGAGTGATTCATTCAAGACTTGAGATAAATTCAAATTTTGATCCTCATTTAGAAGAATGTATTGTTGAGTGTAGAGAAAAAAATAAACAAATTCTAATACAAGGAAGCTGCTAAAAATGCTTTAGAACATGATAGAGAGTCTTGCAACAAGGATGGGTATTGGTTTGTAAGATAAAATCCTTGGATAAATCTGTACTTCGAATTTGAAAATGAGGAATTTGGAAGCTGAGAAGTTGGCATGCAGAAACAATTCACAAGACGCTTATATTTTTGTTTTGGTTGCAAGTAATTGACAATTATTGATTTTTGTTTTAAATTTTTGAGTTTGCCACAGTCCATAATATTTTAAACAAGATTTCTGGAAAATAAATGTGAAAGCTTTTGAATTGACACTTTGGATCTCACCAGAAGAACCATCATCATGGTAAAGAAATATGCTATTTTCCTATCCCATACTATTTTCCTATTTAAATATAATTTCTAGGATTTTGGGAATACTTTGAGGTGTCCCATTTATTTTTTATCCCATCTTCCATAGAGGGACTCAGTGAAACATAGTCATTAAATCTCGTCCTTTATACCATCAAGCTCAAAAGCTGTAAAGACTAAGGATATAGGAAGCTGGTGACAAAAGTTCCTGCATTTATGTATGACATGAGTTGGGAATGTAGAGAAGCTCGTTTTACATGTAATGCCATCTAGATGTTGAAAGAGTTAAATGACAAGATTCTGAGGATTGCTTTCTTTTAATCTTAAGAACCAAAGGGCAACGGAATTGGAAGGCACGGAGCAATATTTTGAGGAGAGCACTAAAAATACACTTCAAAACAAAAAAAAAAACAAGAAAGTTGTCCCCTTTCAGAGGAAAGAGGCTCTGCCTCTAACAATATATTTGAAAGATCAATATACTTTAACAAAA
The DNA here is from genome assembly GCA_007115665.2 of Sequoiadendron giganteum. Lineage (NCBI taxonomy): Eukaryota > Viridiplantae > Streptophyta > Pinopsida > Cupressales > Cupressaceae > Sequoiadendron > Sequoiadendron giganteum. The sequence continues at coordinate 48,741,365 of CM021109.1, forward strand.
TATTGGACCACACATGAAGATAAGGGCTATAGGACATGGCTACTGAAATTTGACATTACACAACGAAAAGTTTAGGACTTAATAAAGTTAATACCTAAATACATTAAAGACTAGAGACAAAGTAATGACATACTATTTGGAAAGGTTATTACATGTTTATGAAATCAACCTTACGAATAAAGAAATCCCATCACAAGGAAACACATTTCTAAGTTTCTGGGAGGCTTTCTAACACACTTTGATTGTGGCTTCCTAACACACTCTGATTGCACCCGTTGCTTAAAACATGCAAGATCAGAAATCTACATGTTTTGTCTGCAATTCTGTAATGAGATTCTCACTTGAATCTCCAGATCATGCATATTTTTGACCAATCTTCAGGGACCTCAACTGAAAGCTAGTGCAATAATGTACATCTTTTATAGGTTTTAATGCATAAGCAAGTGATTGAATTTCCTCAACATCTGATCATTGTTCTAATGATTAGGATAGGTTTGATTAGAATCGCATTGGAAATCATTTTTTCCTACTATGGAGCATTCTCAACATCTGAACCGAACTTCAGTCTTGTAGGTTTCTAGTGGGCACAAATATGGTGAACAAGGAAAGGAAGCAGAGAGGCTTATAAGAACTTTGTCATCTTGTGCAGAATCATTTGGTTGCTACCTTCTTAATATTTAGATAATAAAGCAAACTGGCATTGAAATTTTATTATTTATGGACAGCTTTTAGAGTGAATTCCTGGTATTGTCTATCAGAGTCATCCAGACCTCACTGCATTTTCTTATATGTTACTTCTAGACATCTTTATAGGCATAGTTTGCAAACTCAGACTCGGAGAGTACTCAGCAAGCCAAAAAAAGTTGACTTGGAGAGTATTCGGCAAAAACTCGACAAAATTCGGCACCTTAAAAAACACTAAAATATTTGAAAAAAACATAATTTTTTGATTTTTTTTTAAAAATAATAAACTTCATGCAAAATATAGCTCCAAAATGAATCAAATGAGATTGGTGGGGATTTGGGGGAAACACTCCTAGCAGGGTGCAGGGGTTTGGGGGCAACACCCCAACGGGGTCGAGGGGCAATGCCCCTCATGGGGGTTTGGGGGCAGTGCCCCTGCCACCAAGCCCAAATTAAGGCCTTTGAAACCACACAAAACTTCATCTGTACACCATTTTAAGGTCAACTGTAAGGTTTTTATAGGCCCAAATCGCATAAAAAACACGTCAAAATAATTGCATGTCTATAAAAGGATGCCGCGAGGGTTTAATCGCCCTAAAACCACATGAAAATTTCAAAATTGGCTTTATTTGCCTGTGCTTTTTCCAGGCGAGTTTTCCTTGATGTTTTGCTGCATTTTCCCCGTGTTTTCCTTGTTGGCGAGTTTCTGCGAGTTCCAGACAAGTTAACGGCGAGTTCTCAGGTGTCCAAAACCCGCGAGTTACTTGCACAGGTCTGAAACTGGCGAGTACTCGCCAAGTGGGCGATCTATGGTTATAGGTATCTTCATTTCAGATCTATATGATATGTAGTAGTCTTATGCATACTTGGTCTATAGAGATGGATCTTGTTTAGTATATTCATGTTTCTGTTTCATTATATATGTGTATCAAAGTTTTATATTTAATCAAAGAATGTGCAATTGAACCATGCAATAACTGAAAGCTTATTGCAAATTTTGTCAGCTTGTCTATAGTCAGTTAGTCGCTACCTGTTTACTAATTAGATAACAAAGCAAACTACAATTGTGGTATTATAAGCTATGAATACCTTTTAGGATGACGTCCTTGTATTGTCTAAGCAGAGACATCCATACCTCACTCAGTTTTCTTATATGATACTTCTGGATATCATTGGACACGTCTCCCTATCAGATATATATAATATGTGGTGCTTTTTAGCATATTTAATCTGTAGAGATTGATCCTGCTTCCTTATTCTCGTTTCTGTTTGTATCTAATATACATTCAAGCTCTATATTCAACCAGATAATGTGCAATTGAAGCATGTGATAACTGCCATTTATACATGGAAACCTTTGGTAAAGCAATGCTGGAGGTATGATTTCAACTTCTTACTAAGCTGTAGCTGCACTGTTTTGCTGCAGCTCTGGGAAATGTTTCCTACCAAATCTGTGTTGAATAAAGCAGATCGGAGGCAAATGCAACTTGAAGCTGATGTGCATAGACTTTTCCTTGCCACAAGGTATGTTGCATCATTTCACAAGGCCTTCATTTTCTATACTTCAATATAACTCTATATCAACCTGGTTCAAAATCTTGTAGAAGCTCATTCTACAAGTTGATGCATTGCTAGAGATGAAGTATATAGTTATAAGTCCGATTGTTACTGATTTCCTTATACCTTTGTTGTATAAACTATTTAGACATGAAAATACATCAGGACATTCTAAAATGTTTCTCTTCTGACCATAGCTGACAAAGTCAGAACTTTGCTGCTTATTTGTTAGGTAATCGTAGCTCTTTAGATCACCACCAAGTGAGATACTAATTTAGTGTATGAGGTCCCCCTTGTGGAACCCCACAATGGGATTGTTCTTTTATTTATCTTATATAATGTTCAAATTTTGTATTCCTAGTTTTTCACCTCATAAGCATGCTCAATACTAAACTTGAAAATTTAACTCCACCTACAGCCGGAGTGCATATGCATGATAGTTCAGCTAACTGCTGCTGGGATGCACAATATTCCCATCATTTAGTCTGAGCCATATAGTGTACTTAATATTATATATTTGAATGTGGCCAAAAATTTTCATTTAACCATGATCATTTCAAAGCTATTATAAAGCTGAAAACTGATATTTATAACTAATTTACGTATTTTCCAATATCATATAAAAGAACATAACATCTGGGACTGGATGTTCACACCCACCACAAAAAGCTGTGTGCAAAGCTAAAGAAATATTGGTATATTCAATAATGTCAACAAATGACGAAAATAGGTAATGGGACATGAAGTACACCTTGTAGAAATAGCAATAGCAATAAAAAAGTGCCAAAAGGATCTACTTGTTTTATATATTGAGTTAATAAGTTTAGCGGTAATTTTTAAAATAGAAGGCGCCATCAAACCTTTCTTACGAGTCAGATCAAACCAAATAAAGGTCCGTGCAAGGAACTGACCAAACTAGAATTAGCTGAGAATCAAAATGAAAAGACCTAAGTCAATAGTTTAAGCTCCATGCCAGGAGATTTCTAAGTACAGAGAAACAGTTTTAAGGACCCTTCAAGGCGTCCATGATTAGCATGAGAAAAAATAGCATAAAACAGATCGCTTATGGGGTTTAGTCCCCTCTGAAACATCTGTATATGTCAACAGTGCTGTGCCCAACAGCAGTCCTTGTGCAGGTATTCCAGGCTGCTCACGGTCATTCAAAGTAGGAGGCATGTTAGACCTGGGGTCCCCGAGCCTCTTATATTTGCTGGTTGCATCAGCAGTTATGTCTTGCACTCTACACTTAATAATGGCTTCAACTACCCTTGGGTATACTCCACCATAACCAATAGTAAAAGGAGGGATATTGGCCATATCAGAATTTGAAGACCTTGACTTTGAAGCCTTTGCCATACTTTCATCTGATGAAACATTTGAACAATCACAAATTTTATTTCCTGTTTTCTCTTTTCTAAACCACTAGCAGTCTCAATGATGCTGTTCTAATCAAGATCTAAACCAGTCACATGCTCCTGAGAAGTGTCATCTGCAGGGTGAGCTGCAATTTTGCCTAATTTGAATCGCGCATGCCAATATTTCTTCTCCTTGACAATAAGAAAACTATGCTCACTAACACTTGCCTTGTGTTAAATAAACTCTGCCATTCTTTCCCAACCATCGTTACTAATAACCACCCCACGATTGTGAGTGGGACTCCCATGTCATTTTGGAATGTTATCAATCCTTGGGAAATGGCCTTGGCGAATCAAGGAATAAATAGCATGTAAAATGGCATCTCCATTGAGGAACCTTCCGAATTCTAACTAGGGCACTCGCAGCAACAATCTAACTTGCAATGCAAAAATAATAGTGATGACTTCTCTGCTGAAGCCAGTAGGAGACCTAATCTCTCTGTTAAAACACATGGGCATGTCTTGCCTTCCAAAGAAGCCACAGAACTTAAGCTGAACATAGAAGCCACAAATTCCTCATTAACGAACAAAGTTTCCTATCTGCTAAATAACAAATAACCTCAAATAGCACACCAGACCACATAATTTGAATTTCCTTGAGCATACGCCATACAATGACCATGACAACAGAATTCTCTTCCAAACAGATCTAGCAAACACACAACTGAAAAAATCAACTGATTTAGGTTTTCCACAAACAAGGCAGAGCAAACTGCAAACCCTAACTTAATCAACACTTCTCCAATTGCTAACTTTTGATGCAACAGAAGCCACCTAAAGCAAGACTTTTTTGGTTCCAAACAAAAGGCCCAAAGAACAGCAAATTGATCTACCCATCTTCTTGGAGCAGCTTATATTCTCCATTTAGATTCTTATATGATTGTTTTAATCTTTTTATAGGATTCCATACACATTATTTTTCATATAATTTGATTTGGCAACTTCATACTTAATATTTAAGTTTATTGACAATGTCTTTCTCAGCTATAATCATTTCATCAAGAATGCCTGTGAAAAAGAACCAGAGGAGATATGTGATCTTGCAAGCAGAATGTCTTTTCACGATCAACAAAAGCAGGTGCAAGAATATGTACACGTTCAAATTCAGGCCATCTGCCAAGCTATGGATGATATGCTGGTTTTGGATGAGCAAATGGAAAAACCAAAATCCGCCAGCACACCTGTGAAACAGAGTACTCGTCGAAGTGGCCTTAGTTTTGCAGTAGGTGCAAACAGGACATATCCAGATACAACTGGTAAGAACACAGAACTAATGTTTTGTGGAAATATTTTGAAAGGTTATGCTTATAGCTCCCTCTATTCCAAAATGATTGTTTTGCAAATTATATTAAACAGACAGCTTTTCACACTCTTTTGTATTCTGTAATGCCTAAGAAAAGATGAAAATTCACACCTTATTTCAATCCCAATATTTCTTCGCTGAAATGCTTGAAGGAAACTACGAACTTTAAACAAACCACATTGTGATGAAGTGGCCCTCATTGCTGCTCATGCACTTGAACAGTTGTTGCTGTTAAAGGCAGTCAGTAACTAATTATGATGGATTATGAAAGCATTTTCAGAAATGGTCATGTGAGGAAAACAATTTTTACTGTTTGACTATCTTTTAGTCACGTGAGGAAAACAATAGTCAGTATAGTTAATTATTTTCTTAACTACATACAGTTTGATGTATATCTTTGTAATTCCTACTTTATTTGTTTTGCAGAACAGCTGTTGCTGCTACGAGGTCTATGAAAACTAGGGAATTGTCTAATGCTTTGAAGGAGCGCATTGGATACACTCTCGAGTTGAAACCATCACAAGTATGCCATGAGGAAGGAGGCCAAGGGCTATATTTGAGTGGAAAAACTGGGATTGGAGCTGTCGTCTCTTTTTACCCTGGTGTGATATATTCCCCATCTAATTACCGCTACATCCCAGGATACCCACGAGTAGATGATGGAAATCCCTATTTGATTTCAAGGTATGATGGAGTAGTTATAGATGCCCAACCTTGGGGAATTGGTGGTGAAACCCGTGAATTCTGGAATGGCATTTTTGATAGGAGTGTAGCAGAATTCTCTAGGAGTAGTCAAAGAAACAAGGCAGATATTTTGTGGCAAAAACTAAGCCAGCCACAGCAGAACATGTCTCTAACAAAAGGTGCTGTTGTGGAGAGAAGAAATCCCCTTGCTTTAGGACATTTTGCTAATCATCCAGATAAGGGAATGCAACCAAATGTGGTGATTTGTCCATATAATTTTCCTCTATCAGACATGAGAATGAGAACATATATTCCTAATTTACTGTTTGGCAGTGAAGAGGAAGTGATAATGGAAAGATATGGTTCGTTCTGGTTAAAATCGACATCTGCAGATGATATTAATGTGTCTGTACCTCCAGCAATACGTACGCTTGTCCTTGTGGCAACAAGACCAATATGTGATGAAGAAATATTTTTAAATTATAGATTGAGTAACCCCAAGAGGAGGCCTGATTGGTATTATCCAGTTGATGAGGAAGAAGATCGACGGAGATGGAGTTGACTTTGTTCATTGCAGGAAAATAAATTGAGGTAACCTATTATTTTTCATGCATTTGTCGAGAAGTCTGAACATCTATTTAATTTTAGAAGAAAGGGTTAGTTACGCCAATAGCAATATCTGTTGCATTGTTTGATGAGAGTCTAAAAGGCATCTTGCTTGAGTTTAGCTTTGGCATACAGATACTACATTCTCCATTGAAATATTTTACATGAGTTCGAACTTTGTAGAATTTAAGATTCTTGGCTATCTTGAAGCTGGGTTCTTCATTTTTTATTTTGATGTTGATTGCTTCTGATGATTTTGATCTCTTGAAATATATATTTATGTTTAATTTACTCCTGGACTGATGACTTTGTGAGCTTGGTGATCAAGAATTTTGATGAGAATGAAGGTGAAGAAATTATATTTGCCACATAAGGTGGGAAGACTGTTGGGATCGTAAGGAATGTAGACAGGAAGGCTCAGAACACTAAGAAATCATTTAAAATATCTGTGACCTGCTTATCCAAAGCTTAGCTAGGATTTAATGCTTAGACAATATGGTGTGCCCATAAATGAATATGTTTATGAATATGTGTTCAAAATAATGTTTGTTTGGGAAATACTTGTCTTTGACTTCGTTTGAATTGGATTTCAACTGTAAAGTCTTGAAACATGAACAGATTTGAAGCAGTTTTAAAAATTGCTTTGGACCTTTTGTTGTTGTTGTCATTTTTACTATTAAATACATAATCACTTTATTTTTGGCTCACCTGCTTTAATTTGCATGTGTAATATCATCTGTTATACTGTATGTATAGAACGTAGTAAATGACTAAATGTACATGGGGTTAATTCACATGCTGCTTTATTGTGTTAGGTAGTTGTAGTCAAGATTGAAAATCACAGGAATTTTTACCTGAAGACGGCCACAAAATAATGTTTGATGGCCATGGGTGGTCCCTAAAGTTAAAACCTGTTTTGAAACCTTCACTGTTTCTGAAGCTGTATGATATTTGTTTATCTATGTCACAGTGTAAAGATTTAGCATGTGTAAAGTTGATTGTGTAATTCTTAGTACAAAAGGACATATTGTATGTGTCTCCTATAATCAGTTTATATGTCAGTGAGAAATGTAGAAAGTGTTGATGTTATAGCAGCTTAGGGCTGCACTTCCATTGCACATGCTTCAAGAAGAAAGCATAAATTAAATGATAGCCTTTTGGCTATTTAATTTATGTTACTAATATTTAATAAACATAAAGGGCCGACCCTATGATGGTTCACATGATTTGTTTATTCATTGGGATGACTTACCTTGTAATTAATATTTACTTGTTTATTCTAAAAGGGCCGACCTAAGTGAGAAGGTGCCTCACTTTGTATAAGTACAAGGTCTTTCCTTGTCATTTCGCAATCAAGTTAATTCACAATTCTTCACAGCAGTTCGCACTTGAGCAATAGATTATTATCTTGTAGCAGCAGACCTATTTCAAAGAGATTCATATTCGCACTTAGGAGAAGTGCTATTGTTCATTGTATTAAATTCGCCTATGTTCTAGGCCTGAGTTGTAAGCAGATTTATGCTCTTGTTCTATATTATATAAGAGGATTATTTGTTGGGTTTTTCTCCCTCGAGGAGGGTTTTCTCAGGGTATCTTGTTGTGTTTATTATCTTATGTGTTGCAATATTTTAAGTACTTTCTGTTTATGATTTGATCTAAGAAACACTAACATAGTATCAGAGCGGGTTTGAAAAAGATCGTGATCAGATTTAGTTTGCAACATTCACTCTAATCTTTTTCAGTCTATCTCCTAATTCAAATTTCAAGATGGTGAATGGTTTGAAAATCGAGGATAGACTCGAAGGAGTTTCGAACTACACATTATGGAGGTTCAGGATCATGCTCACATTGGAAAAGAATGATTTGGCTGAATCTGTGAAAACAAAAGTTCCTGAACTTGAGGAGGAAGAAGAGAAGTTGCAGTGGAGGAAGAAAGATACTAGGGCAAAAAAAGTGTTAGTTGATTCCGTCAAGGATCATGTTGTACCGATTGTCTTCAAGTTGGATACAACAAAAGAGATGTTTACAACTTTGGAAGAGATGTATGAAATCAACAACACTAGTCGAGTACTTGCATTGAAGCAACAACTTCATCATATGAAAATGGCGAAAGGAGAATCTGTAATTACTTACTTCATGAGGATTTCAGAGATAAGAGATCAGCTCTCCACAATTGGTCACATGATTGATGACAAAGACTTGACTATGCTTGCTCTCAATGGTCTTCCGCTTTCATGGGAGTCGTTCATTCAAGGAATCGGTGCAAGATCTAAACTTCCCAAGTTTGATCGATTGAGGATTGACTGCATTCAAGAGGAGTCGAGACTAACAGCGAGGGGCATTGGTCAAAGTTCAAAGAATGAAGAAATACATGTTCTTGCCTCTCATTCGTCAAAGAAAGGAAAAGGCTTTAAGAAAGGGTTCTTCAAGAGGAATCAAGAAAATGGAAATGATGGTGCTCCTGCCTTCAAAAGGAAACGAGACATGTCCAAGATTCAATGCTTTCGGTGTGATAAGTATGGTCACTTTGCGAAGGAATGTCCTCGCAAACCTAAGCAACAGGTTGCCATCGCAAATGTTGAAGAAGATGCTCCACATAAGGACTCCAGTGATTATCTGTTCTATTCAGCCTTGTCAAGCAATGTATCTACCGATGCCAACACTTGGTTGATTGATAGTGGTGCCTATAGGCACATCGCCGATTTCAGGGGACACCTTTCAAACTTAGTGGAGAGTGACTCTAGTGAACAAGTCGTTTATGGAGACGATGCTAGACATTCTGTGAAAGGAGTTGGAAACTCCTCTCTTCTCTTGGATTCTGGGATCTCATTGGAGTTGAATGATGTACTGTTCGTTCCAGGGATAAGGAGGAATCTTGTCTCCATTTCAGCATTAGAAGACAAGGGTTATCAAGTTGCATTTTCTAAAGGCAAAGTTCTTATATGCGCAAAGAACTCCAACTTCAAAATTGCTCAAGTGATTGGAGTTAGACATGAATGTCTTTATAGGTTATGCACTCGTCCTCTTCAAGCGCTTGTGCATAACGCTTCCAGCATGTGTGATCTTTGGCATCGAAGATTGGCCCACATTCACTTTCGAGCATTACCTATCATGGAGAAGATGGTCACCGATCTTCCAAAATTCAACCAGGAACATGAAGGTACATGCAAAGGATGCACCCTAGGCAAGAATACAAAAGGTACGTTTCATTCTAGTGAAAGTAGATCTAAATGTATTCTTGATCTCATTCATTTTGATTTATGTGGTCCAATGTCTATTGCATCTTCTAGTGGTTTCTTGTATTACATTATTTTTATTGATGATTACTCTAGAATGACTTGGATTTATTTATTGAGATCTAAAGAATCTGAAGAAATATTAGAAAGATTCAGAGAATTCAAGTCACAGGTTGAAAACCTGTCTGGAAAAAGGATCAAGGTCTTGAGATCCGATAATGGTGGAGAATACACCTCTGGCACATTTCGTGATTTTTGTATTGAAGCAGGGATTAAGAGGGAGTTCAGTGTTCCCTATAACCCACAACAAAATGGTATTGCTGAAAGAAAAAACAGGTCTATTGTGGAAGCAGTCAAAACTATGATTCATGATCAAGATCTGCAAATCTCTCTTTGGGCTGAGGCATCTAGGACAACCGTCTATGTTTAGAACAAGAGTCCCCACAGGATCTTGGAGAATAAAACTCTTGAAGAAGCATTCTCAGGGGTGAAACCAGAAGTTAGTCATTTGAGGATCTTTGGTTGTCCAGTATATGTTCATATTCCAAAGGAAAAGAGAACAAAGTTAGAACCTTCTGGGAAGAAGGGAATTCTGGTGGGCTAAAGTGAGACTTCGAAAGCCTACAGAATCTACATTCTAGGTCAAAAGTCTATAGAGATAAGTAGAGATGTCACATTTGAGGAAGATGTTGCCTTCAGAAGATCCAAGGGCACGCCTATGGAGATTGATGAAGAAAAACCTCCTCAAGATATGGAAGTTGACCATATTCCAGAGAACCTGAAGGAGGCTCTAGAACCTAAAGAAGATGATGATCCAGTTGAACCCTTGGATCCTATTGATGGGCCTTTAGATATTGTGATTGGAAAGAAAGCCTCTTTGGGCTCGTAGGACAATGCATGAGGCATAAAGTTTTGCAGCTCCAAGAGGAGCTTTCAGAGAAAGCAAGAGACCTCATAAGTTCTCTAGTTATGTTGCCTTGATGAGTCAGATCATTGAATCAGAGCCTTCAAACGTCAAAGAAGCTTCTAGTCAACAAGTATGGAAGGATGCCATGACTGAGGAGTATCAGTCCATATTTAAGAACGATGTTTGGGATATAGTTCCTAGACCCAAAGACAAATCTATGGTGTCTTCTAAATGACTCTTCAAAATCAAGCATGCAGCCGATGGGAGCATTGAGAAGTACAAGGCTAGATTTGTGGCTAGAGGGTTCTCTCAAAAAGAGGGAGTTGACTATGAAGAAACTTTTGCTCCTGTGGCTCAATATACGTCTGTCAGAACCATCATTGCTATTGCTGCATCTAAGATTCACCAAATGGATGTAAAGACAACCTTTCTAAATGGTGTAATAGAAGAAGAGGTTTACATTGAGCAACCCGAAGGATTTGAGGTGCATGGGAAGGAGTCTCATGTTTGCAACCTGAAGAAGGTCGAAAGGATTCATCTGTATCTATTGAGTCTAGGTTTCTCAAAGAATGATGCAAATTCTAACCTCTACTTCAAGGTAGTAAATGGTGAAGCTTTGATTCTGGTTTTATATGTTGATGATTTGATTATCACTGGTGAGGAACACCTAATTCTAAAATGCAAGGAGTTAGCTTTAGAGTTTGAGATGAAGAATCTAGGTCTCATGCATTACTTCCTTGGCTTAGAAGTTTGGCAAAAGCCAGATGAGATGATTCTAAGTCAAGGCAAGTATACTATTGACATTCTCAAAAGGTTTGGTATGATCGACTGCAAACCTATGTCTACACCTATGGAGACTAATTTAGATAAGTTGAAGGAGGCTGCAACTAGTTCAGATCCAGTGGATTCTACTATGTATAGACAGTTGATTGGTTCATTGATGTATCTAGTTAACACTAGACCTGACATCTGCTATGCAGTGAGTGCATTTAGCTAGTTTATGTGTGAACCAAGGCAAATACATCTTGTTGCAGCTAAACATATCTTGAGATACTTGTGTGGCACAATTGGATATGGACTGAGATATTCTTCAGGTGAGGACTAGAGTTACATGGCTTTACTGATTCTGATTGGGCAGGATGTGTCTCAGATCAGAAGAGCACATCTGGTTGTTGCTTCAGTTTGGGTTCTGCTATGATTTCTTGGTGTAGCAGGAAACAATCGTCAGTGGCTTTGAGTACAACCAAGGCAGAATACATTGCAGCTTGTGTAGCAGCTCGTGAGGTAGTGTGGCTTCGTAAGATCCTTGCAGGATTGTTTGAACAATCAATGGAGCCTACCATTATGCACTGTGATAACCAGAGCTGTGTAAAGCTTTCTGTCAATCCCGTGTTTCATGACAAAACAAAGCATGTTGAGATCAAGTACCATTATATTAGAGATATGGTACTATGGAAAGCTATACAGTTGAGGTATATCAGCACTGATGAGCAAACGACAGGCATTCTCACCAAGCCTCTCTCCAAGATCAAGTTTGTGTACTTTCGAGAAAAACTTGGTATGGTGGAGAATGCAATCTTGACTGAGAAAGAGTCTCAGTATCAATGATAAAAAAAAATTGGTAATGCAGTTCTCTATTGAGAGAGATTTGAGGTGTAAGCCCTTGGTAATGCATTTCTCTATTGAGAGAGATTTGAGGTGCAAGCCCTTGATAATACATTTCTCTATTGAGAGAGATTTGAGGTGCAAGTCCTTGGTAGTGCATTTCTCTTCGAGATTTGAGGTGAAAGCCCTTGTTTCCACCCTCTAGGAGAGCCATGGTGGATGTCATGTGTGTGACTCCATGACAACATCACGTGAGGGAATCCGTGATGATTTACTTGTGCTTGTGTATCACCCTCTGAAGGAGCCATGGTGAAAGTCACATTGAGGTGACAACATCACATTAAGTGATGAGCACTTGTACGTACCATCTATGGAGGTAGCCATGATGGTTGATATCACAATGAGGTGATATTCTATTTGTTTTCACATTGAGATGATGTGTCTTGTGCAGGTGGAAGTATCATCCCTAGCTGAGAGGGAGTGTTGACGTTATAGCAGCGTAGGGCTGCACTTCCATTGCACACACTTCAAGAAGAAAGCATAAATTAAATGATAGCCTTTCGGCTATTTAATTTGTTACTAATATTTAATAAACATAAAGGGCCGACCCTATGATGGTTCGCATGATTTGTTTATTCATTGGGATGACTTACCTTGTAATTAATATTTACTTGTTTATTCTAAAAGGGCCGACCTAAGTGAGGAGGTGCCTCACTTTGTATAAGTACAAGGTCTTTCCTTGTCATTTCACAATCAAGTTAATTCGCAATTCTTCACAACAGTTCGCACTTGAGTAACAAATTATTATCTTGTAGCAGCAGACCTATTTCAAGGAGATTCATATTCGCACTTAGGAGAAGTGCTATTGTTCATTGTATTAAATTCGCCTATGTTCTAGGCCTGAGTTGTAAGCAGATTTCTGCTCTTGTTCTATATTATATAAGAGGATTATTTGTTGGGTTTTTCTCCCTCAAGAGGAGGGTTTTCCTAGGGTATCTTGTTGTGTTTATTATCTTATGTGTTGCAATATTTTAAGTACTTTCTATTTATGATCTGATCTAAGAAACACTAACAGAAAGAATACTAAGTGAGCAACTTTTTTTAAGCATAACATTTTGTATAATAATAAGATTACTGATATAAGAAGTTGGAGGCCACATTTATCCGATACATGCTTTCCAAATTTTTGCCATTTTAAAATAGGGCACATATTTACCATTTTGGCATGTGCATGAGACGATAGGTGTTTGGTAAACTGTAGACTTAGGAGCAGGAGTTTGTTGGTTCAACTTATAATTCACTTTCCAACCAGAGAGCATATGTTGGTTATGCTCAGCCAAGTCAGAGTCGCCAAGAAATTGAAAGGCCACTCTATGAAGTGGTTTGTAAGATTTTGCAAAGAATAGTCTCAATGTTTTTGACTTCATTGCTATATACATAATAGAATAGCTTTGACAATTGTCTTTGTGTATTGCAGTTCCTTTCTTTATGCTATTTTATGTATATACAACGTTTAGGTGTTCAGATGTGAAATTCTGTTTTGTTTTCTATCTATTCAATATTTTCCAGTATTTTATTGTGTAAACGTATGTGACACCACAAATTCCTGTATAAAGACCACGATAACAGCTAAACTACAATGTTAGTATGCTCTTGTATGTTCCACCAAGGAGCTATCAAATAGTTCCATTGTTGGGACCTACACACCCTATGCATAATGTTTATGTTGAGATGACAACCCAGCCAATGCCAACTTGTGTAGTAGTTAGAGGAAAAATAAGCAAACTATGGGAACCATGAAGCATTGTAGTTTGACGTGTTAGTATAAACACTTATTAAGAATCACATTTATAGACATGGAAATTTTTAGTGCAAAATTCTTTAGAAAATAACAAGTTTACTTGCAGATTAGAGCTCTATTGCCTCATAACCTGAAAGGACAGACCATTTGTTTGGACAAAAGAGGTGATCAAATTTTTGAAGAATTGGTACACTGCATGAACACAACAATCAAAATTAAGAGTACATACACTAGCAAAGCAATTTTTTTGCATAGTAAATATGCAAATAGAAAGGGTACACCAAATGATAGGAGCTTATAACCATCAAAACATGAAATATTTTAGTGCAAAATTATTTAGAAAATAGCAATTTACTTGCGGATTAGAGCTCTATTGCTTCCAAACTTGAAAGGACAAATCAATTGTGTGGACAAAAGAGGTGGTCAATTTTTTGAAGAATTGGTACACTGCATGAACACAACAATCAAAATTAAGAGTACATACACTAGCAAAGCAATTTTATTTGCATAGTAAATATGCAAATATAAATGGTACACCAAATGAAAGGAGCTTATAACCATCAAATATTAATACAGATATTATACCTAACCTAAGTGCAAAAATATATCATAAGTCCTAGGTGGTAATGTAGGCTTAGGATTAGGAATTTTACATCCGTCATCAGTCTTAAGTTGATATAATCCTTTTTTCCTTAATCATGAGCTCACAATTTGCTTCTCATCTGTGAATCCTAAATGGTTTATGCAACTTAATAAAAGTGGGTATGTCATGCTATGAAGCACTTGAGAGAACCAATCCCGTAATGCCAAATACTTATATAGCATGAAGTCATCTTTGGATCGATAAATTATGTAATTCTTGTCATAATAAACAAGGTCCTTTTGATGATACTTCCAAGGTAGAAAGAGTTTGCAACCATTCCCCAATGTGAAGTGTACTTTTTCCACTATCATTCATTGATCACACACTCTACTAAGTGTAGACCTAAATTTAGCACATGGATAATATTTGCAATAGGTGGATACAGTCATGTTATTTAGAGCACCACTCTAATAATTCTTGATACTTTGATAAATGTCATCACATGGAATACTTTGGAGATGAATTGTTACTTTTAGTGGCATGATTGATGAACACATTCTAGATAAGAGTTTTGAGCGTACTAGTGGGCACTATGAGTAATACAACCATTTAGAGAAGACTCTTTAATATTTCATTAGTTCAAGAGCATATAGGCAGAGATGGGAACCACATAATGCCCCCCCTACATTCTAAGTTGGAACCATCCTTCGTTTGATCTAAGTTTCACTTTATTTTTGCATGCTATTATCTTTTTCTACATAGTGTATTCTTGCTTGTGCTCTATCTATCACACTTTTCTTATTACTTATTTTTTTATTTCTAAATATTGGCTTTCTTTCCAATACCCATAATAAGATTTCAATTATTTACTACTTATTACTCATTCTCTTAGCTTCCTATTCATCAGTTTTCATATTGCCAAAACTTGCTTGTGCTAGACCCCTTATGAATTTCTAAATGATTTACTTCCAAAAGCTCTCTTACTACCAATTGCACTATTACCTATTGCCTTCACACAAATCCCATGAAGGCTTGTGGTGTAGGAGCATCCTTGGGAAAATTATCTTAGATCACCCTAAAAAATGGTGATTTCCACATATGTAGGCAAGAATAAACTAGTTCCTCTTTGGTCATTTGGTCATTGTTGAGCTTGAACATGCAATGTCCTGTTTTTTCCTAAATTTATGTATCCTATGTTTCAAAAGAAATCAATAAAGATGATTAATATTATACCAAGCTAACATTAAATAAAGATTAAGTTGTTAAGAATGGTCAACCAACATATGAGGTGTGGTATCCCTTGAGCAAGATAAGGTATACAAGGAAGGTAGATCTAGAAGAAAAAGAAAAGGGGAAATAATTATTAATTGATTACGACTAGTAGACAACAACACTAGCAAATTAACTTAATTTAAAAAAAAAATATTATTCTCCAAATGTAGTGATGAAGGGTTGTAACTATTGATGTGAACAGGTGTGACTCTCTTAAAGTTGAGGTATAAAAGGGAAAGAATTTCATTTGAGAAAGACATCCATAACATCATTCAATCAATCAATTAAGAATAAATATGATGACTCCTCCTAATGTGAAAGTTTGTGACTCCAAATATGAATGGCTGTGATTCCAATATGAAAGGTTACGACTCCCTCAATAATAATAAAAGGGAGATCATTTCCTTGTGGAGAAATCAAGGAAGTGGATTGGAAAAAGGAAAAAATAAGAAATTGGAATATGAGGGATCTATTGGAAACAAATATTGTTTTAGGAAGAATATTATGGGAAACACAGATCGAAGTCCTAAGCTCCAAGTATTTTCTCAGGATCAGGAATATAAAGATAAACACCAGTGCAATTAGACATATACTTATCTAATCATACATCCATAAAGTAACATATAACATTACACAGATTGAACTTCGATATTCATTCTATTAATCATATCAATATTGGTACAATGGAATATCTTCCTCTATACTCTTGTTTAATCCTTATCTCACCTCTATACATTTATGTTTCCATACATTAGTCTCTGTACATATATATCTCTCTATCTATTACATATATTCTCTCTTGCTTATTCTCACTACCACTACTACTTTTTGTCATTCATATCTTCCTTTATACCTATGTCTATGAGATGGGATGTGACCCATCCATGATACCCCTTGTCTAGATGCTATGTTTACAATATTATGCTTTGGAAGACCTTTGCGCCAAAATGCGGTATGATTTCCTGGTCGATATCTTTGTTGTCTTGTTTTCAGGCTAACATCATCCCCCCTTTCAAAATGTAGACTTGTCCTCAAGTCAATGCTACTTTGCTGGAATTATATCTTTGTAGATTTCCCCGAGGTTGGCAAATGTCACATCTCATTGGGTTTTGGCCAGGTGTCGTTGTTGTGTTTTGTACTTGGATCTGTAAATTGAAGTTTCTTTGCTTCCAATAGTGTTTGTGGAATCTATATCTTTTGGGCTAATTGTTGTGCTTCTTGAAGGACTCCGATAATGTGGGCTAGCCTTAAATTGACTACCTCTTGAAGTTCATGGAATCTATTTCGAATCTTGTCTCATTGATCCCACAGTTATTGGAATTGTGCATGCAGTGCTTCTATCTGAACCCTAGACTGTCCATCTATGTCCTATAGGGTATCATAGGTTGTTGGTGTTTGGAGTATATGGACTTCCAACTGATCCATTTGAGCCTTGGTTGTAGCTATCACTGTTGGCAATTGTAGATAAAACTGGTACAAGGTATTGAGATCCCCTTTGGTGTTCTTTAGAGTATTGATATGTGATTCTAGGGTAGAGTGTGCAGTAGCACACTTCTTCTGTTCCTCATCTGGCTTTGTCTACTGATACTTTGTTTGAAGTTGTTGTCTTTGTGTTTTCTTTTGTAATTGGTTGTCCTTGATTACCCCTTCTACCAAAATTTGTAGCTGTGCCGCCAATGGTTGGAATGAGTCCCCTTGGATTTGAGGGAACTTGTCTTGTATTTCCTTCAGTAACTCTTTTAACTAGGTAGAGCTCTCCACACGATGTTTCAAAATCTCTTCCCTAACTCTTTGGTGCAAGATGTCCTCTAATTGAAATTTGTGTAGGGTGAGATGCTCCCAATGTCCACTTGTGACCCTACCAACGAGAGTTGGAGCAGCTGTGGAGATGTCACTGGTTGTAGTTGCTTCAGTTTGGCCAAAAAGTCCTGGATGGACTGCATAAAAGATGTGGAGGAAGAGGGTGTCTCAGACTTCAAAGGGGAGAATACTGTTCTTGCTATGATGTGGTAGCTTTATATTTTGCTTCTTCCTCGCACAACTTTTGATAGGCTTTTTTTGTAGCCTCCTTTATCTCCTTTTGGACTGCTTGAGTGACTTTTGATTTCTCTATCATTAATTTATCCAACCTTTGTTTTGATCGAAGCTCTTTGGTTTGAATCTCTGCTATCTTTTGCTTTTGTGGAGGAGTAACTGCAACAACCAATTCTCCAATTGCTAAGTCCTTCAACAATTGCTCTTCTTTGGTTGCTTTCTCCCCTGTCTTCTTTAATGTGGTAGTCAAGGGGTCCAAAAAGCAATCAATCAGATCCTCTAGTGTTGTGTTAGATACTATCATATATTTGATTATTTCCCTTTCTGTGATTAGTTTTGGTATCCCCATGTTTGGATACTTTTGAAGTGTCATGCCCATCACCTCCTTGCAGAACAACTCACTATATAGTTGATCCTCATCTACAAGTGGGGAAACCTTTGGGATATTTGCGGTTTCCAAAAGAGAGGTAACCTTTGATATTGCCTACTCCTCTTCTTCTATGTCCACTATTTGTGGAGAAACCTCTCTATGGGCCTTCTTACTCCGCTTAGGATTTTTCTCCACTCATTTGTAAGAGAGCCTTTGTGGCTTCCTCTTCTGATGGTTCTTTTCTGGGAGGAGTGGTGGGGAGCCTTCTCTTCCTTGGCCTACTACTTGCACTTTGGGAAGGTTCTGTAGGTGGGGTGCCAATGTGGAGTCTTTCAGACCTCTAGGGAGTAGATGTATTCCGTTCCTCTGTCTCTTGCTTGTGTACACCTCATTTCTCATGTAGTTTTTCCTTATTCTCGTCGAAGTGTTCTTCAACCGCCTTCTTTGCTATGTTTTCCATGTATTCTCAGTAGGTGGTGAATTTCAAAGCTTGTGGATCTTTGGGGAGGTTGAGGAGTGTGGAGGCATATGAGTGGATCTCTGTCTTTGTTACCTAATATGGGAGCTAAGGTATCCATGATGTTCTCAACTCAATTACTTCCATAAAAGTGTAGTGTTTGTAGACTAGAAAGACTATGTCCTTAATGTATTGGTGAACCACCTCAAAGGAGATGTGTTCTTTGCCTTGGAGATTTTGTTGTAGAGATTTGAAGAACCCTCAGTAAGTTGCAATATATGAAGTGGCATCTTGAAAGTATTTCACATGATCTTGGATTTGGTTCGCAACCCGTCGGCGGAGTCCCAAGTTTTCCCCTCAAATCTCAGTAATTGCTACATGAAGTAGAAAGTGAGGCATATTAATAGAGTCCCTTACTTGAATTGATAATGGGATTGCTTTGTGTGGTGGATGTTGTCCATGAGTTCCTATCGCACAACCTCACATAGGCCTATATCCTTTCCTTTTGTGACCATTTGATGGGTTGTGTGAATTGCGGTGGCGGTGGCTGAATCCTCTCGGTTTGTGTAGTAAACCTTGTAAGAAATACCCATGGTGGAATACTTGACCTTTGGGTTTGTGATCTTGGTGATGTTTAGGCTATGACCATCAAATGTTGCTCCAGTGAGCCATGCAACTTTTGCATTCTTAATGGATTTTTTCGGCGGAACTTCTCCTTGAGACCATAAGCCTATTACTACTTGGATGTTGTCTTTGGTGATCCTGTAGGGTCGGTTGAGATAGAGGTATTCATCATGAAATCGACTCAAAATTATCCGAACACAATCCTCCTATGTTGCGAACTTTGGAATTTCCTTACACACATCCAATTGTTTTTTTCCGATGTTCTCGTATTGAGGGAGATATTGTTGTGTGCCTTGTTGCAAAAGAGTGTGCCTCAAAACCTCAAACTTGTATGGTCAATCTCTGTGAGGGGTGCATGGATGTATTTTTGGATATCCTCTATATAGATGATATTTGCGGGTTCTGTTGATAATGCCTTGGCTAGGTCGATTTCCATCGGTTTGTATGATATTTTGGCCTAGGTTTTTGAGATATGTCTACGAGAATGGGTGCGTCCATTTTTGGGGTCCGAGCTTTAGCAACATAATTAGATTTGGCTTAGTGCTGAGTGGAGGGCAAGATCTTTAGTAGATTAGAGTGTATAGTGAGTGTAAAGTGAGGTGACCAGGGGTTATTTATAACTTTGGTGTGGGAAGAGTGCAATAAATGGTGGTCATTCTAGCATTTTTTTGCCCGTTAAGCTTTCTACGGCTCTATTTTTTTGGTAAGTGTTTTTTCTTTTGTGGTAGATGGAGGAATTATAGTACATGGGTGGGTTACTTTTTAGCTAAGTCTTTGTAGTGTGTTTGGTTAATACTTTTTGTCTGATCTTGTGTCTTATCTGTTTAGGGTTAGGTCGAGGAAATTTATGTTCAAACTCAAACCTATTGATTTCTTGCTAATACTTACGTATTAATGTGGTAATTATTTTATTAGGGTTTATTTGTTTATGTTGTCTTGGTTTGCGAAGCCTATGTGTACTTCTTAGGTATTTTCACTTGCTCTCGTAGGTTCTCATTCTAGGGTTTCTTGTCATTTTTGTATGTCTTCTTGAATAAGTTTGAAACTTGTTGGACTAGTGTTTGTATGGTGCCTTTTATGTTTTTTGAATTTGTAGTACTTTGTCGACATCTGGTAGATTTATTGTGTATCACAAGTGCTCTCTGGAAGCTATATACCTTTCAGGATGTTAACTCTTGTTCATCTTGTACCCATGCCTCTAAGACATCATCGTTGTTAGTACTCGCAGTGTCACTATCTAATTCAATCTCTTCGGAACCATTAAGATTTTCCTCCTCTTCTATGGTGGGTCATTGAGATAGAATATAGGTTCCTAAGATCATCTTCTTATATGTCTTGTGCAATTTCTTCTATATAGCTTTTGTCTTCTCTCTCGCCCAAAGGGATGTGAACTATCCCATTGTCATTTGCTAAGGAAATTTCCTCTTTTCTGGAGTCTATTAGCCATTAGAATTCACAAACCATGTCAACCCAAGCAATGCTCTAAATGTGCTGAAGGGCTCCTTCATCGACACAATTTTAAAATCAACTATTTGTTTGATCCCTTTTATGTTTACTTCTACATTCCTCCATGTACCTCATGTCTCCATAACAAAACCATCGACTAGAATTATGTTCATAGGTGTTCTAATAAGTTTAGGTCTCCCTAGCCTCTCCCAAGTAGTTTCCAGAATGATGTGGAGGTTCACACCTAAATCAATCATTACATGTTTAAATCTATTGTTGTTTAGGTTTACGATAATGAGCAAAGGACCATTTTTCCAATTCCGGTCTTTGACAATTTGATGTATTTGTTGTTGTTTCTATTTATTCTGGTACTTCCCCAATTGTTTTAATTTTACTAATAGATCTTTTTGTTGAGCCAGTGAGGCTAGACTCTTCAACATCCTTACCTCTTCCTTTGAAAACATGCAATTTCCTCTTGCTGTTGTATAATGTGTTTCCTTGCTTTTTCTACTTGGTCATGTTTTTTATTTGGACGAAAGTGGT